>CM070534.1:15012893-15343862 GCA_036346415.1 Raddia guianensis | reverse complement strand
TGGTGGTGAAGTAATACTTAGCCCACAGGATTTCTTTTATACGAAGGAAGTTCAAGGGCGGCGCTTTGGTAATCCGTTTGAATACTGAGTAAAACCATCTAGCGATGGGACCCGAGCGGGGCGGATCCTGTTTCGGCGGAAACACGCCTTCGGCTGTGTGAAAAAGTGGCAACCGCCTCCCCCTAGTGGGCTTGGGCTAAAGCTGCAAAGGCGACCCTAAACAGGCTTTTGTGGCGTGTTCTCCGCTCAACCACTGCGGATCACACCTGGTCAGATTTTTAGATGCGCTAGCCAACTCGATCAAGCTCGATTCGATTTAAGCGTCGGGCACAACAAGGGCGACTTCGCCCGATTTACCTGAGTTCGGACCCCTCACGGGTAATAGTCCTACTCTGCTGAGCCTTAGCTCTTTTTGATTGTGGTTGAATGGGAATGTGTTTCTGAGGTGTCTCCAATGCCTGACGCTAAAGCTTCGTACTCGTATCTCTCGCTTTTTTCCTTTTTCCTTCCTCTCTCCTCCCCTTTTATACGCTTGGCTGGCGGAGAGAGCCGGGGTAAGCGATCTGATGCTCTCGGTACACTAACAAGACACGACAGAAAGAGGCAACGTGTCACTGCCCATGCAGCTTGCCGCCCTCGCGTGCCGCCAAGTGGCCTCGACCCGCCGATCACATCGGCGAGTGCGGGCGGGCCTGCCTGCTCCCTCGACGCAGGCGGCCTCCTCAAGCAAACCTTCTCTGCGGTCAATTCTTCTGCGCCCACGGTGTGCCCGCTCGGACCTGCGAGGGGTCAGCAGAAGCGGTAATCATTTCTTGTTTGTCTATCCACGCGCGTGATGTCTCATTAAATCGCTTCGTCCTTCAGCGGGGGGAGCCCGTCGAAGACTCCTTTTGCGCTAACCACTTGTGAGCCCCTTGTCGCCAGGGCCCTCGCTGGTCTCTGGAGGGCTGCATACGCATGTCACTTTGGCGCGTGGGGCCCTCGCCTGCGCCTTGAGAGAGGGCTGCATGCCTTTGCTGCCAGCGTGGGGCCCTCTCGGCCTCTGAGGGGCTTCGCCCGTGCTAGGAGCCTTGCTCGCCCGCCCGCCGCGGGGCCCTCTTAACTTCTTTGAGGGCTCGCCCACGCTGGGGCACTGGCTCGCCCGCTGGCAGTGGGGCCCTCTCGGCCTCTGAGGGGCTCGCCCTGTGGCTGGGGCCTTGGTCGCTTGCGACGCATGGGGCCCTCTCGGCCTCTGAGGGCTCGCCCACCTTTGGGGCCTTGGTCGCCTTTGTGGCGTGGGGCCCTCTCGGCCTTCTTAGGACTCTTTGTACCACTGGTATTTATTACACCGACAGTAGCCCGGGTCCACCATGATCTGTGACGAAATCGTCATGAGATACTTTTCGTTTCTTGCGTGGCGGAGGCGAATCGTGGGGGCCCACTACGCGGCCGTGCGCTGATTCTCCACCTGCACACGATCTTCCTTGGGGAACTACGCCGCTTTTCGCGGGAAACCAAAAACCGCGCGGGGCAATGATGGCGCGCCAGCGCGTGAAGCGAGAATCAAACCGTCGCTCGCCCCACACCTATAAATACTTCTCTCAGCGCTGCGGCCAATCCTTCCGCACGCTAAGTCTTCAAGCTATCCACCGCCTTCTTTGCTGCTACCACAGAGCCTCCTTTCTCTTTGCCAATTTCTTCACCAAGCCTTTCGCCAGCGCCACCGTCAAATTTTCCATGGCTCCCAAGCGCAGCAAGGGCCGCCCGATGGGGACGCCTTACCGCCTATACAGGTTGTTACGCCCTTCTAATTGTTGATGAGGATCGATAAGCGCGGCCGAGTCTTCGTGCGCCGGCGCCGCCCGGTTCAGCAAGGAGTCCTCGGCCGGGAGATCGTGACCTTCTCTGGCGTCTTTGGCGGGCCTCGTCCCGCCGTACTCGAATTCTTCTTGGGGTGCTCGCCTTCTCACGGGATCGGTAGCGCGACCTTCCCCCCAACTTCGATCATGGCCTGGTCATCTTCGCCCACCTCTGCGAGATGTTCGTGGGGCGATGCCAAACCTCCCGCTCTGGCGTCGACTCTTCATCACTGCGGGCTCGCTTCGGCGCGGTTGGGAAGCTGCTACTTGCCGCTCCTCGCCGCGCGCCTTTATCCTGCCGCGGTCAAGTCCAGCTGGAAGGGCCTTGCACCGGCGATGGTATGCGTGGAGGACTCCGGCCGGCTGCGGCGATCTTGTTCTTCCAGCGATCGCGAGCCACTGCCGGCGGGGGCCCGGCCAGGCGATCTAGCGAATGCTGAGGCGATGGCGGCGCGCATTGCCGAGCTCCGCCGCCGAGGCTCACCGGAACCCGTGGTGGCGGACTTTTTCGGCGCGATCTTTGCCGCTTCCGGCGAAGCGCGCCCGCTGGGCGTACCAGCGACAGCGACAGGACCCTGCTGCTCAGGGGAGGTGAATACCCTCGCGTTCTTTTGGATTTTGTACCTTCTTTCTTTCCATTTTTGGCTATTATGGGAGCGTGCGGGCGGCGTGCTCGGGGCCTGGTGGCGGGGCTTGACCCGCCGACCGGCGGCTGTCGCCTGCCGGCGGGCATCCGCCCCCTGCGGCCGGGATCCGGGGCGCAACCAACACTGCGTCGCTGCCCCCATGGAGTCTCACGGTCCTGCGGTCCAAGTGGCGCGGTCACTCTGAGATCCGCGATCCGCCTCGGTGACCGCCCAAGCTTCGCGGTTGCCTTTGCTCCTGCCGTGGCGGTGACTCGGCGCTCTCGGGAAGCGCCGCCTCATCCTCGCCGTCGGCAACGAGCGGCGGAGGAGAAGCGAGCTTAGAAGAGAGCGCGCCCTTCAAGCCCGAGCTTCCGCCACCGCCGGCCCCAACCAGCGGGGCCCATTGCTACCGCCGCGCTCGCCACCGGGCAAGCGCGCGGCGACTCTTCGAAGCTGGCGCGCTGCGCCAGTTTCTTCCGCTTCGTTCTCGCCGGCGCTCCCTGCGGCGTCTGCTATTTGGCGCTTCTGCGGCACGCTTCGCGCCAGCCGGCGCTGTTTACGGCCGGTGACGCGACAGCTGCTACCGCCGCCCAGCGGATAAGCGACTTGAGCTCCCCTTCAGCTTTAGCCTTGGCGCACGCTGCAGTTGGCTTTCCTGGCGCTTCGCACACGCCGCGTGGGGTTAGCATGCTACTGCGCTTTGCATACTTGAACCTGTTTGTCCCTTTTGGAGCAGGCGGGATGGCTGGGGCATCGAGCTCCGCTCCGCGACTTCGCCCAGCCCCTGCCCGCCGCTCCTCGACGGAGGCGCTTCGCGGCAATGAGAGTTCACCGGCGCCGGCGGAGAACCCTCGCCACCGCGTCCGCCCAAGCGCTGCCGCCATCTCGGCCGTGACGCCCGATGTAAGCGCTCCTTTGGCGCTCGCCCCTCTCCGCACACAGGCGTCTGGGAGAAGCCCTTGCCTTGGCGGAAGCGATCTGCGGCGGCTGCGGCGGGCCTTGGCCAAAACGCCCGAAGGAGGCAATGACCAGCGAGGCTGCGGCGGCCAAGCCGCCGCTGCCTCGGCCTCAAGAAGATCGAAGACCTCCGCTGGAGCACCCGGCGCCTCGAACCCTCGCCGACATGCTGCGCACCGCCTACTGCGGCTTCCGGGGCCTCGCATCCTTTGGGTGTTAGCTTGCATCCCATTGGAGGAGGCAGCGGCGCGCGTCTGTTGGCGCCGTGGGACGAACCGCGAAGCCCTGTTCGTCCTTCGGCGGCGCTGCGGACGCGAGCGTCGAAGCGGTCGCCAAAGCGCTCTCGAAGCAAAGACGGTTCATCTTGGGCAGCTGTCTTGCTCGAGGCGCGCGTTTGATCTCGGCGCCGCCAAGAAAGTTTTCAGCGCCCGGCTGGACGGTTTGAGCGGTAGCGGGTTGACACCGCCGCCCGACCGCGTGTCCATGATAGAAGCGCCGCTCCAGTGAAGACAAAGGCGAGGAGAATGGCGAGACTCCCCGCCTTTTTGCCTTGTAAATGTTGCCTATCAAAGCAAACAAACTTTTGCTCTTTTGTTGTGAGTCTCACTTGAACTTGCACAACTTTAACTGCGTAATTGAATTGGGGCACCTGGCGCCAAAGGCTTTAGGATGAGCAGCTCGCCGCAAGTGGCGCTGTTTCCTTAGGCATCTGGTTACTTCAACCCTTATGGCCTCTATAGCCCGACTTAAACATTATGTGGCGGCGCTTAGCTTCCGGAAGTGGTCTAGTCGCTGGTGCCGCCGTTGGCGCATTGCCTAGACCGAGCCGACACACCAGGCTAGAGCCCGCCTTCCGTCCGCCGCCTCGCACCAGCGTAAGTTATAGCGTTTGCCTTTGCAATCAAGGGCCATCAGCCATAAGTACTTTCGCTACGACTTTTAGCGAGAATGTTTTCTATGAGACCTTTCTAAGGCTAAACTCTTGACGCCAAAAACTTTAGCGAGCTTTACGTTGAAAGTGGCGCTCTTTCCTCGGGCATCTGGTTACTTCAACCCTTATGGCCTCTTTGCGAACCGACCCTAGACATCGCGTGGCGAGACTTAGCTTCCTAAGTGGTCTGGTCGCGGTGCATTGTTGGCGCATTGCCTAGACCGAGCAAGCACACGGGGCTAGAACCGCCTTCGTCGCGTCGCCTCGCCCAACCATGCGAGTCATAGGCGTTAGTCCTTGCAACTAAGGGGCCATCGCCTTGAGTACTTTTTTGCCCGCTTTCGATGAGAATGCTTTCTATGAACTTTTGAGGCGAAAAAAAACAGATGCCCACAAGGAAGCAGAACTTATCTCTTATTGAAGATGGCTTTGTACAGCTTAGCCCCCGAGGCGGTGAAGGAAGAAGACCTCGCCGCTTTCGGCTCCAAAGGAAGGCCAAAAAAAGCTCTTGGTGCTACCTACGGATAGAACTTCCTCAGCTTTTCGGCGTTCCAAATGTTAGCCAATTAGCGACCGTCCTCGAATCTGAGCCCGACCGAGCACTGGCGGGAGGCCGAGACCACCTTGAAGGGCCCTCCCACGGAGGAGATAGCTTGTTGCGCCCGCTGCGCTTGGATTTTATGCGAGCAGGTCGCCTGCTTGCCGATGTTCTCACACACCCGCCTTGCTTGATAACGGCGTGGCGCTTTCTGGTACTGGCGGCCGGACCGCCGCCATCTCGGATCTCCTCCGGAGATTCACTTAAATCTGGCGCGGTCGGTCTTAGTCTTCGCTGAAACGCCGCCACCCTTGGGAAGCGAGGCGAGCTCGATGGGAGCACCGCCTGAGCCGTACACCGGGAAGAAGGGGTCTCGCCGGTGGCTCTGTTGAAAGTTGTCCGCGGCGCCCTGTCTGGTAGGAACTTCCTCCCTTGGCGCTTGTCAAGGCTTCACAGCGATCGAACGCCCTTGTCTTGAGCCCTTTGAGTACTTCGCGTTCGCCCGCTCCACTTGCCCATTGCTCTTCGGATGTACAGCGGAGGCGGCACAGCAGTACCCAACTCTTCGCACCAATCTTGAAATCAGCACTGCGCTCCGCTGCGAAAACCAAGCTGCGCTTCCTTGCCCTTGCCATTGCCGGGACGCTGTTGTTCTTTCGTGGACTCGCTTGTCCACCATCTTCTTGACGACATGGCAATCCGCCAAGTCGTGGGAATTATTGCGGTGAATGGGACGGTAGGGCCTTCCGTCCCACTCACGGGGACCGTATTTCGCCGGCGCCGCGACCTCCTCCTCTTTTACGCCCGCCGCGCCAATTCGCTGTTGTAGCGCGATCGTCGTCTTCGTCATCGTCGGCTCGGGCCATGACCTGCCGGTCTCGCCGCTTTGCGCTTCTTCTTGTCCTTGCCACGGGGTTCCTTGAGGTCCGGCCTGCGCCCAGCCGAGCTGGCCCGCCAGCATGGCCGGCGGATGCGAGCCTCACTTTGAAGGGCGCTTGTCGCGCCAAGGTGAAGAGCTCCTCCGTCGTCTTGATCTTGCGGGTGGCCATCTTCTCCTTGACCTTGGGGTCTCGGGCGCCTCTCACGAATGCCGTGACCCGGCGTCGATGGAGATGTCGGGATGGTGTTGCGGACTGGTGAAGCGCCCGAATATAGTCGCATGCAATGACTCTCCTTCTTCTGCTCCACGTTGTGGAGGTCGTCTTCACCCGGGCTGCTCGAAGGTGCCCAGAAGTTGGTGACGAAGAGCTCGAAACTCCTTCCATGACCCCACGGACTCCGGGCGGGTTCATGAGCCACGGCCGGGCTCGCCGGTGAGGACCGCGGGAAAATAATTCGCCAGAACCTTCCCGATCCTCGGTCGGCTGCATCACCGTCGTATAGATCTGCAAAAACTCTTGAGGTTGGTGGTGACGTCGTACTTTTCGATGGGGGCGGACGAAACCGTTAAACCCTTTGGACGGGCGCAGACTCCTTAGAAAAAGCGCGGCACCCGGCGCCGGGAACCTCCTGCTCTGGGCCGGTCCTCGCCCCGCCGCCCGTCGCTGGCGGCGCTGAAGAAGCGCCGCCCTCGCTGGCGGGCAGCTCTGCGAGAACCCTCTTGCTGGTCCCTGCGCCAAGACGGGCGGCAATGTTGATCGCCTTCGGTCGCCGACCCCTGCGGAGCTTGTCACGCGAGTCTTCTCCATGCAACAAGTGGCGGTCCTCGAGATGGGACCGGAGATCGCGCCACTGCGCCTGCCGGCCGAGCCCCGTGGGGTCGCGCTCTCGTCGTCTTAGCCCCCACCCTCCTCACGGGGAGATCTGCGAGAGAGTGCGAGGGCAACAAAAAACGGGAGGGCAGAAGCGCCGGTTCCCCACCCCGAAACTTGCACCACCGCCCCGGCGCGTCGACGAGCGGGCCAAAGTTGCCAACCACGGCGCCGCCGGGAGTCGAGTCACCGGAACGGTGGGTTTTCAGCAAGGCCACGGCTGCGTGGAGTTACGTGCTAGAGTGCACTCCTCCAAGGCAGCGCCGTCTAGCTTGGCCGAGGCGGCTGCTTTCCGCCAGGCTCCAACCCTAGGCGGGCGGCCACCGCCCGGGTGATCCACCGCCATCGCCGCGGCCGACTCCGTGGCCACGGCTCTAGCGGCCGCTTCCTGCTCCATCGCGGACTGCTGCTCCGCCATCGCCTCTGAAGAAGGGTCGAAGAGCTTGAACCGATGCTAGCGCTCCCCTACCTAGCGCGCCACTGACGGCGTGTTCTCCGCTCAACCACTGCGGATCACACCCCTGGTCAGATTTTTAGTCTGCTAGCCAACTCGATCAAGCTCGATTCGATTTGAGCGTCGGGCACAACAAGAACAACTTCGCCGGTTACCCGTGTTGGACCCCTCGGGTAATAGTCCTACTCTGCTTGAGCCTTAGCTCTTTTCGATTGTGGTTGAATGGGAATGTGTTTCTGAGGTGTCTCCAATGCCTGACGCTAAAGCTCAGTTACTCGTATCTCGTTTTTCCTTTTTTCCCTTCCTCTCTCTCCTCCCTTTTATACACGCTTGGGTGGCGGAGAGAGCCGAGAGGTAAGCGTCTGATGCTCTCGGTACCTTGACAAGACACGGACGAAGAGGCGAAAATGTGCGCTGCCCATGCAGCATGGGCGCCGCCCTCGCGTGCCGCCAAGTGGCCTCGACCCTACGATCCATATCGGTGAGTCTGCGGGCGGGGCCTACCTGCTCCTCATGACGCTGGGCGGCCTCCTCAACAAACCTTCTCTGCCGGTCAATTCTTGCGCCCACAGTGTGACCGCTTTCGAGACTGCAGGGTCATCAGAATGTAATGTTTTTCTTGTTGTCTATCCGCGCGTGATGTCTCATTAAATGCGCTTCGTCCTTGCATAGCAGGGGGAGCCTTCATCGAAGACTCCTTTTGCGCGCTCCGCCTTGGAGCCCCCTTGTGTGCTGAGGCCCTCGCTCGGTCTCCGGAGGCTCGCCCCACACACTTTGTGAGTGGGGCCCTCGCCTCGCCTTGAGGGGCTCGCATGCAGCCACTTGTGTGAGGCCCTCTTCGCCTTGGGGGGCTTCGCCATTGTGGGGCCTTGCGCTTCCCTTTGTGTGGGGGGCCCTCTTAGCCTTCAGGGGGGCTCGCCAGCCATGTGGCTGGGCCTTGCTTTCGCCCTTTGGCTGCTGGGCCCTCTTGGCCTTACAGGGGGCTGCGCGTGTGGCTGGGGCCTTGCTGCGCCTTTGTGGCGTGGGGCCCTCTCGGCCTTCTTAGGACTCTTTGTACCCTGGTATTTATTACACAAGCGACTTTCTTAACACACCACCAGGCGGTGGCAATGTGTTAAAATCGAGCCTAATTCGGCCTTGGTGCACCACGGAGGGCATATCACCGGCGTAAAGTTAAAAATATTTCACGGCATACCCCATGTTGGGTCACTAGCCAACTTTGCACGCTCAAGGTTGGGTGTTGGTGAAATATGGATTCAATTTCTTGAGTTTGCCTTCAGAAGGTCGCCGGTTGTATCTCGCTGGCGGATACAAATATCTCTCGGCAAAATTGCGTCCAATCGGTATGCCTCCAAAGGCCTACGCTGATCCTTGCCATGGTGGGGATAGATACCACTCGGCTGAAAGGTGCGCCCCATGTTGGGCCAAGAGCTGGTTCTTACAAGTTAAGGCCGGGCGCTGATGCGATATTCCTAAAACGCTAAGGTTTCTGACATCTTGCAAGGATGAAAGTGTAATGGCGTGGTTTAAGGCATGCCCGTGACGGGCCGAAGCTATTCTTGTATTACAAGAGTGGATGCCCAGGAGCCGAATCCTCCTGTCGAAATAACGCGCCCAACGGGCCGAGAAAGCTAGAGTTTGGTATTGCCAAATCTAGGCGTTGTTTCGACATAAAAACCTAAAATTTCTTGAGTCCTTTACAATCTCTTTTCAGATTCTGAGATTCGAAGGAACGGTCGGCCAAGCATCTGACTCGATCGTAAAGCACTCGGGGGCTGCTGTGGACTGCATGGGCCCCAGGTATCCTCTAGAAGGCCCATAAGCGAGCAGAAAGGGGGCGACCCAGGTCGGTTGGCCGAAGATAGAAACCACTCGGATCGGGCGAGACTTAAGCCGCAAGAAAGGGTCCGAGTTTATGGGATATCCCCATGTAATTAGCAGATCAATGCATGCATTCCATGTAACATCATAACGGAAATAGTTGCCATATACCTCGCGACTTACTGTAAATTCTATCCCCCCGCACTATATAAAGGGAGGGGACAAACGCCATCGGGAGGAGGCCATCGAATCATCATTAGGAGCATCATCTTGCATCCTGATCCACCATATAATTCTAGAACACAGGAAGTAGGGTATTACCTCCTCCGTTGAGGGCCTGAACCTGTATAACCCTGTCCTGTGTTAGCCATCTGACCTAGTTCTTGATAAGCGTCCCCTCGTACAAATTCATTGCCGGCGGTGACCCCCCAGTTAGTCACCCGTCGACAGAGATTCACAGCTGGTCATCAATCAGGTTAACAAGGAGTATCAGTGCTGCGATGACTCAATAGCGCGGTACCTGGTTGAAGTGAGGAAGTTGGAGCGGCACTTTCGATTTTTTGAGGTTCTCTTCGTGCCCAGGAAAGACAACTTCTTGACAGACCAGCTGTCCAAGTTTGGATCCTCACGCGAATCTGCTCCGGCAGGGGTGCTCGTCGAGCACCTTTACAAGGCCTCAATCACGTCTCCGGACGAGGCAAAAGAGACAGGTGGTGTTGTCTCCGTCATCGAGCAGGCTGCGGACTGAACAACGCCATTTGTTCGGTACCTCGCATATGGGACCCTGCCCGAGTACGAAGCCGAGCGTTCCCGACTTACAAGGCGTGCCAGTCCATACAAGCTTGTGGATGGCATCCTTTACCGTCAAGGTGCTCTGGGAGTTCTCTCCAAGTGCATCTCTCAACAGGGGGGTGTGTTCCTGCTTAGGGACATACACGAGGGTGCCTATGGCAACCACGCCTCCTTCAGGACTCTGGTCGGCAAAGCGTTTCGCATGGGCTATTAGTGGCCCACCGCGTTACAGGATGCTCGGGATGTGGTCACTAAGTGCAAGGCATGTCAGTTCCACGCCCGGAAGGCCCATAAGCCCGCCCAAGAGCTCCAAACGATCCCCCATCATGGCGTTTTTCCACATGGGGTCTGGATCTGTTAGGCCCGTTCCCCAAGGGGTACAAGGGCTACACACACTTGCTCGTCGCCATTGACACTTTTACAAAGTGGATTGAGGAAGAGCCTGTGTCTTCTCTTCACGCCAAAACGGCTGTACGCTTTTTCAAAAGCAACGTGATCACGCGTTTCGGGATCCCCCACAAGCTGATCACCGATAACGGTCCCCAGTTCAGAAGCGAGCTATTCCAGGAATACTGCGAGCAGCTGGGAACCAAGGTCTGCTTCGCCACAGAGCAATGGAGCAGTCGAGCGAGCTAACGGAAAGATTGTACAGGGTATCAAACGGCGGGTGTTTGCTGCTCTCAGCAAGCACAACAAAGCCTGGGTCGACGAAGTTCCTTCCGTCCTCTGGGTAGTTCGCACTACGGCCAGCCGGGCAACCGGGGAAACTACTTTCCAATTGGTCTATGGTGCAGAGGCCATCTTGCCCGCCGAAATAATACTCGGTTCGCCTCGCACGAGCTCAGTCAACCTGGTTGACGTCGAGCAAGAGCGCCTACTCGAACTCGATCTCCTCGAAGGCCCACGCGACCGGGCACAAGTCAGAATGGCGCGCTACCAGCAAGCTCTTCGCCGGCACGCTGCCAAATCCGTTCGACCAAGGGTCTTGAAGGTGGGCGACCTCGTTCTGCGCCGTGTCCAGAACCTGTCCAATGCCAACAAACTCACTCCCCGTTGGGAGGGCCCGTTCACGGTGGTTTATACTGCTCGCCCGGGGGCTGTTCGCCTGGCAATTGAGGACGGGAAAGAGCTGACCAGCACTTGGAACATCGACCAGCTTCGTAAGTTCTTTGTGTAGGTCTTTTGTGTGTTTGCTTAGCTCCGCGCTTTTATAAACTTCGCGCCTCAGTTCGTCCAAGTCTCTTGGGCTGCCATGTAAAGTTCAATCCAATAAAACAGTGAATTTCCGCGGCCCCCTGCGACCCTTTTCACTTCTTGTCTTCTCAGACTACTCTCTCTCTGTTAACACTTGATGGCTGTCCGGTCTTGCGAACTTTTGGTTCTGCGATCTTCAGGGTTTCCATGCCCGTATCTAGTTTCAACGAGATTCTCAACTCAGCGTTGCATAAAAGGGCATCCAGCCTCACGGCTAAGTCTGCTCTCGTAAACCCTCACGGCAGAGGCACTTACCATTCACGGCACAACCACTTGGCGAAGCCTGCTCTCGTAAGCCCTCCGCGGCAGAGGCACTTTCCTTGTTCGGTTACCTTCGGTATCGCCTAACTTACGTTAACGAACAGTTTATGGAACAAGTCGATCAGGATACGGGTGTCGCTCTATCTCTCTACGTCCGTGCTCGAATTCGCAATCTGTGGTTTTCGAGCATCGTCCGTACCGGGGGCTAGGGTGTCGCTCTTTCTCTTGTGCACCTGTTCGAGTTCGCAAACTCAGGTTTTCGAGCAGAAGCACAATGGGGGCTGGGAGTTAGGCTAAGCGTTCTACCGGTTTTTCTTAAAACTCTCTAGCGCTGTGTTGCCTTTGCTCTTAGTTTTCTGTTCGTTCTTGTCTTTTTTGCTGCTCTTTTTAGCAGGGTAAAGGTAAATCTTTACTGCACATTAACAAAAGTTTCAAGTACAAGGCCCTTCCGGGTTACAGCCGCGGTGCTACCTAGGAGCAAGCTGCTCCTTTAGCTCCTCAATTTCTAACTTGAGACGCACGACTTCACCTTGAGCCTTGATTCCTTCTCGGGCTTCAGCTCGGAGACGTTCGATTTCCTCCTTGCTTCGCTTGGCCTGTTCCGTGGCCTCTGCCTGAATGGCCTCGACCTCTTCGGTCTTGGCCTGCTCGCTGGCTTGGCTGCTCTTGGCCTCTGCCGAAGGGTTTCGACCTCCTCGGTCAGAGCGCGCAAGTACTCGGTCAGACTTACCATCTGACTGAGGCGTTTCTTAGCCACCTTGAGCTGCTCGGCCAGCTCCTTGGCGCTTTCTTCCGCGGCGCGCCCTGTGGATAACATAGACCCCGGGTATCCACACGGCGGGCCTAAGAGACCACCCGACAGGGATGGACCAAGTCGGGTGGATAAGGACGGGTACCACTCGGATTCTAGAAGGCTTGACCGGGGAAGAACATAAAGATAGAAGCCTATCCCTAATTAATAGGGAGGATATACTTATAATCCCGGATAACTACTAGAGGATAGAGATAGGAATCCTACCTCGTAACGGACCAGGACTCTATCTTGTAACCCTGCCCCCAACTATATAAGGCGGGCAGGGAGCCCCCTGGTTCGGCATCTTGATTCCCACATCTAGAGAATCACACATCTACAGCTTGATCATCTCCCAGGTTGATCATCATCTTGTACACATATATATCATATAATCCCAGAGTACAGGACGTAGGGTATTACCTCCACCATGAAGGCATGAACCTGTATAAATCCTTGTCTTGTGCTACCGTCGAGTTTAGATCTTGTGCATCACCCCAAATATAATCATTGCCGGCGGTGACCCCCCAGTTAGTCACCAGTCGACAGTTGGCGCGCCAGGTAGGGGCAGCATCAAGATCATCTTCGTCAAGCTTGATGGCATCGATCAACGGTGTCGCCGTCGTCTCCGCCCCCGGAGCCGACTGCGTCATCAACGACTTCGGTTAACTCCACTTCCCTGATTTGGATCAGATCCAATCTGGGGAGAACTATAACAACGCCTCCCGCTCGGATTGGGGATCGCCACGGCCATCTACTCATGAGTAATACGCCAACGGCTCAATTCCCGATTCGGATACGGCGACGGCTCAAAGACAGATTTTGGACGTCATATTGTTTCCTCAATTCCCATTGATCCAGAAGGAATTTAGGGATGAGACTAGATGCATTTGAAAGATAATTTCGTCATCTTTCCGTGAAGCCCAAGAACGCCCAAAACGGAGTTCGGATGCGTCCGGGACATCCGTTTGAAGGCAGGCTGCACGGGATGATCGCGAATCTCGGCGAGCTCCTAAAACTCATCTGCGGAGGCTACGGCATGCGGATAGCCTGTGATCCACCTCCAAGGACATCGAGAATCAGCAAGGAGCTTCTCCAAACAATCGACGACCAACACTTCTTTCGGACTTGGATCCGATCTAGTCTGAGGAGAACATCGACATCGCTTCGTCTGAACTCCCGTTCGGGTCGAGGAACGCCGCCGCCATCCACTCCCGAGTGGTGCGCCGGAGGCTCAATTCTCGACTCGGATACGGTGAGAACTCGATCAAGGACTTCAACAATGCTTTTTGGATTCGGACAAGATCCGATCTGGAAGGAATTCAATAGCGCTTCACTCGGACTCCCGGTCGTGTTGGGGAACGTCACCGCCGCCTACCGACAAGTAGTACGCCGGGGACTTAAATCTCGACTCGGATACGGTGTGGTCCCGATGGAGAACGAATCTCGGGTGGTGACCATCATCAGCAGCAAATCACTCGGACTCGATGACCATGGTGTCCATCGTGCGATGCCGGCTTCATCAACCGCGAGACGAATATGAGAAGAAGAACGATCTGTTCCCATTCAGATTCTGGACGGAACATGTATCGCTATTTCCCACTGACTCAGGAGGAGTTTTGGGGTGATATAAGATGCGTTGGAAAGCTTATCTCGTCATCATTCCAACGAATCCAAGAACGCCTAATTCCGACTTCGGATGTGACCGTGACGCCTTTGTCAAGGCAGTCTGCGCAGAGAGGTCGCGAATTTCGGCGAGTTCGTAAAGCTCGTCGGTGCCGGCTACGGCGTAAGGATTGATCGTACCACATCTCGTGGGACGTTGAAGACTAGCAAGGACTTTCATCAACTTTCGTCAAGCTACACCAACCGCATGGAGATCATTTATGACTACGATCAACTCCGTCGACCACGGGCGAGACCTCGGCGAGCACGTACTGTTCGTCGCCGACCACGACGTGTGCCACTCGGTGTTAATCAAGATCTGAACGACTACTTCCTCTACTCAGCTACGCATCTACGCCTCCAAGGTCTATAGCTCGGTTGTACGCCATCGCGCACCACGAGCGCCCGGTACGGCTGCATGCCTGCAGCTTCAAATCTACGGCTCAGCGACACGCCTACGCCTACGCCACGAGCGTCCAAGCCTACGGCTCGGCGACACGCAACTCAGCGACACGCCTACGCCCGCGCCACGAGCGCCCAAGTATTCAGCTTCGGTATGCGCCATCACGTGCCACAGCGCCCGTACGGTTTGCGCTGCGGCTTCAAATCTACGGCTCGGCGATAAGCCACTCGGCTACGCCTATGCAGCGCCACAGCGCACATGTCTCGGCTTCGGCGACATGCTACTCAGCGACTGCGCCTACGCCCGCGCCACGGCGCCAAGTATTCAGCTCGGTATGCGCCATCGCGCGCCACGAGCGCCCGTGCGGTATGCGCTGCGCTTCAAATCTATGGCTCGGCGACAAGCCACTTGGCTACTGCGCCCACGCCCGGCGCCCGCAGCGAACAAGTCTACGGCTCGGCGACACGCTACTCAGCGACACGCCTACGCCCGCGCCATGAACGCTCAAGTATTCAGCTCGGTTGTACGCCATCGCGCGCCATGAGCGCCCGGTATGGCTACACGCCTGCAGCTACAAATTTACGGCTCGGCGACACGCTACTCAGCGACACGCCTGCGCCAGCGCCACAAGCAGCCAAGTCAACGGCTCGGCTACACGCCTACGCCTGCATCAGAGCTAAGTTCTCTTTACCATAGTTTTTTCTTGTTAATCTAAGTTGTTTCTTGACTTGCTACTTAGTTGGTTTCCAACTAAGCAGTAAGTCGGGGGCTACATCTAATAGGTGCACTTGCGTGCACTCTTTTGTTGTTTTTTCTTTTATGATTGCAAATGAATCCGAGTGGTTTTTTCGAGCAGTGAAGCTCTGACCCACGGACAGCGAACTCTAGTCACTCGATACGCGTGCTTGGGAAAAGAGCCATGAGCCAATTCCTGACGCCCGGGGGCTAGACTAGTCGGGCAGAGTGCATAACAAAAGGAAGATTACTTGGAGAAATTTAATGTCAGAAAGGAAAAGTAGCAAAAATATAAAAATTATCTAAATGCTTCCAGATACTTTCTAAACTCTACATGTACATGCTACAGGAGTAATGGGTTTTTTATCTCATCAAGTTGGCACGACTATCGCCCACACCAACCGGTATGGCTATCGTCTACACCAACTTTAGTGCGGCTATCGCTTACGCCTCGGCCATGAGCCATCCTGCGCTCGAGCGCTAACTCACGACCTTCGGTGCAGCGTCACAACCCGATGGCTACAAGCGTGGCGGGCTAAGCCAAATTCAGCCTTGGTGCACCTTTGAGGGCATATCACGGCAGAGTTACAAAAATTACCCATCTCTTGGTATACCCCATGTTGGGTCACTAGTTGGTCATTTGCATGTCGGGATCGGATCTTGATGATGTCGGGATTGAGTTTCGATGGTGCGCTCGATTAGGGCCTATCTTTGTACACGCTACTGTGGTATGGATACCATACGGCTAAACTCTTTCCTTAAGGTACGCCCCGTGGTGGGGTCGCTAGCTGTATTCCGCTACAGTGGGATACAGGTACCGCCTGGCTGACAACAATGGTATGCCCCATGTTGGGACACTAGTTGTGTTACCGCACTAGTCGGATACAGGTATCATTGGGCCAAACCCTATCCAGATGGTATGCTCCATGTTGGGCCAAGCTGTATATCGTAAGACGAGTACAGGTACCAGATGGTTAAAAACCAACGGTATGCCCTCTGGGGCCACCAGCTGTATCCTACTCCGGTTGGGTACAGGTACCGCTTGGCTCTTCAGCCAAAACCAGTGGTACGCCCCATGTTGGGTCGCCAGCTGTACATCGCAAGACGAGTACATGTATCACTCGGCTTTTCATCCAAAACCAGTGGTACCCCCATGTTGGGTCGCCAGCTGTACATTGCAAGACGAGTACAGGTATCACTCGGCTTTTCAAATTAAAACGATTAATACGCCCCATGTTGGAGTGCCTTGTTTGTACATCGCAAGACGAGCACAGTATCACTCGGCTCTTATTAAAACCATGGTACGCCCCATCTTTGGGTCGCCATGGTTGTACATCGCAAAGGCAATCAGTACCACTTCATCAAAACCAATGTGATGCGCCTCACAATGGGCCGTTCGCCAGAACTCCGGCAATCCCGGGCTGGGTATCACTAACAACTCTCTATGAGTCCTTCACAGTCTCCTCGCAGATAACAGGCAGAAGTCAGTCGGGAAGGAGCAGCAACAATCTACAAGCACTCGGCACGAAGCATGACTCATCCAAGGTGCGACAAAGAAGAGCAGCGACTCGACTATGAAGCACTCGGGGGCTACTGTGGATAACATAGACCCCGGGTATCCACACGGCGGGCCTAAGAGATCACCCGATAGGGATGGACCAAGTCGGGTGGATAAGGACGGGTACCACTCGGATTCTAGAAGGCTTGACCGGCAAGGAAGAACATAAAGATAGAAGCCTATCCCTAATTAATAGGGAGGATATACTTGTAATCCCCAGATAACTACTAGAGGATAGAGATAGGAATCCTACCTTGTAACCGAGCAGGACTCTATCTTGTAACCCTGCCCCCCACTATATAAGGCGGGCAAGGAGCCCCCTGGTTCGGCATCTTGATTCCCACATCTAGAGAATCACACATCTACAGCTTGATCATCTCCCAGGTTGATTATCATCTTGTACACATATACATCATATAATCCCAGAGCACAGGACGTAGGGTATTACCTCCGCCATGAGGGCCTGAACCTGTATAAATCCTTGTCTTATGCTACCATCGAGTTTAGATCTTGTGCATCACCCCAAATATAATCATTGCCGGCGGTGACCCCCCAGTTAGTCACCAGTCGACACGCCCCCTCGCAGCCTGCTCGCGAAGTCCCTCGGCCTCTCTTTGGGGGAGCTACTGGGATGATTGCCTCTCCTCGGCTAGCTGGGCCTTGAGCTTCTTCACCTTCGCCTTTAGCCTGCTCCGGCTCTTGGCTGGTGCAGAGGGCTCCCCTGCGAGCCCCCTCGTCCGGAGATGCTCCTGGAAGGCCGCTATAACGGCACTGCAAGAGAGAACATCAAGTCAAGCCTTGGGCAGCTATAGCTCGAGCAGACAAAGTTTTGGTTTTGAGGATTACCACTCCAAGCCGCAGCTCCAGGCTTCGGCGCAGGCGATCTTCAAGACCGTGGGTCACGAAGCCTCGCTCGTGCGCGATGAGACCTGCGCGGCGACCTTTCCGCTTCGTCCTTCCCGTGCGGGCGCGCACCCGCCTCGGGGCAGTTGCGGCAGGTGGGCTATCACCCTTGCGCTCCTGCCTCTGCTCTTGCTCTTCTGCCCGTTCGCCTTTGGGCAGGACCGGCGCTTCTCCGACAGGAGATGCCGGTGGAGTGACGAACAGGGTGGCCTGAGGCCCCTGTCCGCGATCCTCTTCTTGCTCCCCGGTGGCAGGGATTTCTCCCTGCTCGCCGAAGGTTGCCGTCGCCACAGGGATGGTCTTCCCCTGCGACAAAGTGCCCGGCAGGACCACCTGCTCGGTCCCGCCTTGGGCAGCGGGCGAAGCCTTCTCTTCGGCTCCACCCTTCGTGGCGCCGTGGGCCGCCTCTTGGGCTTCCAGCCAGTTGATCGTGCCCTTCAAGGCGTCGATTCGATCATTGGAGTAGCCTGGGACCAAGGCCCACGCTGCCAGCTTGTCCTTCAGGGTGAGCAGCCTCGTCGCTCGCGAGGCACCGTGTAGGTGCTCGGGCAACAAGGACCGCTCGACCGCCGCGTGCACGTAGTCCGCGGCGACCTCCTCCTGGGCAGCTGATGAAAAAGGAGTGAGTTAAGTCCTGCGCTGTTCGGTAAGGAGTGGAGTCGAAAGGATTAACACTGCATACCTGCCGCGGAGGGCTTGATCTTCTTCCCCGTCGCCAAAACTTTTCGCCTTTTCCTCGGGGGCTCCTTGGCTTCTTATCCGCCTTGGCCTCCAGATGCTGACGGCGACAAGCTCAACTCCCTGCTGAGCTGAGCGCTATTCTCGCGCAACACAAGAAGCTTTTCCTTACGCGCGACCTCTTCCTCGAGCTTCCTCTGCTCGGCGACCTGTAGCAGCCGTTTCATACGGCCTGGGTGGACCTGCGTATAGCGTTTAAGCCAGAAGGTCATGATCCTTACCTCTTCGTCGCTTTGCTCGGCGAGGAGGGAGGGGCTTGGTCACCGCCCGCTTGGCTGACCGTGCGCGCGCTTGGCTTACTCGGCGCGCTTCGTTGCCACAGGGGGCTTCTTCGAGGGCTGGCGTCCGCCATGGCGCGGCGATCTCCGCGTCGGTTCAGCCGCCACCTTGGACTTTTTGGCCACCTTGGCCTTGCCCTTTCTTGCTTTCTCTTTCTCGGATCCGGAGAGTTCCTCCACGATCCCTCCAAGGATCAGCTGATCCTCCTGTTCGTTTGAGCATCTTTAACCGTGCAAGTCTTGCAAAACCGGGCGGGTGAAAATGTTTTACCTCGGCTGTGCAGACAAGCACGTTGCGCGGACATGTGTAGACCACCTTGCCGGTGACCTCGCCGTCCTTCTTCGTGGCCTTCAGCATGGAGTCAACCTGCTCGGTCACCCTTGCGTCGGTCGGTTGCACTGCCCGAACAGAAGGAAAAACCCTTAAGCGCCTGTTCGGATGAAACCATCAAATAAAGGTTGAGTCTTAAAGGCACTTACCCGTGCTCTCCCTTGTGATGTCTTCCCATCCTTCTATCTTGTAGAAGGGGTAGGTGAAGGAATTATATGCCCAATTGACAATCATATGCCACATCGGATGTGAGCTCAATGATATGTGGGACCACGTATGACGTGGCCTACATGGACCATGTGAGACATGGGCTATGGACCGGGTTAGGGCCTCTAGTGTAGAGGGCCCACGGTGGGGCTATATAAAGGAGGCAGTGGGGAGGCTTGAGGATGCTCCGAGGAAAATTAGGTTTTTCCTCTCCACCAAACCCTAGCCGTCATCTCTCTCCCTCACCTGCGCTCGGCGCTACCATGCTGCCGTGGGTGGATTCCGATCACCGTATGTGTGTATTCTCATAGAGGCGCAACACTTGGGGCGCTGGCTTGATCAACCGCGAGACGAACTGGAGAAGACGACGTGATTTGCTCGCGTCCAGTTTCTGGTCGCGTCCTTGTTTCGCGAATTCCCGTTGATCCAGATGGAATTTCGTAATGGGGCTAGATGCGTTGGAAAGCTCTCGTCGAGAGCTTGTCCGTAGAGTTCAAGATCGTCGAAAACGGACTCCGGACGAGGCCGGGACGTCTGTATGAAGACAGGCTGCGCGGGGAGGTCGCGAATCTCAATGCACTCGTAGACCTCGCCGACGGCGGCCGTGCCATGGGGATCGGCCATGGGGCACCTCGTGGGACGTTGAGGACCAGCGAGGAGGAGTCGATGGGATCGTCGTGAACGACTACTTCTGTACGACTATGCGTAGATCGATTGAACCGGCTTCATCGACCTGTGTCTTCCGCTGCACTGCGCGTCGTGAGGTAATCTCGATCTGTGGTCAATTACTTGCAGGGTGTCCTGGGTCTCGGCGGTAGAATTTTGATTCTGTGCTAGCGTAGCGCCCGCGTTTTTCTTCAGTGGTATCAGAGCCATCCTGTTTAGTTCTTGATCTAGATCAATTTTGTTCGCATATGTGATATGCGGGTGGAATGATAGTAGATATGGATCTGCTAGTTGTCTGTGAGTGCACATTAGTAATTTGATTTGATCTATTACTTTCATGTGTATCGCTTAATTAAATCCGTCTTGGTGGTGCGCCTCGGGTAGATTGTATCTATCGTGACCACCAATGAATCTTATTCTATATACAACGCGCTAGCGTTGCTGCTGCTGGCGTGCCACGCGTCCGCGGCCACGCGTCAGCGTCCGTTTGGCTCGTTCCGGCCCGCCCTTCCGCGCCGTCGGCTCGCGCTTGCCCGCATCCGACGGCCCTGCGTCCTCAGCCCGGCGCTAATCGCCCGAATCGTTCGCCCTCTCTGCTGCTTCGCCCGCTCCGCCTCTCGCACGGCCCAGAACCCTAGCCGCCAGCTTCCCCAACCCACCCGCATCTCCCTCGGTTTCTCCTCCGAGCCATGTCCGCCGCATCCCCTCGATGCCTCCATTTGCCCACCTCCTCGCGGCGTTTCTTCCCCAGCCTGCCCTGCCCTCCTTCCATCGTCGCCAGCCTCTCCCCGTGCCTCGTCGGTTACCGTCCTCCCCCGCTGCGGCCATCCTCCTCGACGCCATGCTCTCCTTCCGTCGTCGCCTTCATGCAGGCTCAATTTGGCGCCGCCGGGTTCCGGCTTGCCCAGATCCGTCCCTACGAGATCGGATCTGCCGACGGCGGGCCTCCACCCTGCTCTCCCCTCTTCACCGCCTCCGCCAGGTCTCCCCACGGTGTCCCCCCCCCCCCGCATCTTCTTCCCGACGCTGCCAAGCACGCCTACTGACGGTGTCCCCTCGCCTCCTCTTCCTCTTCCCTCTCCGATTCAACATTACACCGCCATGTGAAGAAGTATGGCACATTAATGGTATTGAGTAATTTGTATTATTAAGAGCATTTTTAGTTGAATCTCACCACCTAGGTTTGCGAGTGCATTTCCAGTTTTTCACGAATATATCGATATCGTAGCCTTCTGCACATCATGCAAAGAATGGGGTATGGTTCTCCAACCATCTTTTCATCTATTGAGCGATGTTGTTATGCTAAACGTTTATCTCTTCGGTAATAAAAGGTTTGATTTCCCTGCAGGCATCCAATCGGTTCTTAACATTTATATTGTTCTGTGCTCGCTTGTGCACTCTGCATTCCAATGATTTAATTCTTATTAATTTGCTTTGCCCTCTTTCTTGTCCTCATACTTATTGATGCCGCCTACCACGAGATCGTTGTTACCACCTAAGTCATTTCAGTAAGAAGAGGTAATGTTTATGTCTCAGCTAATTTTGGAAGCTCAATATGGGTTATATTAGTTACTTTGTGTGCACTTATTCTATTATGCTATATTTTCGTCATTCACTCATAGGCCATCTATTTTGCGGTTGTTATGGCCCCTTCGTTTTGTTATATTTTCACAGACGATTCATTGGAACTGGTTGTCAGTAATCATATGTGTCAGTAATCATTTATGTTAAAATAGCTATGTGAGCCAGATTCAACTCTGACTGCATGATATTTAGTAATCATCATGCAATCTAAATACTATTTTTTTTGCTTCAATAATCACTATGCAATCTAAATACACCATGTAAATATGCAACGAATTATGTAAGGGATCCCTGCTCATTTGTATATGCATATATGCAATTTGTCAGTAAAATAATTCAGAGCATGCTTATGGTCCAGGTTTCAATTCAAAGCATGTAATTTTGGAATCTATATAGCAGAGAGAAGCATATGGCATTTCCATTCAATTTTGGAATGGTTGTGTCATCATCCAGCAGAACTAACCTTGCTCATTGTGTTGATTTGCTGTTTGTACTTCCATGTCAAGTCAGAAATGGAGATGCTTTTTATACATCAGGCTAACAGTGGAGACCAGAGTTATAGACTAATTTATTTCCACAAAAAAAGGGTGAAAATTATTGATTAAGAAACTTTTTTTGCGTGCATGGTTTATCTGCGTACATTAGGTGTGCCTTAATCAACAACTACATATAATATCACGCACCATAAACTGCCCATTCCGCGTAACATCTTTGCTCATCTTACTATTCGTATTTTTCTTACAGGCTTTTCAGGCTCTAGAGGTTGCCTTAAGCGGAATGTACTCTGAATCCTATTTATGTACACACCACAATTATTTTTCTATTATAATTTATATTGTCGGTTTTTGTGCAGCATTTTGACACAGGTAGAGTCCTGCACCTCTCACTTCCTATGAACTTTGATTCATATTTTTGACTTCTGTTTGATTCATATTTTTGGCTTCTGTACATATTGGAATTACAATATGAATGAATGAGCTTATTATATCTGAGATCGGTTTCATGACTATTATATGTGTAGCAATGTACTTAAAACGCTAAGTATATGTCTCCTCAAAATCCAGTAGAGCACAGCCAAATCTAGAGTTCTTATTGAATTTTTTTCTATGTGGTCATCATGCTGGAACGATATTTAGCCTCTAAGATATGCTCGGTCACATCCAAACATGTTATTTCAGTTTATTGTGGCAAAACGCTAACGGGCTAACGGTTTCAATGTCTTGCTGGAATTTTTTATTTCAGCTCTTTGTCTGCCAAAAAAAAATTGTATGGATCTTGGTTGCACGCCTTCTTTAGGTATGATATTGGTGGACCTGCTAGATTGTTGTCAGGGTCTGAAAATTACCATGCCTTTTACGATGTGCTGCTCAAGGTTTAGCAAGATAAGGTGTCAAACACCAGGACAACTGATAATGGGTGAGCTATTAGCGATGTTATCTCTTTCCTCCGTTACATGATAGCATTTTACTTTATGGTTTAAACATTATGTTTTATGGATGATTGGAACAGGCCTGCAGACATCGGATGGCTTTGATGATGAGGTGCAGAAAAATAGTCATGTTATAAAACCTATCAAGCTCTTGGTAGCTGCAGGTAAATCAAATTAAAACAAGGTACACATGCTGTCCTGTTACAGCTTCTTTTTTTGTTAGGTACCTTTATGTTTTTCTTGTTTTTCTGAATGATCCAAACCCTAATGCAATTATCTGGTTATCTGTTCTAACTGAGTCTTTGACCACTTTGGTTAGTGGCTTTGAAATTTGAACCTGTTAATTGAGACTGCATTTAAAAATATCGTGACTTCGAGACTTCAAGGTTGTTGGGAAACAACATAAAAAGTCAAAAGTGTTTTAAATGATAACAAATGATTTAAGCAAAACTCTGCGCAGAGCATGCTCTAATTATCCAATTTACAATTCTGAAGTGATTTTAGGGGGGGGGGGGGCATTTATGTGGTTACATGCTGCTGCTGGAATTTTTTTATTTCAGTTCTTTGTCTTGCCAAAAAAAATTATATGGAGCTTGGTTGCATGCCTTATTCAGGTATGATATTAGTGGACCTGCTAGATTCTTATCAGGGTCTGAAAATTACCATGGCTTTTACAATGTGCTGCTAGAATTTTTTATTTCAGTTCTTTGCCTCGCCCAAAAAAATTATATGCAGCTTGGTTGAATGCCTTCTTCAGGTATGATATTAGTTTTTTTTTTTAAAAAAAATACACTGGTTCTGTATGACTGTAGATGCTAGAAAGCAAGCAAATTTATAGATTCACTAATTTGCTACAAGACAAAAAGTACATAGTCCTTGGAATCTGATATCGGTAACCTCCTTCGAAGCAGATTTGTGTAAAAAATATTTTCCTTCACATTTTAGAAGAGGACTGGTGGGGCTGGATTAATTTGATTATCAAACTAAGTCTGGATTGCAGGATGTGGCCATAATTAGTCGGTGTTCTAGCCGATTTGATCGGTTAGATGGTCGATGAGTCATTGTTGGTATGCAATAGTTGCACATGTGAACAATGTTCTCGACCACGATGAAGTGCCAAATGTTAGTCATTGTCGCTACCGAAACTAATCTTGGTGATCTCTGTTGTTCATGTGTGTTTGCGCATATGATGTGTAGGCCCCATATATGACTTGTATATGTGCATGTTTGTGTCCGGTAATGCTCGACACTGGCCAGCGCTGCCTAAAATACTTTGTGACGAGTAAATTGTTGCTCGGGTCACTCGATATTGTTCGGCGGTGCCTGGCACCACTCGGCTTTGCTTGTAAAAACTCGAGTCGGTTGCGGCTGCTCGGCGCTGCTCGGTTCTGCTCGCAGGAGCTTGAGTTGGTCGGAAAGCCCGCCCGTACGCTAGGATAAGGATCCCGAGCAGCGGCATAGCCACGCATGTAAATGGCTCATGGAGTTGGAGAACCACTTCTGCATCAGCCGCCTTGAGCTTTGGTTGCGTGGTGAGCTTCTCCTATTGTCATGGTGCCTCGGTGGTTGGTTTAGGCCGTAGGGCTAACATGTAGTCCTGCATTGGATTAATATGATTAATTCAATCAAAGCGTCATGGGTAAGATTGTGAATAGGAATCACAGTTCGAACCCTGCTGACTAATCCGTTAGTAGGCTAACTTGCTAATGAAATATTCATTGGGACAATATGATTGACCCGGAGTGAGTTAATATGGTTAATTCTTTGGAATTATTCATGGGCAAAAGATGTGAATATGATTCATTATGGGAAACTTGGTTTCCACAACACAAATTATTTATGAGCCTTTTATAATTGTTATAATTTCATACTATTTGGTAGAATTTGATTCTATGCAGACATATGTAAATAGTTTGATCCTAATGTATATGACGCATGTGTGGGATCTTACTCAGGCTAACGTATTAATTTGTGATACTTGATTTATATTAAGTAGATGGCCCGGTGGACAGGAATAGGCATATGGTGATGATGATCATCATGTCTTGGGCCATACTGGTGCACAGCTTAATACTAGATTTTCTGTGATGGTTTTCCTGCCCTGCTATTCTTAACAGAATAGATTTTTCTCGAAAAAATTAAGAGTTTGTCCTTTTCCAACAGCTGCACTCATAAAGATCTTGTATGTTAATTGGTAGTTTCAGCATACAGCAGGGTGCCATTAATTTCCTTGATCAATGGGGTGAAGTCGGACTTCACTGCATAGTGTTGGTTTTACTTGACGAAGCTATCAAAACGGTTTTGGGCTTTGTTGACACCCAAATTTGGCAGAAAATAGGATGTTCAGGAAAAGCCGAATATGATAAGGTTTGTTGGGCCAAATCGGAAATAGGCTTTATCGGCAAAGGAGAAAGGTGGAATACCAATACTTTTGAGACTTCGGAAGGAATACGGTTGGATCAGAAGCGCTGCGCAATAGAATAGGTCGTATCGGTATCGACTTTGTAACACTATAAATAGGCCTTTAAATCTCGGTAGAAAAATAACACTCAATACACAAAATAATTTCTCGAATCCGATCGACTTCGTCGAAAGGCTTCAACTCGCAAGTAGAGCTATCTCGATGAGATAATCGATTCTCTCCTTGTAACTTGTATGCATGGCTGCATCATATTGATCTCGTGTATACAAAGCATATCAGACTGTCTCGGGATTTTCCGACCTTTGATATGTTCTCGCATGTTGCACTGTCTCGATGTAATCGATCTGTAATATGTGTTTATCTTGTAATGCCGATCATCAAGTATTTCATATGTTTCGCTAAATTCGATGTATGCAACTGTCTCGTTTAGTCGATCTTGTATACGTCTTGTTCGGGGATTTGCATCTGTTAATGTTTGCCGATTGGTGTTATATCTACCCTATTTGTCTTTAAATCTTTAAATCGGTTTATTGGCTTACATCTAGCTTTAGATTTGAATACTATCTTGGCCTGACCAATCTATTCTAATCTATTTCTCGATTTGATCTAATGCACTGATGTGAAGGTTTATTGCTAATATTATACCAAAAATACCAAAAGAAATAAGAGATTTAAATCTATTTATTATTCTGTATTCATTGCTCTATCGGACCTGGAACCGATAGAATCTATAATCGGATATTTCAAAGCCGATTATAGAAAGAAACCTGATCTGGCTACTTGAAAAGCCGATTAGGGTTAATTTACTGATGATTTTCTCCTTGTTAATTTATAGGTCAAATTGGCTGGCACGCTTGGTTTTCCTTGTTGCGACACAACCCCAGAGTTGACGCTTCGGCACGTGTGTTCGCGAGAAGCTAACTTTTCGTGTCAACATACTTTTTGGCACGCCCGGTGGGACCCCAACAGTCGAATCCGACGTGATGACGCCAGACCGATGCGGCGGAAGTGGAAGCGCTCAAGCACGCTGCTGAACCAGTGACGTTTGACGAATTGAGCCCAGATCAGAAAAAGGAAATCGAAGATAGGCTCGCGGAGATCCACGAGGAGAATAAGAAAAGAATGTTAACTGACTATCGGAAAACCCGTAGCGGCCAGGTTACCAAAACCTCGATTGGAGATCCACTTCTGACCGGAGATTATTCTGAGATAATAAGAGATCAAATTAATAATTCGGTCTATCGATCGATGCTGGATCAGTCATCGGTCCTAGGGAGTATTGTCCACGAGAGCACCAGCGCTGCACTACATAACATCATGGCTGGACAAGCTCCCCAGGTGAATCGGAATTCTTGGACAAGCTCCCCAGGTGAATCGGAATTCTCCGCAAGAGATGAATTTTGGGAATCATTATCCAGCCTATGGTCAGGTAGGAACATCACATGCTGGAGCTTCCCAACCAAATCCACCATTGACTATCAACCCTACGCCGATTCAGATGCTATCAAGTAATCAGGCTGTAATTCCGGTCCCTGAACCGGTTTATCAGCCGATCAATGCTGGACTCAATGAGAATCTGGAAGAGATGACCAAGAATTTAATTTACAACATGATGAAGCAGTGCGGGTTCAACACACCAAAGATTGCCCCGCATTACACAATGACGTATCCATCGGCTTTTAACGAAACTGAGTACCCGCATAAGTATCGTGTTCCTGATTTCGCGAATGCCAAGTTTAGCGGAAGCGATCACACCTCTACGCGCGAACATATTGCTAGATTTCTTGCGCTCTGCGGAGAGGCCGCATCAAAGGACACTCTCAAATGCCGATTGTTCCCGTTGTCGTTGTCAGGATCGGCTTTCAACTGGTTCACATCGCTTCCTCCAAACAGCATCACATCATGGCCGGACTTGGAGAAGAAGTTTCATGAATATTTCTATTCCGGGGAAAATGAAGCGAGGATTACCGATATTATGATGATCAAGCAGAAATTTGGTGAATCGGTAAATGACTATCTGCGTCGGTTCAGGGAGGTGAGAAACCGATGCTATAGCCTTTCGCTGCCCGATAATGAATTGGCAGAATTGGCTTTCAA
The DNA here is from genome assembly GCA_036346415.1 of Raddia guianensis. Classification (NCBI taxonomy): domain Eukaryota; kingdom Viridiplantae; phylum Streptophyta; class Magnoliopsida; order Poales; family Poaceae; genus Raddia; species Raddia guianensis. The sequence goes on along the minus strand of CM070534.1, from coordinate 15,316,833 downwards.
GGGTTTATTACCCGTCAATCAGAAGAAGGTGGGCAACCAAGAGTTCGCTGATATATCACATCTGGCTCACAAGATCGCGCTATATGAAAGCCGATTCTCTGATAACCCTTACCCAGGCCAGAAAGAATATCGGAACAACAACAATTACAAGGGAAAGGATAAAGCTGTCAATATTGTTGAGACAGAAGAAATTGAAAGCTCAGATGATTCCGATGCTGAGGACATGGGTGCATACGTGGCTGAGTGGGTGAATAGTAAGAAGGAATTTGAACTGGGATGGATAAAGCCGAAAGGTCCCGAGAAGAGCAAGTATTCTTTTGATACCTCCAAATGTGATCGGATTTTCGATCATCTGTTGCAGGAGAAGCAAATTCGGCTTAAACAGGGAGATGTGATTCCTCCGCTTGAAGAGCTAAAGAAAAGGAAATATTGTAAGCGGCATAATTCTTACTCACATGCCACCAACGAGTGCAATGTGTTCAAACAGGTCATCCAAAAGGCGATTAAAAACGGCCAACTTAAGTATCAGGATAAAACTTCGCAGATAGACACACAGCCGTTCCCTATCGGCTTTTTGGCATGGTTGACGCTAAGAGGAAAGCCGATGACCCTGAGAGTTCCAATCGGTTTAAAGTGCTCGTTGGTGATAAAATGATCGTAGTAGAGGAGAGGCCAGAACTTAATTTCCGATCGTCAAGCCGACGCGGTGGAAGGACTGGCGAATGGCGTGAAGTGAACCACGGTTATAATCATGGTCCAGTTTCTAAGCCAAGGCCAAAGCAGACTTTCGATCAGTTATTAGAAAAATATGATCGGATGGCTAAAGAAACACCTCGCCAGATCATTAAATCGAATACCCCAGAAGATATTCGGGAGAATTCAAATGATCAGAATTGGGAGATGGAACACTGGGATTCTCCTTTTTTCCGATATTGCTGGGAAGAAAGGATGTCATTGCCTACTCTAGAGAATTGCCCAATGAATCACGCGTTCGTTCCTCCCAAGAGGACGTTCAGAAGGATCTACCGGTGTTTCACGATGAAAAGCCGATAATCCTCCAATGAACAAGAATACTAATGCGTATCGGCCTCCCAAAATACCATTACCCCGATGGTGCCCAAGTGGGATCACTAAGTCTCAGAAGCGATGCTTGCAGCGGATGAGACACGCTGAGGCTAAAGAGGCAGAAGCCGAAAAATTTAGGAACACTCTTCTGGAGGAGGTGAAGCCAATAAAGCCAGCTAAGGACAAACAGGAGTGGAGGCCCAAGTTGAGGTCGGCTGTTATCATTGAAAAGGATTCCGATGAGGTGTCTGTTGCTACTAATATGGTGTGCATTTTGCCTCGGGAGTTAATGTGTGATTACGAAGAGGCAGCTGCGGAGCTAGTGATTGGGGCAGAGGATGCCATCTTTAAGAAACCAGAGAATTCCCGGTTGCATCTAAAGCCGTTATTTATTATGGGGTACATGAACGGTAAACTAATTTTCAGGATGATGGTTGACAGTGGTGCCACGGTAAATCTGATGCCATATTCCGTGTGCCGAAAAATCGGAAAAGCCACAGAAGATTTAGTCAAGACTAATATGGTGCTAAGCGACTTCAATGGAAATCCGACCGAAGCCAAAGGGGTTCTGGTCGTGGAACTGACAGTCGGAAGCAAAACGATCCCGATAGCTTTCTTTGTGATCGAAGGAAAGGGAAATTATAATGTCCTGTTAGGAAGAGATTGGATACACGCTAACTGCTGCATCCCATCAACGTTGCATCAGCTTTTAATTCAGTGGGTTGGTGAACAAATAGAAGTAGTCAGAGGAGAGTCTCTGACAGCAGAAGCCGATTGTGCTGAAATACATGATAACTTGGAGGCATTATCGGGGAAACCTCTAGACGATTGCGATTTCTTAAGTTTCAGCAAGGCTGGCTTTAAGCCAACAACGTTGGAGGCGCAATCGGTAACTCAGGGTCACGAAGGTTTTTTATGGGAACCGCGCACTAAAGGAAATAGAGTATAAGATGGGCGAGGATTTATATTGGCCGATGAGCCCGAGAAAGTCGATATTGATCGATGGTAAAGAGAGGCCCACTTACATCGATGCAGCTTTGCGAGAATATAAAAATCGACTTATCCAGATACTCAAGGATCGAGTTGATTGCTTTGCTTGGGAATATTATGAGATGCCTGGTTTAGACCGATCTATAGTTTAGCACAGGATTAAGATGAAGCACAGGTTTCGCCAAGAAATCGCCACCGAGGAAGATCGGTTGGAAAATATACGATCAAGTGAAGGCTGAAATTCAAAGGTTGTTGGATGCAAAATTTATTCGGCCATGCAAATATGCTGATTGGATTTCTAACATTGTGCCAGTAGGAAAGAAGGATTCCGATAAAATTCGGTGTGCATTGATTTTCGAGATTTGAATAAAGCGACGATAAAGATGAGTATCCGATGCGATTGCTGATCGCTGATTGACGCTGCTTCGCAATCGGATTATTAGTTTTCTAGATGGCAATGCTGGTTACAATCAGATTTTTATGGCCGACGAAGATGTGAGCAAAACTGCGTTTAGATGTCCCGGTTCTATCGGTTTGTTCGAATGGGTCGTGATGACTTTTGGGCTGATCAGTGCTGGGGCTACTTATCAAAGGGGGATGAACTTGATTTGCCACGATTTAATCAGTAAACTTGTTGAAATTTATATCGATGACGTGATGATTAAATCTCAGGAAGATGAACAACACTTGGCTGATATTGTGACCTTCCTCGATCGGTTTCGGAAGTATGGCATGAAAATGAATCCAAAGAAGTGTGCTTTTGGGGTATCGGCCGGCAAGTTCTTGCGGTTTATGGTGCATCAGAGAGGGATCGAAGTTCACCCTGATCGAGTAAAAGCGATCCTGAACACTAAACCTCCAGATTCGAAAGTTCGTTTGCAAGAGCTCATCGGTAAAATTAATTATTTGAGGAGGTTTATTTCTAATTTATCGGAAAGAATCATTCCGTTTCGCCGTTGCTTAAACTGAAGAATTCCGATAAATTTGTTTGGGGACCGGAACAGCAGAAGGCATTTGATGAAATCAAAGGGTATTTGACAAACCCGCCTGTTCTGGTTGCTCCGAAAGATGGTTTGCCGTTTAAGCTTTATTTATCAGTATCGGAGAAGACCCTAGGGGCAGTGTTGATCCAAGAAGTGGACGGAAAAGAATGCGCAATCTTTTACTTGAGCAGGAAATTACTGATCCTGAAACCCGATACACAGTGGTGGAAAAATATTGCCTTTGCTTATACTTTGCTTGCACCAAATTGAGGCATTATTTATTGGGGGCTGAGTGCAAAATTGTGTGTCAAACCGATGTGGTTAAGTACATGCTCAATGCTCCAATCATCAAAGGGAGACTCGGTAAATGGGCATACACTCTCATCAAGTTTGATCTAACATATGAATCTCCTAAAGCCGTCAAGGGGCAGGTATTAGCCGATTTTATTGCGCACCATCAAGATATTAATCTGTCAATACTTTTGCCTTGGGTAATGTTCTTTGATGGATCGGTTTGTGAGAAGGGATGTGGAATCGGTATTTTTATTGTCTCTCCTGGTGGAGTCCCTTACCGATTCAGTGTTACGATGGGTTTTGGATTGACCAACAATCAAGTAGAATACGAGGCTTTGATTTAGGGGTTGGAGTGGTTGATCCAAGCTGGTGCCATTGCCGTGGAGGTATTTGGAGATTCACAATTGGTAGTTTTCCAGATGATCGGTAAATATGAGTGTCATAGTGAATATCTTCGAGAATATCTGGAGAGAGCATCTGATTTGGCTAAGTACTTTAGCGTGTTTACAATTTGTCACGTTCCGAGAGAACAAAATTGCGAAGCCAATGATTTAGCTCAGGAAGCATCAGGTTATAAATTGCCGATCATGGAGTTAGAGATTGTTCCGATTGAGAATCCGGTTCCGGTAGGATGGCAGGCAAAGATTATCGGTTATCTGAAAAATCCCCAGGGGAAAACCGATAGGAAGCTTAAGAGAAGAGCTCAAAGGTATATTTTAATAAGTAATAAATTATTACTATCGGAGTTTTGATGGATTACTGCTCAAGTGTCTGGATGAAGAAGATGCTAAGGTTGCAATCGGAGAAGTTCATGAGGGATTGTGTGGAACGCATCAATCGGCGTATAAGATGAGGTGGATGTTGAAGCGTGTCGGATATTTTTGGCCGACTATGGTGGAAGACTGTTTTAAATATTACAAGGGTTGCAAAGACTGCCAGAAGTTCGGGAATATCCAGCATGCACCAGCGTCCATTTTACATCCGATCGTGAAGCCGTGGCCTTTTAGGGGATGGGGAATTGATATGATCGGAGAGATATTTCCTTCCTCGTCCAAGGGGCATCGGTATATTTTGGTGGCGACAGATTATTTTACCAAGTGGGTCGAGGCTGTACCCTTGAAAAAAGTAACTGCTACTGAAGCCATCGATTTCGTCAAGGAGCATATAATTTACCGATTCGATATTCCTCAGACGATCACTACAGACCAGGGATCGGTATTTATGTCAGAAGCGTTTCAAGATTATGCTCGAAACCTGGGGGTTACGACAATTAACTCATCGCCGTATTATGCTCAAGCCAATGGCCAGGCGGAATCTTCAAACAAAAGTGCCATAAAGCTAATCAAACGAAAAATCGATGAAAGGCCGCGGGGTTGGCATAATACTTTGGCAGATGCACTATGGGCATATCGGATTGCCAAGCATGGGGCTACAAAAGTATCACCGTTCGAGCTGGTTTATGGGCAAGAAGCTGTTCTACCGGTTGAAGCGATTATCGGCTCCACGAGAGTAGAGGAACAAAATAATGTAAAAGCCGATGATTACAAAAGTCTGATGGTGGATAAGCTAGATGATATGGTGGCAGTTCGATTAAAAGCTTTGGAGTATATTGAACGTGACAAGCAAAGGGTGGCTCGACATTATAACAAGAAAGTGGTACCGAAAACTTTTGAAGTGGGAGAACTAGTATGGAAGACGTTTTTACCGATTGGTTCAAGAGATCCTGGCACGGAAATGGTCTCCGAATTGGGAGGACCGTTTAGGGTCAATCGGATTATCCTCGAAATGCTTATATTTTGGAAACGCTTGAGGAGAAGTTTTTGAAAGCGCTTAATGCCAAATATTTAAAGAAGTATTATCCTAGTGTTTGGGTTGGAGCTTGAGTTGGTATTTGTTAAAAGCCGATTCCGCATGAATCGCCTATAGGTCAATTTTAACTAACTCGTTGCTGAAAGCCGATTTTGGGAGAATCGCCTATAGTGTATTCGACTTGTTAAAGAATTTGACCCGATACTTTGCTGTTGAGCCAAAGCCGATTCAATGAATCGCCTATAGACAAACACGCATACTTAAACGATTGAATAAAAACGTTATTACAAAGGCACGAAGGCCTCAATCGTTTTGGCCCGAAGGGTAGAGTAAAACCATGTTTTCCGATCGGTACAAACCGATCCATACATTACAAAAGTTTTGAAATTTGGCTCGCAGGCCAGCTATTCGCAGAATTCATAAATGGCGGCGGCGGCGCTGGTGATCGTGTCCCAGATCCGATTGATGATATTGGTATCCTCTTGGTGATCCGGACGATCGGTATTTTCTTTTTCGCCTCGATCTGCTAGGCATAGCTTTTACTACGCCATCTTGTTCCTTGGCCGATTTAGTCTCTTCAAAATCTGAGCGAGCGGCTGCTTCGGCTTTCTTTGCTTTCTCCAGTTCTAGTTCCAAGGACTTAACCCTTGAAATTGCCTTCGAGGTGGCAATCTTTGCCGATTCAGCCTCTTGTTTCAGCTTGGAGAGTTTATCATTTTGTGAGTTAGCGTCCTGGATCAGCCCTTTGAGCTCGGCTTGACATCCTTCAGATTTCACGATGGAGCCGATCGGTAACGCGTCAAAATCGAACTTCGGCCGAAAGAGATAGCAGTTTTTCGATGGCCGCGACCACTCACTCGGGGAGGATCTCCTTGATGGAATCAGCTATTTCCCGGATGGCAAGAGGGTTGGCCAGGAAAGCCGATTCGTCGTTCACCAGTTCCCACATTTGCTTGATTTTCCCCAGAGTATCTAGACAAAACCGATTCTTCTTGGATGGCTCAGGGGCAGGAGAATCGATGATGGCGATTGGGGGCGACGATGGACGGACTGGCGAAGATAAGAAATCAAGCTCGTCGTCGAGCCAATCCATACTGGACGGGTCGAAGTTGAGCTCGTCGTCTTTTTTGCCGTCATAGGTGATGACCTGCGTAGACACCACCGTTACCCGGGTTGGGCTGCGAGGTTGGAACATGTACTGGACACAGATATTTTAAGTTACAAAATATCGGATTTTTGAGATTGCATAAATTGAAGCGAGGGAAATTCGATTACATCTTGCGGATTGAAGGCCGGAGGCGTCTGTGAAGCCGGTGGGGGAGCAGGTGTGCCATCTCTCTTCTTGGAGATGGGTGAAGTGTCCTAAAATCATAATCCGATAAGTAAGAAAGCCGATGATGGTCAAGGATTTGAAGAAAATCAAGTGCTTACTGTGTCACATACTGATTCCGTACTGTCGGGAGTACGCACCTTTTGGGGCCTTGATTTCTTAGTGACTACTTTCTTCCTTAGGCCAGGTTCACCTTCGGGTTTCCCTGTTAAATGAAGCCGGTAAAGAATCGGATATTTCAAGAATTATGTGGAATAAGTCGATTGTACCTCGTTTTTTGGAAGAGCCCTGGGTGAAAGCTGACGCTGACTTGGCCGTCGAGTGGATCCGGCCAGCTTCTTCTCCAATGAGCTTTGCCTTGGGGCGCTTATCACCACTCTGAAAGGAAATAAACAGGAGGTTAGTAATTGGAAAAGGATAAAGTGAGTTAGCGGACACATGCATGTTAGTAACCTCGCTGCAAGAAGACGATGCGTGGGTCTGGGATTCCGTTCTTTCATCGCCTGAATCTGACGAAGAAGGTCCTGATTCTGAAGAGTTTTCCTCTTTATCATCGTCGGAATTATCGGAATCGGTGGTATTTGAGCTCTTGGTTTCTGATTCCGATGGAGCTTCGATCTTGCCGGCAATCCTAGGCCAGTTGGGCTTGCAGGTTTTCTTTCGGCTAGTAATTTGTTCGATTAAGGTTGAAGCTCCGCCTTCTGTAGCAAAAATATTTTTTGCAATAGCCTCCCACCAGTCATTGAACTTTGGCGAAGTATCAGCCCACATTCGAAATTCTGATGGCATTTCAAAATCAATTTGAGCGGCCGATAGAATTCCATAAGCCGATTTGGGACTTAAGTCTTCTCGGGCATTCAATTGGCGATAGATGAAGAGATCAGGAATATTTTGCCCAAGGTTGAATTGCCGAGCAACCACAGCTGGATGATAGAATTCATAAGATGGTTTTCTAATGTGGGTTCTCGTGCTTAAGATGGCGAAGAAAATTCCTGGGGAGATGAATTCCTTGTATGCTGCCAGGGCTTCTCCCTTCAGAGTGTTTTCCAATCGGAAAAACGAAGGAATCGGATATCTATCTAGATCAGTGTATGGGTTGAACTGTTCTAATCCATATTCCGATTCAGACATCGTATAAAATGCAACCATGGACATGGCAAGGTCTTCTTGTTTTAAGCGTCGCTTATTGCAATTGATTGAGATCATTTCCCTGTATGATCTGCATGGGCGATCACTGTTATCGGATTCCTTTTCGCTTGGAAATCTTAGACTGAAATCTAATTCGCCGAGGGAGTTGTATATCTAGAGTTTCAGGAACATCCCGATAAACCAGAAGGGTCCGCCGAGATTACCAACTGAGTAATCGGCTTTTGGTGAACAGAGACCTTCCCTGATCTCATGCATCGTCCGGTAGGTGGCTCCTAGCAGGTATTTTCCGATTGATAGTTTTTGGCCTGATGCCAAGGCCTCGGCTACTCCTTGGTATACCTTGCTAGGGCTCAGAGATTGCCCACAGAAGAAAAACCGATCGAGCCACATGTTGAGGAAGGCAATGTGTTCTTCATCATCTACAGCATCGGTTTTCTAGTGAGTACAGATGTAGCGTTGCCAGCCAAAATTCTTCTCAGGTACTAACTTCAGTGTGGCAGTTAAGTCGAAAGCCGATAGCATCTCACCATCGGGGCTAAGACCAGTCAGCATGGCTACGTCCAAAAGTGTGGGACTGATTGGTCCAGTTGGGAAGAGGAAAGCGTTCGCAGTATCGCACCAGAAATAAGTCGATGCGGCCATGAACGGTTCATCTGCTGGTGGTGGAGATAAGGAGAGGAGAATGGCATCGGTTATCCCTAGCTCATCCCATTGCTCTTGCTTTTGGCTATAAACCCGAATGAGCCAGTCCTTATATCCCTTGATCGGGCTAGGCCAAGACCTAAAAGCCGATTTCCAGCTGTTGGCACTAAGCTTATCGGCGAAAAGAGGGAGTCTGCCTACGGAGTGATGTATAAAATCCGATGGATTTCGGTCTCCTACTGGTCCCAAAGAATACAAAGCTTCGGAATCTGAGCATTGAATCAGTACCTGAGACATAATGCCGATTGAAGGTTGGTGAGACTGGTGGTGCGCTAACTGCTGAAGGCTCTGGAGATTCCGATGCGAGAGCCGTGCGCGAGTAGGAGAGCATGAAAATGACGGCGAATGGTGCGCTATTTATAGCCATGGTAAAATTAGGGTTTTACCGCGCTTTTCGGCGTTATAGTTTCGGCCCGTATTGTCTGTGCGGTTGACACGTGTTCTACGAATGGGCTGAAAGCGAGAAGTTACCGAGACAGAAATGTGAGGTGTTCTACTGTAGAAGATCCGATTTTTACTTGAAAGTTCGGCTAATGAAGTATTCATTGCCAAACTTAGGGGCATATGTTGACACCCAAATTTGGCAGAAAATCGGATGTTCAGGAAAAGCCGAATATGATAAGGTCTGTTGGGCCAAATCGGAAATGGGCTTTATCGGCAAAGGAGAAAGGTGGAATACCGATACTTTTGAGACTTCGGAAGGAATACGGTTGGATCAGAAGCGCTGCGCAATAGAATAGGTCGTATCGGTATCGACTTTGTAACACTATAAATAGGCCTTTAAATCTCGGTAGAAAAATAACACTCAATACACAAAATAATTTCTCGAATCCGATCGACTTCGTCGAAAGGCTTCAACTCGCAGGTAAAGCTATCTCGATGAGATAATCGATTCTCTCCTTGTAACCCGTATGCATGGCTGCATCATATTGATCTCCTGTATACAAAGCATATCAGACTGTCTCAGGATTTTCCGACCTTTGATATGTTCTCGCATGTTGCACTGTCTCGATGTAATCGATCTGTAATATGTGTTTATCTTGTAATGCTGATCATCAAGTATTTCATATGTTTCGCTAAATTCGATGTATGCAACTGTCTCGTTTAGTCGATCTTGTATACGTCTTGTTTGGGGATTTGCATCTGTTAATGTTTGCCGATTGGTGTTATATCTACCCTATTAGTCTTTAAATCTTTAAATCGGTTTATTGGCTTACATCTAGCTTTAGATTTGAATACTGTCTTGGCCTGACCAATCTATTCTAATCTATTTCTCGATTTGATCTAATGCACTGATGCGAAGGTTTATTGCTAATATTATACCAAAAATACCAAAAGAAATAAGAGATTTAAATCTATTTATTATTCTGTATTCATTGCTCTATCGGACCTGGAACCGATAGAATCTATAATCGGATATTTCAAAGCCGATTATAGAAAGAAACCTGATCTGGCTACTTGAAAAGCCGATTAGGGTTAATTTACTGATGATTTTCTCCCTGTTAATTTATAGGTCAAATTGACTGGCACGCTTGGTTTTCCTTGTTGCGACACAACCCCAGAGTTGACGCTTCGGCACGTGTGTTCGCGAGAAGCTAACTTTTCGTGTTAACAGGCTTCGAGCGAGGCAGGCATGTTGGTGTTGTGCATTGGCGTATGTCACCCAACAAACAAGAGTCACATACGATGTGATTGGCAAGGAGTTGCCTACCTATGTCACTTAGTTCTAGGAGTCGCCACCGCGCACTAGATCTTTCACCGACTATGGATCTTGTCCTATTTAGAGTCATCAGAGGGAATGTGTCTTGAGTGGGAGTATCTTCGTTAAATTGTTAAAGAAGGTACATACATAAACATAGTTTAATATTTGTTGATATACCTAATGCTTTATTTTTGAACTATATCTTTGGTTAGTGAATCTTGATATATGTATGGTGATTGATATCGTTTTTGAGAATTGTTCTCTAGTTATTATGGAATATTTGTTCTAAAAGTAGTACCTTAATGAACCAGCTTGAAATGCACTCTATAATTGAAGTGTTTACTAGAAGTACTATGATGATTTTCTTTGTGATTATTATCTCTTTCTTGCCATCATGAAATCTGAGCTACTGTAGCGAGATGAAATCATGGATGTCTGCAATATGATTGTGGATTGGAGGGCATGTTTGAGAACCAAACATGAGCTAAAGGATTTGATTCATAAGTCATTGTTTGCGTGCATATTAGCACAAAAGAAAATTCGGTCCGCCGTCATATGTGGTCAATATGATTGACTGTACTGGGCACCGGAAAATATGATTTTCTCTTTACCTAACGGTTAGCTATTGATGTGATTTTCGGTTGCTCTTCATAATGATGAATTGCTTGGAGAAATCACTGGCCAAGATGCATATGATGCATGTTAGAATAAGAGAGCATTAAGATTAGCTTTATCATGTGATGATGGTTCAAAAGACTGGTCGACTTGTGAAGGACGCCGAGTCATGAGTGAAAGGGAAAGGTCGAGTTGGACCTGAGTACTATTCTAGACTTGCGAAGTCAAAGATTAGCGCTATCCTGACACCGCAGGATAGGATTCTGGATTAATGACAAGGGTATAAAAGTTGTCTCGTTTGATGTTGATGTGCTTTTAAGGGCCCAATCCGAAGGATCACAGTCGGAATTAAATAATTGTTATTATATTCCGGGCACAAGCAAGTTCAATATTTTGCTTCTTTTGAGTGGGAGATTGATTTGGCTTATGGGCATACCCCATTAGTGAATGGATGTGTGTTATTAATCCTAAGGACTTGTGATGTCATTATATTTCATTATCTATGTTATGGTACATTTTAAAAATGTTTGTGCTCATTTAAAGGTTCCATCTAGTCATAAGGAAACAACCATATATGATATAGATCGAAAGGTGTTCCGTGCTGTTTTGTCGATGTTTGGAACGTGGGGCATTTGTAAGACGTCTGATGTCTGATAAGCTCACACTCGACTAAAATAAATGTTTCTTTGTGAAGTGCAAAGTGTGCATATAAAGAAGGGTATGAGCTGCAAAGTGTTTGTTGCTCGGAATGGTTTTATTTTGGAGAAATTGTTTCTTCCAAAATATTTAGTGGGAGCACGATGTGACTCGAAATAATTCGAGGATCATTTGAAAGTATTTCGGTCCCTACTAAGTTTTCATATTATATATAAGTTGTATGTTTTACCAAATAACCAACCCTGCATTTGTCCTAAAGCCAAATTAGTCATCTATATGATAGGAATGACAAATGTTGTCTGACTACGATGAGCTTAAGATTTATGATGAAGCTTGATGGGCCTATACTCTAAGGGACGAATTTAAGATGAGCTATGCGTGACAATTAAGTTTTGAACTTGATTGGTCCGGTTGGTGTTGTCTTGATTCATATAGCTACCGTTGTACATTTGATATGCAATATGGATATCAAAACGGATCTCTTTTGGAGACCTAGGTGAGAATGTGTTTGACACAGACTCAAGCTTTTGATGATCATAAGGTGCTAAAATATGTGAGTTTCTGAAACAAGCATATCAAAGTTGATTATTTGTTTTGATGAAAGTCAAATTGTTTGGCTAGTTCATCAAGGGCAAGTGGGAGAGCATTGATTTTCTTGATCTTAAATATGTATGACATATAGTTGATCAGAAATAATATTCTGTAAATCTGCCATGTCTTGATTAAGAAACTATTTTTCATGAAAGACTTTGGGTTAGATTTGAAATTTTGGCATGTCTATATGGATAGATCAGAAAGGCTAATTGGATTAGATCTATGTGTTAACATAGTGTTGAATGATTCAGCCGGAAATTGTTCCTGTGTATGTCACATTGGAGAGCAAGATTCAGTATTTGATACTTGACGAGCTTGATAAATTATCAAAAAGAGGGTTTTATGTCCTGTGCATTAAGATGAATGTCACCGATATGTAGATATCAATCTAATCCGGGTGAAAGTCACTGGATGTTGAGAAGCATTCTAAAATACTTGTGAAGTATAAAGAATGTGCACTTTGAAAATGGTGGCATGTAATGGTTACATTGTGCACCACTTTCAAACCATTTCTTAATGGGGGTTTAGAAGCTGAAACAATTTCAGCCTAGACAAATATTATCACAGCCTTTATGAAAGGCGCACGTGAGCATCAGATATTAGATATCCGGTTGATAAGCTCTGGTGCACGTGGATAAAATATAAGTGATAAGCTGATTAGGCAGTTTTGAAGATGACTGTATCACTTCTATGTTTATGATGGATAATTGTTATCCTAGTTCCTTGAGTAACATCATCGGTATCGATCAACATGTAAGACTTGTTCGCGGAACTCTTTTACTATATGATGTTATTCTAAAGGGGTCCCTGATCTTATATCATAACTTGAACACTTATGATTCAAAGATCAGCACATGTATTGATTGATGATCATGTTTTCGGATCATAGATATGGAGATATCAAAACAATAATGTGGACACATGTTGGAGAACATGGGTGGTTGGACAGACCCGCAATGAGATACTGCAAGATTTGTTATAGTCTTTGGTGTCATCAGTTGAATTCTCATATAGTGACTGTGGGATCCTTTGACCTGATATCGCCATTGAGTCCCAGCATGCGTAGTTGTATACTTTGGGGCTATCAAACGCTCTCCGTAACAGGGGGTTATAAAGGTAGCTTACGGGTATGCCATGAAACATGGACGTGGGGTGTGAGCGGTCAAGATGGGATTTGCCCCTCCTTTATAACAGGAGAGAAATCTCTGGCCCCTCGAGGTATTGGATTTGGAAAAGTGTATGGCCATACCATGATTAAAGAGTTAATCATACGAAATCCAGTACTTGATCGAGTGAATGGCCGAGCTATCACAAGGGTGACACGTTTCTTGCCTTGAGCTTGGCTAGTATCGTGTGGCAAAGGGATCAGCATTTTAACGCTATTTGGTTCGCTAGATTTGATCTTCGCATGTATTCAGGGGTCGGTACGTTTTGCTAGAGGCCGCTGCCGACCTGTGACTAGAAATTTGTTTCTGGGTCACTGCTGTCTACATACGAACCTATTGGGTCACACACTTAAGGGGTTGGAGTCATCAGTGGCATAATTGTCTATTGTGCAAGTGGGAGATTGAAGAAATTATATGTCCAATTGACAATCATATGGCACATCGGATGTGAGCTCAATGATATGTGGGACCACATATGACGTGGGCTACATGGACCATGTGAGACATGGGCCATGGACCGGGTTAGGCCCTCTAGTGTAGAGGGCCCACGGTGGGACTATATAAAGGAGGCAGTGGAGAGGCTTGGGACTATATAAATTAGGTTTTCCCTCTCCACCAAACCCTAGCCGTCATCTCTCTCCCTCACCTGCGCTCGGCGCTAGCATGCCGCCGTGGGTGGATTCCGATCACCGGATGTGTGTATTCTCATAGAGGCGCAACACTTGGGGCGCTGGCTTGATCAACCGCGAGACGAACCGGAGAAGACGACGTGATTTGCTCGCGTCCAGTTTCTGGTCGCGTCCTTGTTTCACGAATTCCCGTTGATCCAGATGGAATTTCGTAATGGGGCTACATGCGTTGGAAAGCTCTCGTCGAGAGCTTGTCCGTAGAGTCCAAGATCGTTGAAAACGGACTCCGGACGAGGCCGGGACGTCTGTTTGAAGACAGGCTGCGCGGGGAGGTCGCGAATCTCAGTGAACTCGTAGACCTCGCCGATGGCGGCCGTGCCATGGGGATCGGCCATGGGGCACCTCGTGGGACGTTGAGGACCAGCGAGGAGGAGACGATGGGATCGTCGTGAACAACTACTTCTGTACGACTACGCACAGATCGATTGAACCGGCTTCATCGACCCGTGTCTTCCGCTGCATTGCGCGTCGTGAGGTAATCTCGATCTGTGGTCAATTACTTGCAGGGGGTCCTGGGTCTCGGTGGTAGAATTTTGATTCTGTGCTAGCGTAGCGCCCGCGTTTCCTTTCAGTAGGATCTCCTCCGCAGCGGACAGATCCTGGTCGCTGTGAAGTCGCGGATGATCTCCTTGCCCGTGAGCTCGAGGCTCACAAGGGAGGCTATCTTCCGCGTCAGGTACCAGTCCTCGTCGGACATCTCCGGCCGAGGCATTGGTGTTCCCTTCGCCGGAGCCTGTCCGGTGAAGACGAGCTTGCTGTCGTCGCTCCGCTTGGTGTAGAACCACCTCATCCACCACGCGCCCATCGAGTCGAGCAGCGGTGGACGGGGGTACGGTGTGTCGTCGGCGGTGGCCCGGAGCTTGAGGTAGTAGCACCCAAGCGCCGAAGTGGCGAAGCGGCTCCTTGTTACTGTGTAGTAATGGAGGAACAGCCCCACCGACGGGTCGATTCCCAGATAGCCCTCGCACAGGTGTGCGAAGACGGCCATCTGGAGGATGAAGTTCGGATTGAGGTTCGTCACCTCCAATCCGCTGATGTTGAAGAAGGCCTCCACGAAGTCGCTCTCGGGAGACCTCAACCCGAACAATGTGAACTGCTCGAAGTTGACGAATTCGTCCTCGAGCGGCTCCGGAGTTTCCTCCTCCCCGGGCAGCCTCCAGCTACCGGTGTCAACGTGCCCTTCCTCCTCCCAAATCTTCAGGTCCTCCTCGGTCAAGCTAGTACCAGAGAACTTGGCCATAGCGATTCCCAGGGTTAGACGAACAGACTTGGCGGTGGGGTTTGGGAGCTAGATGCTGAGCGCGGTTGGAAGTAGGGCTTGGGAAGAAAAGGCGTGAGAGCAGAAGTGGCTAGCCGCGGGCGGCTTGGGTGCTTTTATAGTCCCAAATGAGCAGCTCTGCAACGGATTTTTGCCACAAAACGGCTAGTTTTTACTGCAACGGCTCGGTAAAACGGTCGCCTGTTTTTACTGCGCAGCGACAGGAAGTTACCGTTGGAATCTGCCAACGGCTATTTTTTCTAGTGTCAGCACTGAAGGCTGAGTGCTCTGCTCGAGCGGATGTGATTCCCTGTTGGGTGCAACAGAGTTGCTCGGCACTGATCGGGTTTGCTCGGTCCCGAACAAGTCCTGTTCGGTTGAACCTTAAACTGTTTGGTCGATTGTTACATGTCTTTGTAGCAGCAAAATTTCCCTCTTCGTGACTTCGAGTCTCAAGAGGAAGACCCCACTCTGGTGAGTCCTTCCACTTGAGTCTCGGGGGCTAGCTGTCGGGGATAAAATTACGCCCATTGCCATGGCCCGCTCCTCGACGGCCCATTCAACGTACCGCCGATGCCTAGATCCTCGAAGGTTCTATCCGCCCGTATGCTCGCCAATGCTCTCTGGTTGGCATGATGCGTAACGGCCAAGGAATCGTGTTTGAGTCCGTCTCGAACAGGAGTTCTGCACGGCTACGTGAAGACCCGGACGTTGGTTTCCCGGATTAGATTAGGAGTCGTGGTCCCCAAGAATTGGAGTTTACCTTATCTACCGTGGGATGTATTTGGCATGGTACGAGTTCGTTACGTATTCGTAGTTAGCCCGGCCCGATTCTCCTCCGGTAGGTCGGTTGTTTACCACTATATAAACAGAGCCCCTACGGCGTATAGAGGGGCCAATCCCGCACGAGTTTATGCGCCTGACCTTCGCATTGAAGCTTAGATCGCATATTACTTCTTTGTACACCCATATTCTCGCCGAGACTTGTTCATCTCGTCGAGCTTCCACCTTGTAATTCTCTTTGATATAAAGAAAGGCTGGACGTAGGGCTATTATCTCTCCCGAGAAGCCTGAATCAGGATAAAAACCCTTGTCTCCCTGTTCGTCACTGGTTGTTGTTCGTGATTGTTTGGCGTGTCTCCTATCTCCCCTTCTCAAGAACCTTAATCGACTTGAGATCGATATCTCAACCGTCGACATAATAGGCTTCCTTCTCTCCTCTGGCTAGGTTGATCCCGCACAGTCTTATAGGTCTATGAGTAGATAGGGTCTGTGTGGTATCTCTAGTAACCGAGGTGTAGAGTTGTCTTTCCTTGTAAGTCGCAGGCGGCAGATGAGAGCGAGTCTGAGCTTGAGTGATTTCTGTTCTTGTCTAATTCTTTATGTTTTCCCCAGGTGCATTTCCTTGGTTTTTCGGCTCCTTATTCATTGTTGCTGTTTTTATTGCACATTCTTTTGGGATGAAACTGTTGACTCACTTGTTGAGGGGGAGTTTTCGGAAAACTTTGCATTCGCATATAGACTTCTTTTACTTTTTGGAGCTTTGTCTATTATGCTTTTAAATTTAGGCTTTGCAAGATGCCGAGACTATACACATTTCAGCTTATGCTAGCTTGTTCAATTGGTGTCTAGTCCAAAAAGTTTTTGGTTTTCCAAAACTTCGATGTGGCATAAGATTTTCACTTTCTGAATGTTGTTGCTTGATGAGGCCCTTGCATTCTTCGTTTCAGTCATCTTTGTAACTTGGTAAAATCTTTGTTGGCCAAATCTTGCTCTTGTAAATTGAAAAACCAAAAATATGCAACTTGAAGTTTTGGAGAGCTCTCACTGGTCATCCTTCACGACATAGCTTGCCATTGTACAAAAGAGGCATGAACTTGGAAGGACATCGGATAGCCAAGATGAGTGAATCCTTCAGTGTAATGCTGGGCATCGTCGGCCATTGGTATAAGGTTAGAGGCTCTCCTGCCTACATTCAACAAAATATTTGCAAAAAAAAATTGAAAAATGCTAGTTAGTTGAGCTGTCGATTTGTAACTACTTTGTTTTCAACTGGTTGCATGTGGTGTTCTGTCGAAGCCGTCTTGATGCCTTGCTAGGCCACGGCATTTGATTGTGATTTTCTAAGCCACGTCTTCCAATTTGAAAAAATCGATTTACTAGCATCTCTTGAACTTGTGAGCACCGAACTAAAATTGCATTGCTTCGAACATCTTTGCCATGTGCTTCACGTTCAAATGGATAATTTTCAAAGCTCCTAGGACTTGTATTTGCATTTGCATCATGCCTTGTGCTTGTTCCCTCAAATTTCTTGATGTCTATATTGCCAAAAGGGGGAGAATTGAAAAAGACATCAACATTCATTTCTTGAAAAAAAGGGATAATTTCTTGGGAAGTTTTAACTTTCACGACTTGGACATTTTGAACACATGTGTTCCTATCTTTTTCTCCAAGCGTGATTCGGCATTTCCAACATGCCTTGTTCGACAAATCCAAAAACATCAAAATATTTTTCGAGGGTTTGTCAATATATTCATCAAGAAGGAGTGTTGAGACCCATGTGGAGGGTACCCCTGTTTGATGTGAATATATGTGACAAGATGTAATTTGAAGTGTTTTGAAGAATGTTAAATTGTGTATTTTTGGAATTTGCCATGGAATTGGTACTGGCCCATTATGCTGAGCTTGGGCTAGGTAATAGTTCTGATCGGACGTGGTCCGGTCGATGTTAGGCTGACACGTGGTGTGTTAGGGCTTCCTAATTGTGATGTCACGATGGGATTATTGTGTTGGTAATTTTGTGACGAACTAACCTTGCAGGTGAGGTAAGGTGTGTTGGTTTCGTGTGTGTTCACCTATGTGATGCAGGTATCGACGGCACGTGGTCGACGCATGGGACAGCTAGAGGTCAAAGCGTCCAGAAGGCGTCTGAGCGATCGGGTTCGATGACCTAGCGGTCAAATGAGGTGGTGACTCGAGAAGCTTAGCCATGGCGAGGAATCTGAGGCAGCAGGAGGCTGCGGCGTCGGTAACCTGGTGGCGAAGCGGGTTCTGACCGGTGCGCCCAGGTGTGGGCTGGTGTCATGACCCCCTACGTCTTCACAGGGAATCCGGCACCATGATCTGATACTAGGCCCAGACTAGTACCTCATGATGAACAATTCAACGGTTATCATCGCTGGCATTCCATTATTAGTCAAAATAACGGAGTTTTACAAGGTAGTATCATAAGCTATTACCGTAAAACAGATATTACCAAATATTAAGAACAATAACAAGAACATCAGAGCAGCAACAGCCTTCAGCGATGATATCCAAGCGATTGACCCGGACTCCCGCAATTAGTCCTGCATACCTGAGTTCGGACCCTTCTGGTCCTGATCAAACTTGCAACCTGAATAATAAAATTATCCGCGATAGATATAATGAGTACGCGGCTACCCAACAAGCAATCCTTAACATATGTATGCAATGGCAAGAATCGGGGAAATGGTTATTTTACACAAAGACTTATATACTAATCAAGTTTTAGCAAAAGTGATATTTTGTTGAATGCATGAATCTATAGTATCATCACGAACAACAAGGTAAGGTGCGTCATCACACCAGGCCAATCCTAGCCTACTCTAGTCAAGTTCAATTATTAAAAAGGTGGATCTACATGTGCAAACCTTTCCAGACTCGTCCATAACCGTGGACACGGTTATCATGATAGTTTTAACTCTGCAGAGTGTGTACAAGTTTCCCCACAAGCCCCGTCTCATCCACTAGGAGAAACGGTACAAGGCTGCTTCGACCCTCTCGCCCACCACTTCACCACCCTCTCCTAAGGTTCCCTGCCCCGCCGGTGCTCTTGTGATGGGCGCCTTTCTACATCTAGGCACCACCCGTGAGTCGTTCCCCATTTAAGCCATTCGGTCTCAGGAACGCACCTACCCCTCGTAAGGTCGTGAGCCTCACCCTAGGGCAATAGTGATTTAAACGTGAATAGGACGACCTACTACTAGCCACGGTTAGTCGGTTTCAGAGTGTACTAAGCCGGTAGAAGGCACAAGTGGTCAGACTGTAAGGTTCGGTCCAGCAATACACAAGCTTGAGTCCTTATTAGAGGAGACCGTCTCATCTCCACCACAATCCCAGAAACCTCTCTGCCAGGTCTCCCCTAAACAATCTACAAGTTTTAGTTATTTAGGCTTTATCCAAAACACCAATAAGAAGCAAACGCCTCACGAGGCACATTTTATAGTAAATCCCAATGCAATCCTAACATCTAGTCAAAGGATAGACTAAGGAACAATAAGGGGTTTATCAAATGAGGTCTGGTCATGCTAGTAGATGACTAACATGAATAAGGCACATACTATTCTAATATGCATGCAAAAGTGAAATACGAAAGATAAATACGATTAAGCACCCTCCGTCCAAAGACTGTTGCCCTAAATTATAGTCAAGAGAGCACATATTTTTGGACGGACGAAGATAGTAAAACATAGGACGGAATATGCAAACAACTAGTGCTTGCCTGGCAACGACCGGCCTCGCATGCTTCTCGAGAAATCAACGATGACCTCGGGCCACCATCTTCAATGGTAACGTCTTGGCTAGAATTCGAGTCTTGATGATCCTCCGCGAGTTCGTTAGGGCTTACGACTCCGGCACCACCGACGGCGACTTCCTTGTGCATCTCAGGGTCTCGATGATTTTCCGGGAACCGATCGACACTCACGATACGGGCAAAAATGTCGGAACGGCCTATGCACAAACCAAGGCAACAACAAATAAACAGCAACACAGAACAATCGTAAAATCATGAAATAAATACGGTAGATAGTGTAGAATATTACGAGACTAGGAAAATTGGTTTGGAGCGAATCAGGCTTACGGTTGGAGAGAAACAAAATGGCGAAGGCGCACTGTTCATGGATGCTAAAAACCAGTCCAGCCGATAGGCTTAAAGGGGAATCGATGCCCTATTCTTCCCCAATCTCCATCCACTGCAACTGAGAGAAACAGTGAGATGTATAGAAAAAGAGAGAGACAGGGAGGGAGATGAGGGCTACGGCTGCTGGTCTAGGGGTGGCAGAGGCACCAGGGCGGCGGCGCGGCTCGGCCTAGGAGCGGCGGTGGCATCCCCGGCAGATCTAGGCGGCAGCGGCATGGCAGGGGCGGCGCTGGAACGGCTACGGCGGCACGGTTCCTTGTGGGAAAGGCGGCAGCGGTGTCTCGGCATCGACAGCTCGGCACGGGCAGGGCATGGCTAGGGCAGCGAGGGCCACAACACCGGCGGCGGCGACGCGGTTCCCGGCGGCGGCGCGGACAGCACCGGCCGGGCGGCTCGACTTGGGGAGCGGCGGCGACAGGGCAGGGCGGCACTGGGCGGCTACGGTGGCGCGGCTCCCTTGGGGGCATGGCGGCGGCGCGGCTCCGATGAGGCGGCGCGATGCAGGGCAGGGCAGGGCGGTGCGGCACGGCGGCGGCACCAGGGTGGCGGCGGCTCGGTTCCACGGGCAGGGGCGGCGGTACGGCCTGGATCTGGGCGGCGGCATGGGGAAGGGCACATGGCAGGGCGGCGGTACGGGGAAAGTGGCTCGGCAGGGAAAGGAGGCTGGGCAGGGCCCTGTGCGGCTAGGGTTTTTAGCTGGGTTTTTATATGGGGTCGAGGTTATGAGGTGAAACGTGAGATTAGCCAGTACCAATTAGTTAGGTTTTAAGACTAGAGTTCGATTAGAACTGTCGGAAATCAGATTGACAGGGTGGATTTGGTGTCGTCTTAGCTTTTCTTAGGATGGAGGTCATTTGGAAGAGCGGGGTGATCTTGGCGTGGACCGACGATGGCGATGGCACCGTCTGAATCGAGGTGGTCTCTGGCGAGCTAGGGGTCGGATGGTGGCATCGGCTCGGCCGAGAGAGACAAAGGTGGGGTTTCGAAGGATGCCGGCAGAGACGAACGTCCGATCGGCTAGGGTTTCAGTGGAGGTCAGTCGAAAGTCGAAACTAGGGTTTTGGTTGTTGGACAATGGTCGGCCAACAAAGGGCATGGCTCGACCAAGGGTTGAGAGCAAGGATCGGTCGGAGGGTCGCGAGGGATCGTAGACTCGATCGAGAGAAACGGAGGTTTGGCCGGATTAGGGTTTTAATCAAGGAAGGGCATGGAGGATCGGCTCAACCAAAGGATTTTAGGGTTTCGGTCGAGCTAGGTTTCAATCGAGAGACAAAGTTAGGGTTCTGACCGAGGAACGAATAAAATCGAGGAAAGAGCTTTTGTATTTGAAATCGTAAAATTTGGAATTTTATAAATTGTAAATTATAATAAAAAATAATTAAGAAAACAAATTCTTATATATAAATAATTGTTTGAAAATTTAGGGATTTTCATACAGAAAAACAATAAAAATTCTTTAAACTTGGTTTTTATTTTTAAAGGAAACTTGGGACATTCTAATATTTATTAGGATGTCACAGCTGGCGACCGAAGATGCTGCGAAGATATTTCCCGGAGGAATATATGGAGAATATTCTCTCGGAAATGTCTCTTGTAGTGTGTGTGTTGTACACCACTCATCCTCAAATGAAGGGTGGAGATGGGCTCTAGGTGTTAGGGCATCTCACCCATGGGCTATAAATAGAGGAGGAGGCGTGGAGGGGAGCACCTCCTCCTCATCCCCTTAGAGCTGAAATTTCAGAAATAGATAGGGTGAGTTGGGTGTGTAAGGGTGGCACTTAGAGTGCTTGTGACCACATGGAGTGTGGTTTGTAATCCCCCAACTCCTATGCAATGAAATCTCTCATCTTCATGATCATCTTGTGTTGATTTGCTGCAAGTTCTTCTTTATTTTATTTTTCCCTTTTGGAGCTCTTATTTGGAGATGAGTCTTGGTGATTTCATGCTGGTTCTTGATGGTCTATGAAGCCTTGAGGTTGCGAATATAATTTGTCACACTCTTTGCAACCATATGAGAGGCAAGAGATCAAGTTCTTGACTTGCTGTAAATCTGTCCAGAGATTTTCATCCGCACAGCAGCCAGTAAAAATTTTTTAGAAAATCTAGAAAAATCATTTTGGGATGATTCCAGTTGGAAAAGATGCGTGACTCATATAACCATCTGTGGTAAAAATTTGAAGTCCACTGGTTTCTCCATTTAGGAGCTATGAAGTGAAAACCGAGCCCCAAACTTTCTGCTCGAAGTTGTTGACTGCTCTTGGTGTTTGATTTTTCATATTTTCTGTGGATGGATTCCTCAGGTGATTTTTGGTGGAGAGCTTCATGACTCATGGTTTCATAGGGAGAAAAATTTCCACAATTTTTGGAGCAACAGAAAGCCATCATCTCTCTGCTCCAATTAGAAACAAGCTCTGAAGAATCTGCCTTTGCTTTCCAGAAAGCAGCTTGTGTTGTTTGAATTTTCATATTTTTTCTGTAAGGAGTTTTAAGGAGATTTTTGGTGGAGTGCTTCATGATACATTGGCACATAGGGAGAAAAATTACTATGATTTTTAGAGCACCTTAAATCCACGAACCTTCTGCTCCATGAGAGGACAAGTTCTGAAAGAATCTGTTTTTTGCTTTTTGAAAGTTGCTTTGAGGTTTTGTCATGATCTCTTTTCAAAAGCAAGATTTGAATTGATTCGTCTTATTTGGACACTTGACAACCAGGATTTTGACTCTAAAATCCCCACATATTCATATGGATATCATCCATACAAGTCATGGGTACACATAGTTGTTATGATGTCTATCGCCGTTTGATCACCGACATGAAGCGATTTGTGCGGAACGCTTAGAGGTGATGCATGTGCGAAAAGAAAGCGTCAAAATCGATTGGCGTCTATTCACCCCCCCTCTAGCCGCCTAGCTCGGGTCTTTAGAGGCTGAGCGATCACAATGTCATAGGGACCAAATGGGTTTTTAAGAACAAGCAGGATGAACATTGTTAGGTGGTGTGCAACAAGACTCTGTTGGTGGTTGAAGGGTTCACTCAAGTTGAGTGTCGTGACCCCGACATCAACAGGATCCACTCATAATGGATTGCTAGTCGTAAAGATCAATGCCAGCAACTTGTGAGCGACAGTTTATTGAACATCATCACACATCCAGAATAACTAAGAAAATATTATAATATACAAAAGTACTTGTTTCACAACTACTTATTACAATAGTTTGATTTTAAATGACAAAATATTTTCCATAATATATAATAGTTCGGATATTCAAATATGCAGTGGAAATAAAGGTATGATATGCTCCAATCCGACCCTTGAGCGTCAGCTAATCCTGATGGAAATCCGTGACAGAATTCTCCTGATTTTGAATGTAAATTTATCTGTGGTATGTACAATGAGTGCACGGCTACCCAATAAGAATCTTTATAATGATGCAAGCATATTAACAAGGACGGGTGGTTATTTTGCATAAAGACCTACACCAGTCGAATTATTAATATTGTTGTAAAACAGTTTTGTAAAGCATGTAATAGTAATAAATATTCTCAAGAGAAGAACCGGGTACTCATACCCATGGGTCGATCTGCCATACCTATGTCTATTTGTGTCATATAGTTTTAATTTGTGCTCGTGTGATTGTTAGCTTTGTGTAGTTCATTGGAAGGTTTTTGATTAATCAATCAAGAACAGAAAAAAGTAAAATTTAGTCCAATTTACCTCGTCTTGGCCTCCGATCCTCCTTCATTGCAGATAGACAAGCAAGGGGGAAATGGTTCGGGGAATTCCTCTATTACTAGAGGTTTTCAGGAACACGCGGAGGCTGAGAATGCAGTGGGACAGGGAATTTCCGCTAGTTCGGTGGACACAGGAGGATCATCAAAGATTCCGGTATGGGAAGTAGTTTTAAGGATGTTTTCTAAGTTTTTTCCCCTTCCCTAGGCGTCCTAAGAATGACGGCTCCTCCGGAAGCCATGGCTGTGTTTCTTTGCCCGGGCGTTCAGCGATCAGCGAACGCGCGGGAAAGAAAAAGTTCAAACGCGCGGTGAGCCACATCAAAGAAACGCGCGGGAAAAGAAACGCTGACCGCGGCCAAACACGCAAAGAAACACAGCCTATGTCTAAGAATCGAGCATAGTCCTGGTCAAGACCGCAGATAAAGTGCTGCAAAAGTATAGGCTCCGGTATAGACATGTTCGGTCTTGAGCATGCTAAGCAAGTGTAGCGTGCCCAAGGTGCACCGAAAGATTCGTTATCCTTTTGCTCAAAACCAAAAACTTCCTTATGGAGGTCAATGAGCTTAAAAAGCGAAAAGAAAGCAAAGCAGAATTTGCTCTTAAGAGTTTCCCAACTTCCCTCTACAACACTCACATTCCGTTCGTACCATTTCTTAGCTATCCCCGTTAAAAAAATTGGGAAAAGCTTCTAGTTAATGGTCTCATGCTGCAGCATCTAGGCCCCCAACACCCCCCCCCCCCAATTTTTATTGAAAAGATTATTAAAGGGTTTTGGTGATGATGACATCAACTAAGCTCAAATGGACTCATTTTAGAGCATGTAGGTTCATATTATGAGTTTTCGTCTTGTTAGTGCGGCATCAAGCTTAAATACAAGGTTAAGGATATTTTTGCTAGTTAAGGCTTGGGAGTTGTATCAAGGCTTTAGCTAGGTGTTGTTTGTTCTTTGACGTACGATTAAGAGGGGTTCCACATTACTACTCTATTGGATAATAATTCTCTCAATCATATGAAAATCACTTGGAGCAATCAAAACCTAAAACTTAGCCATATCCCTTTTCAGAGAGATTCGAGTTAACGTCGGACAAGCTTTTATTCCTCTTCTTTTAGTCCGGTGTTCCACCAGAGAAATCAAGGTTAACGATGGACAAGCCATTCCTTAGTATCTTTTTGTGTCCGGCGTTATTCTAGTTCATGCCAGACAGTCTGTTGTGAGCCAGTTATCCATGACTTAGCACGCAGACAAATCTCAGTTCACACCGGACAGTCCATCGCGTGAAGGTTTAACACTGAAAGTCTGTCCGACGCAAACGTGTTTTTCTTTGTCTCAATTTTGTGACCGTTGAAATCCGTCTATTGCTAAAGTAATTTTGACAATGCTTTTGCAAAATTAATTTGTCCTCTTATTAACGGCTAGGATTACACTCAAACAGCTATTATCTGCTTCTTAGCCTATAAAAGGCCACAAAAACTTCATTCCAATGTGGGCTTTAGCCTTAGAATACCATTCTTACACCCATTAGCTAGTTCTTGAGCATAATTTTACAGCTACGCCATATTTCCACCAAAAGGCTCCAAAACTATTCGAATATGGTTCAGAGTATGGTATCCACTTGAGTGATGATCTGAAGCTTATTACTCTTGGATTACCAATCCTAGATGGTTTGGTAGAGGTTTCTTGAAGAGCTTGCCATGGCGATTGTGGGGGCTTTCAAGATGATTTGTGAAGGCTTGGTGCTTGCCTACCGGAGTGGTGAAAAGTAACCAAGAGTGAAATTAGGCTACGGGCTTGAGCGGGAGTCAGTCCTTGGTGAAGGGCTTGCCTCAACGGGGAGTAGGAGGAGGACTCCGAACATCAGTCAAAAATTGTTGTGTCCCTCTCTTTACTTGTTGTGTTGTTTTCAACTCTTTATTTTCAGCACCTGTCCTTTCCTTCTTCCGCTGTACTTGTTGTTTAATGACTAGTATAGGACTTTATAGTTATTTTTGGTAACTCATTTGCTAATTTACCTAGTAATTAAAATTTTAAAAGTTGCCTATTCACCCCCTCTAGGCCAACTAGATCCTTTCACATGTGCATTCCTAGAATGATGATAATAGGGAGCTCAAATTCTCTTAAGTGGACGTAGGGATTCTCTTCGTCGATTCCAGAAAAGGATTGCTCCCACACAATGGCAATGAGACCTGGACTAAGCTCAAGGCCTGATGTCTCAATGGGTTACGAAGAAGGTAAAGGCTACTGGCTCTTTAGAGCCAAGAACTCACGAAAAGATTGAGAGTACATAGGGTTTATAGGCGAGAAGAGTTCGAACTGAAATAGCTACAGTTCCCCGGCAACGACGATAGAAAGCTTCACTCGAAGAAGAGCTCCGTCCCCGGAGTACAAGTGGTCGAACGCCAGGATCTCGGCTACTACTCGACACATCTACTCTCCTCTCTCCATATTCTACTATTTTACAATGGTAGAGCTTCACTTCTCTTCACCTTCACCTAATTTCACCGTGATGAACAATGAGCTGAGCACCCTAATTTACATTGTGAGGATGGCTTAGGGGCTACTCAAGCTGAAGGAGTATCCAATGCCAACAGGTGGGGCTTGCCCGGTCGGCCCTTGGATCCACCGTCTGATGGTCGTTTAGATCCAAGATACAGTTATCCAGGCATCTGAGGACGGTTGTGTCGACGGTTGAGATATCGATCTCAAGTCGCTAAGGTTCTTTAGAAGTGAGATAGGAGACACGCCGAACAACCACGAACAGCAACGAACAGGAGACATGAGTTTTTATCCTGGTTCAGGCCTCTCGGGAGAGATAATAGCCCTACGTCCAGCCTTTCTTATATATCAGAGATGATTACAAGAGGTGGCTCGACGAGACGAACAAGTCTCGGCGAGATTATGGTGTACGGGAAGCAATATGCTATGATCGGGTGTCTACGAGACGCTAAAAACCAATCAAGTCCCCTCTACACGTTGCAGGGGCCTTGCTTATATAGTGCATAGCAAACCGACCTACCGAGGGAATATCGGGCCGGGCTAACTACGAGATCGTAACGAACTCATACATGCCAAATATACCCCGAGGGAGATAAGGCATACTCCTAGTTTTGGGGATCACGACTCCTAATCCAATCCGGGAAACCACGTTCGGGTCTTCACATAGTCGTGCAGAACTCCTGTTCGAGACAGACTCAAACATGATTCCTTGGCCGTTACGCATCACGCCAGCCAGGAAGCTATTCGGCAGGATGCATATGGGCCTGATAGAACCTTCCAAGGAGCTGGGCCCTGGTAGGCTGTTCGATTGGGCCGTCAGGGAGTGGGCCATGGCAATGGGCCGTGATCTTATCCCCGACAGCTAGCCCCCGAGACTCAAGTGGAAGGACTCACTAGAGTGGGGTCTTTCTCTTGAGACTCAAAGTCACAAAGAGGGAAAGTATGCTGCTATAGAGACTTGCAACAATCAACCGAACATGTTAGGGTTCAACCGAACAGGACTTGTTCGGGACCGAGCAAACCCGACAAGACCGAGCAACTCCAAGTAATCAACAGGATTCACATCCGCCTCGGCGAGCACCCCACCTTCAGCGTGAGATTTGGAGAAAAGTATCCGTTGGCAGATTCCAACGGTAACTTCTGTCATTTAGCAGATGAAAACAAAGCACCGTTTTACCAAGCCGTTGCGGTAAAAACTAGCCGTTTTGTGACAAAACCTGCTGCAGAGCTGCGATATGGGACTATAAAGCTCCTAAGCTCATGACTACTCACTCTGCTCGCGCCTTTCCTTCCCAAGCCCTAATTCCAACTCAAGACTCAAGACCGAGCCCCCAACTCCACCACCAAACCTGCTCGTCCAACTCTGGGAACCGCTATGGCCAAGTTCGTTAGCTCTAGCGCATCCGAGGAGGACTTGAGAGTTTGGGAAGAGGAGGGTCACATCGATGCCGGTAGCTGGAGGCTGCCCGGGGAGGAGGAAACTCCGGAGCCGCTTGAGAGAGAGTTCGTCAACTTCGAACAGTTCGCACTGTTCGGGTTGAGATCTCCCGAGAGCGACTTCGTTGAGGCCTTCTTGAACATTAGCGGATTGGAGGTGGCGAACCTCAATCCGAACAGCATCCTCCAGATGGCCGTCTTCGCACACCTGTGCGAAGGCTATCTGGGCATTGATCCGCCGGTGGGGCTGTTCCTTCATTACTATACGGTAACGAGGAGCAGCTCCACCGCTTCGGTGCTGGGGTGCTACTACCTCAAGCTCCGGGCCACCGCCGACGATGCGCCGTACCCCCGTCCGCCGCTGCTCGACTCAATGGGCGCGTGGTGGACGAGGTGGTTCTACACCCGGCGGAGCGACGACAGCAAGCTCATCTTCACCGGGAAAGCACCGGCGAAGGGAACACCGATGCCTCGGCCGAAGATGTCCGCCGAGGATTGGTACTTGACGAGGAAGATCGCCTCCCTCGTGAGCCTCGGGCTCACGAGCAGGGAGATCATCCGGGACTTCACAATAACAGGATCGTCGTCTGCGGAGAAGACCCTATCCTTCTACAAGATAGAGGGATGGGAAGACATCTCGTGGAGAGCACCGTAAGTGCCTTTAGGACTCAACCTTTCTTTGATGCTTCTTCCGAACAGAAACTGAAAGGCCTTCCTGCTCGGGCAGAAAAACCTACCGACGCATGGGTGACCTAGCAAGTCGACGCCATGCTGAAGGCAGCTAAGAGAAACGGCGAGGTCACCGGCGAGGTGGCCTATACCTGTCCGCGGAACGTGCTTGTCCGCACAGCCGAGGTAAGTTGCTCGAACCCTCGTCCGTGTAGCTGGATTCGCACTGTCGTAAATGCTAACACTCCCATTCTGAACACACAGGAGGACCAGCTGATCCTTGGAGGGATCGTGGAGGAGCTCTCTGGGTTGGAGAAGGAGAAAGCAAAGAAGGGCAAGGCCAAGGTGGCCACAAAGCCCAAGGCGGCGGCCGAGCCAACGCGGAGCTCGCCGCGCCACGGCGGCTGCCTTCCCTCGAAGAAGCCTGGTGTGGCGACGGAGCGCGTCGAGCAAACAAAGCGCGCGCGCGGCCAGCCAAGCGGGAAACGACCAAGCCCCTCCCTCCTCGCCGAGCAAAGCGACGAAGAGGTAAAGACACTGACCCTCTGGCTTAAGCGATACGCGCAGGCTCACCCGGGCCACTTGGCACTGCTGCACCAGGTCGCCGAACAGAGAAGACTCGAGGAGGAAGTCGCGTGCAAGGAAAAGCTTCTTGCGTTGCGCGAGAAAAGCGCTCAGCTCAGCAGGGAGCTGAGCTCATCGCCACGAGCGTCTGGGGGCCGAGACGAACAAGGCGTCAAGGAGCCCCCGGGGAAGAGGCGGAAGATTTTGGCGAAGAAGATCAAGATCAAGCCCTCTACGATAGGTATGTTGTAACGAAACTTTCGTCTTTTACAATTTCTCTAACCGTACCAGGCCCAACCATTCTCTTTTTCATCAGCTGCCCAAGAGGAGATTGCCACGGACGACGTCGACGAGGCGATCGAGCGATCTCTGCTGCCCGAGCACCTGCATGGTGCGTCATGGCGATGAGGTTGGCCACCTCAAGGACAAGCCGGCAACATGGAACTGCTCTGCCTCGCCAAGTTCCGCGACCCACTCGATCTTGTTGAAGGGCGCAGTGGAGCGGCTGGAAGCGGAAGAGGCGGCGGGCAGCGCCACGGATAGCGGGGCCAAAGCGTTGGCCTCGCAAGCTGCCCGAGTGGGACTCCAAGAGTTCTCTACCGCACTTCGTCGCAGGGGCTCGTCCTCGAGGCAACGGAGGCGACCGCCATCAGGAGAACAGGCTAAAGCCCCGCCGCCAAGGAGCAAGAAAAACCCACGCAGTGGCGCATGTTGCCCCGCCGGTGAAGCTCCGTGCCGCCGGTGAGCGAGCTCCCACCGCCCGAGGGTGATCGGGCAGAAGAGGAAGAGGGGTAGGAGCGCGATGGTGAATGTTCTTGGCCTGCCGCTCCTGCTCCTGGGCAAATGCGCTCCGGCAAGAAGAAGGAGCAAAAAAGACGGTGATGAGGGCGACGCGCCGGTCTCATCCCGCACGAGCGAGGCTTCGTGACGCATGGTCTCGAAGATCGCTTACGTCGGGGACTAAAGCGCCGACTCGGCAAGGTAAGTTCCAAAACCAACCTGGTCCAGTCGAGCAACATCAGAGTGAAGTGGTTAACTTGTCTTCTCTCTCAGGTCTTCAAAGATACCATGGAGGCGCTCGAGGATGGAGTCACCGTCGAGCGGAGCGCCGCTCGCGGGTTTCGAGAGCAAGACCGAATGAGGGGCTCGAAGGGAGCCCTCCACATGACCAAGAGCCGGAGCAAGTTGGCGGCGAAAATAAAGAAGCTCAAGGCTCGGTTGACCGAGGAGAGGTAATCCTCGGGGCTCTTGGGAAGAGGCCGAGGAGCCAAGAAGCCGCGAGGGCGAGCGTCGCGGAAGGTGAGCCAGGCCGCACGAAGTGGCTGGAAGAGCAGCTCCACGACGTGTCCGAATGGCGGAAGCCGCCGTGAATCGTAAAGCACTCGAGGCCCGCCGGCCAAGAGAAGTCGACTTCGCGGCACTCCAGAGAAAATTTCCACCTGTGGGCGCCACGGAGGAGGCCGAGGAGATGCGCTGGCTGGCCGCAAGGACTAGCACATGGGAGAAGAGGGTCGAGGAGCTAGACGAGCAGCGCTCAAGACCGCTGAAGAGCCGAGCCACCAGAGAAAAGATCTGGGGCCGATTGCTGCAGCCAAGACCAAAGAGGTCGAGGCTCTCCGCGTGAAGGCAACGGAGCAGGCCAGGAGTAGCAAGGAGGAATCCGACCGTCTCCGAGCTGAGGCCAGAGAGGGTTTTAAGGCCCAAGGGAAAGTCCTGCGCCTCAAGGAAGTGGTCGAGGAGCTCAAGGAGCAACTCGCTTCTAAGTAGCTGTAGGGCTGTAACCTGAAAGGGACTTTTGTACCTGAAAACTTTTGTTAATAAAGAACTTACCTATTTCCTGCAAAAAAGAGCAGCAAAAGAAAAGAACGAACAGCAAACCAAGAGCAGGGCACGAAAGCGCTAGAAAGTTTTAAGAAAACCGGTAGAACGCTTAGCCTAACTTCCAACCCCTCACAGTAATCGCCGAGGACTGAGTTTGCGAACTCGAGCAGTGCACAAAAGAAAGAGCGACACCTTAGCCCGTGCAGACGGTGCTCGAGAACCCGAAGTTTATGAATTCGAGCACGTGCGTAGAGAGTTAGAGCGACACCCATATCCTGATCGACGTATCCCAAAAACTGCTCGGCGACGTAAGTTAGGCGATTCCAAAGGTAACCGAACAAGGAAAGTGCCTCTGTCGCGGAGGGCTTACGAGAGCAGGCTTTGCCAAGTGGTTGTGCCGTAAGCGGTAAGTGCCTTTGCCGCGGAGGGCTTACGAGAGCAGACTTAGCCGCAAGGCGAGGAAGCCTTTTGACGCAACCTTGAGTTGAGGAACATGGTGAAACTGGATACGACCAGGAAAAAATCCTTAAGATTGCGGGCCCAAGTGTTCGCAAGGCCGGGCAGCCATCAAGTGTTACCAGAGAGAGGATAGTCTTAAGAAGACAGAGATGTGAAAAGGCCTCAGAGGACCGTGAAAATTTCATTGTTACTGGATTGAACTTTACATGGAGCCCGACAGACTTGGACGAACAAAGGCGCGAAGTTTGACAAAAAGCGCGAAGCTAAGCAAACACAGAAGGACCTACACAAAGAACTTACGAAGCTGGTCGATGTTCCAAGTCTTTGGTCGACTCTCTCCGCCCCTCCATTGCTGTGCAAACAGCCCGGGCGGCGTGGAAACGACAGTGAACAGGCCCTCCCAACGGGAGTTAGCTTGTTGGCATTGGACAAGTTCTGAACACGGCGCAGAACGAGGTCGCCCGCCTGCAAAGCCCTTGGTCGAACCGATTTGGCAGCGTGCCGGCGAAGATCTTGCTGGTAGCGCGCCATTCTGATTTGTGCCCGGTCGCGTGTGCCTTCGAGGAGGTCGAGATCGAGTAGGCGCTCTTGCTCGTCGTCAACCAAGTTGACCGAGCTCGTGCGAGGTGAACCGAGTACTATTTCGGCGGGCAGGATGGCTTCTGCACCGTAGACCAATTGGAAAGGAGTTTCCCCGGTTGCCCGGCTGGCCGTAGTGCAAACTGCCTAGAGGACGGAAGGAACCTCGTCAACCCAGGCCTTGTTGTGCTCGTGGAGTGCCGCGAACACGCGCCGTTTGATACCCTGAACGATCTGTCCGTTAGCTCGCTCGACTGCTCCATTGCTCTGTGGATGTGCCACAGAGGCGAAGCAGACCTTGGTGCCCAGTTGTTCGTAGTATTCCTGGAATAGCTCGCTTCGGAACAGGGTACCGTTATCGGTGATCAGCTTATGGGGAATCCCAAAGCGCGTGACCACGTTGCTTTTGAAAAAGTGCACTGCCGTTTTGGCGTGAAGAGACGACAAAGGCTCTGCCTCAATCCACTTTGTGAGGGTGTCGATAGCGACGAGCAAGTGTGTGTAGCCCTTGTACCCCTCAGGGAACGGGCTGAGCAGATCCAGACCCCATGTGGAGAAAGGCCATAATGGGGGGATCGTTTGGAGCTCTTGGGCGGGCTTATGTGCCTTCCGGGCGTGAAATTGGCAAGCTTTGCACTTAGTCACGATGTCCCGGGCATCTTGTAACGTCAGAGGCCAAGAATAGCCCATGCGAAACGCTTTGCCGACCAGAGTTCGGAAGGAGGCGTGGTTGCCACAGGCACCCTCATGTATGTCCCTAAGAAAGAACACACCCTCCTGCTGAGAGATGCATTTGGAGAGAACTCCTAGAGCACCTTGACGGTAAAGGATGCCGTCCACAAGTTTGTATGGACCAGCACGCCTTGTAAGCCGGGAACGCTCGGCTTCGTCTTCGGGCAGGGTCCCATCTGCTAGGTACCGGACAAATGGCGTTGTCCAGCTCGCAGCCTGCTCCATGACGGAGACAGCACCACCTATCTCAATTGCCTCGTCCGGAGACGTGATTGAGGGCTTGTAAAGGTGCTCGACGAGCACCCCTACCGGAGCAGGTTCGCGTGAGGATCCAAACTTGGACAGCTGGTCGGCTAAGAAGTTGTCCTTCCTGGGCACGAAGAGCACCTCGAAGAATAGAAAATGTCGCTCCAACTTCCTCACTTTAACCAGGTATCGCGCCATTGAGTCATCGCAGCACTGATACACCTTGTTTACCTGGTTGATGACCAGCTGTGAATCTCCCTTCACAGTTAGGCGTTGGACAACGAGCGACTTGCACGCTCTTAGTCCCGCGAGGAGAGCCTCGTACTCCGCAACGTTATTAGTCGCCGCAAAGTGTAGTTGGATAGAATACTGAAGTTGCTCTCCTTGAGGGGAGATGAGAACAAAACCAGCCCCCGAGTTTCCAGTGCGCGAGCCGTCAAAGAACATGGTCCAAGGGGGGTCATCAGGTTGCTCGGGGGCTTCCTAGGATTTGGGCGGGTAGGTCCATTCGGTGACAAAGTCGGCGGGAGACAGGACTTAATAGCATTCAGGCGACAAATGAATGTCAAATTTCGCCAATTCCATTGCCCATTTAGCTATCGTCCATGGCTTCCTTGTTCCCGAGGATTTCTCCAAGGGGAACTTGGTGGGACCAAGATTTGATGCTTTCGAAATAATGGCGAAGTTTCCTAGAGGACATGAGTAAGGCGTAGAGCAACTTCTGGACCTCAGGGTAACGCTCCTTTGATCCGTGAAGTACCTCGCGCATGAAATAGATTGGCCGCTGGATGCCTTCCCTTTCCACCGTCAAGACCGCGCTCACCGCTTGAGGCATCTGACCAAGATAAAGCAAGAGCCGTTCGCCGATCGCTGGGTGGTCAAGACAAAGCGTTGGATGTATTGCTTTAGATCTTGAAAAGACCGATCAGCTTCCTCTGTCCACTCGAAGCCATTATGCTTGCGCAAGGCCTTAAAGAAGGGCAGCCCGCGTTCGCTCTGACGGGAAATAAACCTACTCAGAGCAGCCATCCGTCCGGTGAGGCTCTGGACTTCCTTGACGGTAGTTGGAACCTGCATGTTTTCAATGGCCTCGATTTTTTCGGGGTTGGCAGAGATCCCTTGCGAACTAATTACATAACCGAGCAACATTCCAGATCGAACACCGAAGGTACACTTCTCTGGATTTAATTTTATTCGATGCCTGGTGAGGTTTCGGAAAGTCTCGGCCAGGTCTTTTACATGATCTGGAGCATACTTGCTCTTTACAACTATGTCATCGACATAGACCTCCAGGTTTCTTCCGCGCTGTTCTGGGAAAGTCTTCTCCATCAAGCGCTGGAACGTGGCACCAGCATTGCGCAGACCGAAAGACATGGTCGTATAGCAGAAAGTGTCGAAAGGGGTGATGAAGGCAGTCTTCTCTTCATCCTCGGGGGAGATGCTTATTTGGTGGTAACCTGAGTAAGCATCCAAAACACTCAAGAGCTGGGCATCCGCAGTCGCGTCGACCAGCTGGTCTATGCGTGGCAGCGGGAAGTTGTCCTTAGAACAAGCAGCGTTCAAATCTGTGTGATCGACACACATCCTCCACTTGCCGCCTTTCTTCTTTACAATGACAGGGTTGGCCAGCCACTCAGTGTGACCAACCTCGCGGATGAATCCGGCAGCGAGCAGCTTACCAAGCTGATCCTTGATGATCCCCTGTTTGAAATCCGAAAAGCGACGAAGCTTCTGGCGAACAGGCTTTTTGTCCGACCGGACAGCCAGTTTGTGCTCGATAACCTCCCTTGGGACTCCGGGCATGTCAGATGGCTCCCAGGCAAACACATCTGCATTAGCTCGGAGGAAGGCAATGAGCTCGCTTTCCTATTTGGGGTCCAGGTTGGCCCCCAGGTGAACTGTCTTGGAGGAATCATCCACAGACAGTGGAACTTCCTTGGTCTCTCCTCCTGGCTGAAGGGAGACTCTAGGGCGTGCAGACTTGGTCTGCGGAGCTTCGGAACCCCGAGGTGGAAGATGGTCGACCAGGGCGAGGGACTGCTCGTCGCAATCGAGAGCGGCCTTATAATTGCCCTTGACCGTGACCACACCGTTGGGACCCGGTATCTTCACGCAATGATATCCATGATGGGACACGGCCATGAACTTGCCAAGAGATGGCCGATCTAGGATAGCATTGTACGCGGATGGGAAGTCAACCACATCGAATGTGATCAACTCTGTCTGGAAGTTGCTTGGACTGCCGAAGGTAACGGGCAGAACGATCTGCCCCAACGGCTGAACAACTTCTCCGAGAACAATGCCGTAGAAAGGCATTGCGACCTCTTTAAGCTTGGATCGAGAAATTTGCATCTCGTCCAAGACCTTAGTAGAGAGCAAGTCCAAAGCGCTCCCGCCGTCTACAAGAACACGGCCAACTCTCGCGTTGCTGATGGTCGGAGCGACCACCAGTGGGAGCCTCTGTGGCTTGGTCATCCCCATGGGGCAATCCTCCTGA
The DNA here is from genome assembly GCA_036346415.1 of Raddia guianensis. Classification (NCBI taxonomy): domain Eukaryota; kingdom Viridiplantae; phylum Streptophyta; class Magnoliopsida; order Poales; family Poaceae; genus Raddia; species Raddia guianensis. Next base: position 15,281,657 of record CM070534.1, on the reverse strand, counting down.
GAGAAGGAGATGGAAACCTCGGTCCACTTCATCGATTCGGGTTGAGGCTTGCCCTTTTCAACATTGTGAACCTCCCGAGCAGCTTCCTTGAGGCTGCGTCGAGAGGTATAAGCCGAGGAGCCGCCGAAGATGACGGCGATATGGTTCACGGGCTCTTGATACTTATCGTCGTCCCGATCGCCATCATCGGTTTGGCGCTTGGCCTTACCGGCTTCACCTTTTTCGGGCAGGGTGGGCATTGGGCCCTTGCCGTTGTAGAAATCCTCGAGCTTCGCAGCCCAGGTCGTACAGTGACGCGTATCATGCCCGTGATGCTGGTGGAATTTGCAATACCGGTCACTGGGACCTTTCTTGCCTTGGTTGCCTCCTTGGGCGGGCTTCTTGCCCTTATAGTTATTGCTGGGCTTTTTCTGCCCATCCTTGGGAGGAGGTGTGCGATCTATACCGGCGACAGTATTGTTTGCATCACCCTTCTTTTCTTCAGGACTTCTTGTCACCGGATTGTTCTTTGCTCTTCTTCTTCTCCTCCACACTAGGTCAAGGCGGCTCGCCCTTGTCGAACGCCTTTTTGTACTGAACACGCTCTGCCGCGTTGGCATAGCGATCAGCCGCCTTGAACAGGTCGTTGGCGGTCCAGGTCTCATTGATTTCGTGATCTTGGGTGAGCCGCTCGTCACGGACTCCGTTTTTGAAGGCGCGGACAACAGATTCGTCCGAGATGTTCGGGATTGTGTTGCGGATCTTGATGAAACGCTTCACAAAGTTGCGGAGGGTCTCCCCGTTCATCTGGATCATCTGGTGCAGATCATCCTCCTTGCCCAGACCAACGTAACAGCTCTGGAAAATAGCAATCAGAGAGTCACAAAGTTGGTTCCAAGAAGAGATGGAACCTTCTTGCTGATTGAACAGCCACGTCCGAGCAGCACCCTCAAGGACAGTTGGGAGGTAATTGGCCATGACAAGCTCATCACCTCCGGCCGCCATGATGGCCGTAGCGTAGATGGAAAGGAACTCCTCTGGGTTCTGAGTCCCGTTGTACCTCTCCATGTGTCCGGGCTTGAACTTTGAGGGCCACCGAACGGAGCGGAGCTCGTCGGAAAAGGCCCTGCAGCCCAAGGCGTAAGACCGGCCACCTTCCCCGGCAGAACCTAGCCTGGAGAAGACATTGGTCCTGTTTGTCGGGGGAATTCTTGCTGAGCGGGAGGTTTCTGCTTCGAGGAACTCTCTCCGTGATAAGCCCCCACGCTCCTTCCTCGTGGTTGCGACAACGCGCTCCTCGCGAGGGGATCCTCTGCGGTCGTCGCGCGCACGCTTGCCCCTGTGGTCGTGATGACTACGGAGACTTGGCGAGCGGCGGCGACTACGGGCAGCTTGCTCGTGGACAGTGATCCTTCGACGGTGACGGTGGTCACGCGATCGATCGGACCGCTTACTGCCCAAATGCTCCCGGGCAGGCTCGATGCGGTGTCCGGATGAGGCTTCGCCTAAAGACTTAAGGCCCTCGGCCAACTTCTCGAGGTAAGAAGCCACATCATCGCCCACGAGGACGAGATTGTCCTGGTGAGCGGATCTAATCACGGTAGCCAGGGCCTGGAGTCGCTCTTGGCTCTGCTCCAGGGGCCCTGGGATCCCTGAGACATCCGCGTCTTGCCCGATCGGAGTCTGGGCACGCGGGGATTCCACCCGAGCAGGCTGAACTTCTGTCGGGGGTCTTGGCGTAGGTGCGCGAGGCGGGTTACGTCGCCGACGTTTGCGCTAGTCGCGTATCTGCGCCAGAGTTTGGTTGATGGACTCGTCAAAAGTGTGGCGAACAACATCTTGCTCGCGGGCAGCTAATGCAGCCTCATCTAGGTGGCGAGCAGAACCGATCTACTCGATCTCTCCGGCCGCCGGGACCCACGTAGGATTCGAAGTCCCTGCACCGGGCATGTTGACGACACGGTGGCCGTGCGTTTGCGCGCTAGACGGTGTCATCACTGTGTCGTCACAGGAAGAATCCACCGACATAGCCCTGGAATCCGATAGATCTAAACCGGCGTAAAGATCGTCGGTTCCGTATTCATCGTCAATGACGGGAGCTCGACCAGAGATCATCTCCGGGGCGTATCCAGAGACCTCTGTCTCGGATACAGACATCGATCTAGGACGATAAGATCGATCCGAGCTGACAGGGGAAGAAACTTCCTGCCCTTCTGAGTCATAGTCCTCAGGGAGAATCTCCTGGTCGCTGATAGAGTTCGACATGCTTGATCTGCTTATCCCCACGGACGGCGTCAACTGTCGACGGTTGAGATATCGATCTCAAGTCGCTAAGGTTCTTTAGAAGTGAGATAGGAGACACGCCGAACAACCACGAACAGCAACGAACAGGAGACAGGGATTTTTATCCTGGTTCAGGCCTGTCGGGAGAGATAATAGCCCGACGTCCATCCTTTCTTATATATCAGAGATGATTACAAGAGGTGGCTCGACGAGACGAACAAGTCTCGACAAGATTATGGTGTACGGGAAGCAATATGCTATGATCGGGTGTCTACGAGACTCTAAAAACCAATCAAGTCCCCTCTACACGTTGCAGGGGCCTTGCTTATATAGTGCATAGCAAACCAACCTACCGAGGGAATATCGGGCCGGGCTAACTACGAGATCGTAACGAACTCATACATGCCAAATATACCCCGAGGCAGATAAGGCATACTCCTAGTCTTGGGGATCACGACTCCTAATCCAATCCGGAAAACCACGTCCGGGTCTTCACGTAGCCGTGCAGAACTCCTGTTCGAGACGGACTCAAACATGATTCCTTGGCCGTTACGCATCACGCCACCAGAAGTCGTTTCGGCAGATGCATATGGGCCTGATAGAACCTTCCAGGGAGCTGGGCCCTAGTAGGCTGTTCGATTGGGCCGTCAGGGAGTGGGCCATGGCAATGGGCCGTGATCTTATCCCCGACAGGTTGCTTGTCCGTTAAGCAGGCCGGCCTGAGGTCCCTGGTCGTCTGATGCACCGTCTTAGCTCTTTGGTGGCTTGAATTGGTTCCTCAGGTCGATAATCTGATGTACATATGTTGCTCATGCGAGATGTGGGCCAATCGATCCAAGGGATGTCCCCATCTGGCCTTTGATTCCATCCAACGTTGATCCAATGCTCCACATGCATCAAAGTGTGCTTATTTGCATGTAGGAGAGGGCATCATGTCATGGCTGACTGATGGGGCTGGCCAGCCCACTGTTTTGGTGAAATTTACCCAATTTTGCTAGTTCCTGAAATCAAACTAAACAAATGCCCTATTGGATACCCTGGGATCCTTAGTTTAAGTGCAATGTTAGCGGTAAATATGATGGATAACGACCGCCAACTGCATCGACTTCTGGCTTAAAGTGGTCTAGGTTGCAGGCTGCTAAGATGGCTTCCTTTAGTAATTCTGCAATTGTTTCCTCAAGAGCAGCATATGCCAAATGAATCGGCTCAGATTTGCTCAAAAGTAGATCTTTCTTCATGGTCAAAGCCTCATGCAATTTTCTGAGCTTAACTTTTTTATTCAGATTGTTTGTCTAAATTAGGAGCTGCATCTTCGGCATTTATAGGATGACCGCTAGTTGCTTGACCTTTGTCAGCAAGAGTGTCTCCTATGAATTTTGATGGATCAAAACGCAATGTGGTCATTAGGTCATTGGAAAATGTGAAAATATTTTCATCAGGTTCAAATCTAGGAGAGTGGGGCTCATCAGACCTTTGCGGAACATGTAGGCATTAAAGGAGTCTGAACAAAAGAAAGTAGTGGCTATCAAAAGGGGTTCATCCGTTGAGGGTTCAAATCTAGAAAGTATGATACAATCGGCCATTCCTAACCTTTCCCATTCCACCCCTTTAGCCGATTGCATTCTTATGAACCAATCTTTCCAACTATTAAGAGCTATCGGCCAAGCTCTAAACTTCCTTTCCACCCATCTAAATTGAATCCATTGCAGTTCAGTGCTACACGGGGACTGTCTTCCAATATGAAGATATTAGGGTTTGCATCACCGATTGGTCCTAGGCTAAATCCGTTCTCTACTAAGGGGGACTTGAAGAGTACGTGAGACATGGTAACGGGGTTGATTTGCAGAGGTGCTGAGTGCAGAAATTAAAGTCAATGATGGAGGATGGTGTCAGCAGGTGCGCGCATGAATGAAGTCGTTGGAATGACTATTTATAGGAGTAAGATTACTGTTACGGTTTTGCTTAAACCCAGCGATTGGGCTGCCGCTTGTGATGTCGCCGCCAGGTGGGCGCTGTGCGTGTTCGCCAATCGCTGGGCAGCAACTGCTCCCTTACTGTTATTGGCAGGAATTTCAGAAGCTGTGAAATTTTGGGAATAAGGTATATCACAAAGATTTCGTGGGAAGCCAGAATATTGTGAGGATTTCAAAATGGTTTGTTGGACCGTTATCCGTATTGTGCTAAAGAAGAAGCCGATTAGGAGTGATTTTTTAAACATGGTAATCATGTTCCAAAAACCGAGGGTCATATGTTGACACTAGAAAATGGTTTATTAGATTATTGTTTGAATCTGAAGGATTGATAGTGTAAAAGTCGATGTCACCTTATTGATTGAAAAGCCGATGAATGTGGAAGTTAATATGAGCGAAAAGTGAATAAGCTTATGGTAGTTTAACATCAGAGATTCTCAAGTGTCGGATAAGATCTGTAATTGTTATTAATAGTGTTGATGGGTTTTTATCGGTATCGGCTTGTCATACATATTTCTTAGTTCTCGCTTAGTTTCTTTAAAAATTTATAAGCCGATTTCATGTCGGTTTAGAACTTTAGTCATATAAAAGGGTCCCTTCAAGGCATGTAAAGGGAACGAACTCATACAATATAATTGACTTTTTGTTTATTACTAGTTTTCTCATATAATTTCAATTCCGCTCGGTTCCGCAGAAAAATTCACCTCGCAAGGGGAGCTATCTCGACATAAGCTGATCCTTCACTTTTGTTTATATCTCATCCTGTATTGTCTTGATTCAGTTTGATCTATACTTTGTATTTATCATTTGTCAACTACTGCTGTCTCGATTAAGTTCAATCCTGTACTTGTATTTATCGTGCATGTTAGGAGTCGACTTTTGTTTGACTGCTGCTTATGTTTTTTGATATTAAGTCTGCTGAATAGTTCTTTATATTCAGTATGCTTTAGATCATTATCTTGCTGTTTCAGTTTTTCTTATAGCCGATAGATTCGTTATATCAACATATAAGCCAATAGCTAGCTAATCTGGCAATAAATCAATTAGGAATTTCTCCGTTTTCTTGTCAACTGTTAGGTCAAATTGACTGGCATGCTTATAAACTGATTTTCATGCCATCCAAGAGAGAGGTCCTCGGCCCACGTGTGGCGTGGAATCCGTCAGTTTTTTGAGTCAACAGATAGCTATTCTAATTTCCGACATATATAATGATGTTATTGCTTTTTAGTATGAATGGTGTATATTTTAGAATGGTGATAAAGGATGAATATGTAGTTGGTAATAATATCATGCATACACACTCTTGAATGGACAGGATGGTAAATATTTTAGTATTCTATAATATAATCAATCCATTTTAGGCTATAGGGTTGAGACTAGGGGTGGCAACAGGGTTATTCCCCGTCGGGGAGTGCTCCACCGTCCCTGTCCACCGCAATATAGAAATTCCCCACTCCCCATCCCCAGTCACGGGGATGGTTTAGCCCCGTCCCGTCCCCGTTCGGGTATACGGGGACCCCACGGGGTGAAATGCCCGGCAAAGACATGATAATTCTTCATCTCTAGCAATCAATTTACAGATTCGCATATTGATATTCTTGCAATACAAACTAGCAAGAAATTAGAAATGCTTACAAAATATCATAAAGGAACCTGGAATTGAAAAAAACTACCATAACAAATCATAATCAGAAACTAGCAACTGTGCTTGGAAAAACTAGCTTCTTAGTTTGCAGAACATGGAATTGAAAACCATTGTACTGATGAAATAATAGTGATACCCCTCTACTACCGAAATCAGATGCCGAGCAAGGGGGAAGGAAATAGAAATTAAGGAAAAGAAGCAACAAACGACGGAACTTGTAGATATTCCACACAGCGAAACACGTAGAAGGGAAATGGACAAGTAGATTAAGCAAAGAGAGCAAACAACCATCCCTAGGTAAAGTCGTAAAGATGAGGCTTTCCCTCTGTGCGCAGCGTACAACTGCTGTAACCGTCGTGCCCGTCATCCGCTATAGCCAGCGTCGTCTTCCGGTGTAGCCGCCGTCGATCCGCGGTGCAGCCGCTCGACGAGGATGCAGAGCACTAGGGTCAACGCCTCAGGGAAGTAGCTCTATACAGGCACCGCCCGTCATGCGCCCATCGTGGTGAGCCACTGTGTGCCCGTGCCGCGCGGTATGGAGTCCGGATCTGCGGCCAAGGTTAATGAAACAGGAGGACCGGAGGAGGAGGATGCTGTTGATGATATGTCCTAGAGACGATCATGTGAGATGATTGTATCATACATCTATTTTTATGTACTTATGATTTTCTTGAATAAATGTTATTGGTTTGTTCATTGAGTACGACTTAATTATGGTCATGTGTCATTATATGGTACAATAGTAATTTGACCAGCATATGTATTGATTGATGTTAATATTTCACATATCATAGATATGAGAATATCAAATCATTAATGTGGGCACATGTTAGAGAACATGGGGTTGCATAGACCCACTCGAGACACTGCTGATATAGATATCTTAAATGTGCCATCAGTGTCTAGTCTCGAGTGATATACCTATACAGTCCTTCGACCTGAGATCCTTATTGATTCTCAGCATGCGTAGTCGTATACTTTGTGACTATCAAACGCTTCGTCGTAACGGAAAAGTTATAAAGTTAGCTTACGGGTATGCTATAAAACATGACATGAGGTGTAAGAGATCAAAATAGAATTTGCTACTCCTCGATAACAGGAGAGATATCACTGTGCCCCTCGGTGTGAATGGATAGGGAAAAGTGCATTGCCATGCCAATGTAATTAAAGAGTTAATCATAATTATATCCATTACATTGACGAGTGAATGGCTCGAGCTATCACAAGGGTGGCACACATCTTGTCTTGAGCTTGACTGATATCGTGTGACAAAAGGATCCTTTATGACTGTGTCAAGGTTCAGCAGATTCGATCATTATGTACATTCGGGGATCAATATGTGCTGCTAGATACCGCTATTGACTTGTGGTCTGGGAAAGAGTTATCCGGGACTGCGGTCGACTTGTGTATGAGCCTAATGGGTCACACACTTAACGGGTTGGAACATGTCTGATGGATAGGATTCATTAATGGGTTTATGTGGATTTGGATTCACTGCATCCTACTGGGTTACTATTGTACAAGATCCATTAGCAAGAGTCCTAGTGGCATTCTCTTAGGGAAAGATACATTAGAGCGCCCTATAAAAGAGTGATGTGGCGCGCGGGGTGGGTGTGTCTTCCCACCAAGAAACCCTAGCCGCCGCGGTACCCTCTCCCCAAAACCATAGCCGCCGCGTGTGGGTGCTAGCACACCAACGTGTGGCGCTCCACCCCTGGACGTGTCGATACCGTAGAGGCATCGTCGCTCCTGCGCCGGCGCTGATCAAAAGGATCGGGTACTTCCACTGCTAATGCGCTCCAAGGGTAACGATCTGTGATTCCCGACTTGCTTCATTCCTGGGTGTTTGCGGTAGAAAATTTTTGTTTTTCTGCTAGTGTAGCACCGCGTTCTCCTTCAGATGCAAACCGCAGACTGTGGCTGTCGGCAATAGAACTAGCGGTCGAGATATTTGGGACAAGAAGATGTGCAATGGGCCTATGGCCTAGGGAAGGACCACTTGTCATACACAAGTCGGGGCCCCAGATAGGGAAAGGGGACGGGGAATGGTGGACCGGACCCGAACCCGCGATCCCCGACGGGGACAACATTTCTCCTATTTTCCTCCCCGCGGGGAGTCATTCCCCCATCCTCGTCCCCTAATAAGGGAATTCCCCGTCGGGGATCGAGGAATGGGGCCCCATTGCCATCCCTAGTTTAGACTCGGTACTACAACTAGGAGATTCAGAGTGCTTTTAGGTAACAGTACTCATACATAGGAACTATATAATGTTTGTCATATTTCAATTATGCCACTTTACTCCAGCCAAACCAATGTTTTAGACATATATTAGTCAAACTATAGTCCATATGTTGTCATGTGAGATATATTAGAACTGCTACATTTGTCCACCGAAAAATCTCTTGCAATAGATATGAAATGCAATAAATATCAAGAAAAATTTCGAGGCATGCCCGGATGTGACGTTGTGGACATAGAACATCAATGCCAGAGATAGTGATAAATCTTTGGAATTCATTCAATGAATCAACAATACATTTTAAGAAATGTTATGACATGACTCAACCATGACCTCACGACATCACCGTTCTATATCTCCAGATTCTATCTTTGCTAGGTATGCACGTTGACTTGCGTATGCCACAAATCGTGAGATCACATTGAATATTAAAACATATCATATAATTCATATTCATTATTTTCAAGCAAAAGTCGTCCTCTTCATCTATCTATCTGTCTGTCTGTCTGTCTGTCTGTCTGTCTATCTATTTGTTGTACAACATAGGTCTCCAGATAGCATTAAAATCTAAAAAATGTGAACCACCAAGTTGACCAAAAATTGATACTATGTCGCCCTATAAATCACCCATTTCTCACCTACAACCAACAACAAAGCAAGAGACCACCTCAATAAGGAGAACACGTTCATCCGGAAAGGAGCCTACTTGGTATGCGTTTTCATAGTCAAACAAAGGAAATTCTCTTTATATTTTGTATCATGATATGGAATTTCAATTCTTTCATGTCTTAAAAAGGTGCTCTTTGATTTCCGCAAATAAAATGCATCAAGTCGCATTAACAATTTTGCAAAATAATTATTCATTTGTGTATTAGTCTTTGAGATGTTCATTCTCCTCCTTTTTTGCACTTACAATATAGCTATACAAGTATGACAGGGAATGATGCAAGGAAGGATTCACGCATAAATTTTGTTTGATCATTCATGATACTTTCAAGAGATCTTTAAACGTGAGAGAGTATACGATGATGTTCGAGAAGAATTTATATTGTTTAGTTCTACTCCATCTAAAATGGCAAAGCTAACAAGATTTGCACCTAAATTTGTTTAGTAAATAATTTACAACTTCGAGTAAATTTAGTTTAAAATTAAGTAAAGGGGTATATGTTTCATATTTTCATTAAATACTCATCGACATGCTTTTGTGAAGTAATTTTCAAATCAAAATCATTTTTTAAAATAACTTCAACATATTTTTTAACATTGTTGTCACACTAAATGAATGTTTATCTAGTTTGGTCAAATTAAACGAATATTTTAAAAAAAACACACATAAGATAAGATAGCCTTGATTTAGATAGCCATATTTACACTAAATTATTTCGATATCAAAGTATTAGAATTACAAAATTGGTTTTTCTCTGCACTAATTTCTTTATTGCTAGTGTACACGACACTTTTGTTCGGTGAACATTCTTGCACATACTTTTTGTATATAAGTTAATATAGTCAAATAATTCCATTTTCAAAAATTAATAAGTTATATTTCAACATCCAACATCTTCATATCAGGACTTATATTACCACTCTTACTAGCAATAATGTTTTACTTTTCTGATGTATAATCATTTTTTGCACTAAAGTATTTAGTACGAGCTAACAAAGGTACAACTTGTTATTTGCATGCTACAAATTGTCATTGCTACATCATAGAAATTTGATTTATTAATAAATCTAATCTTAAATCTTTGTTGGTCTAATTACAGTACAAAATGCATTGTTTACTTTTGTCATTTTGTTAATCGCCTCAAAGGCCTTTCAAATTCTAATTCATAAAATTGTTAATTTTATAGAGTTCTTTTTGAAGACTATACTTCTGTTAGAAGAATATCAACAAAATGTCTGAAAGCTTTGGATATCCGTCAAAACGACTGAAGTTTTGGCCTGTGAACATGGAAGCTCAGATGAAGGTGACAAGTCATTACAATAAACCCCATTTCCTTACTATTCATGTACATGCAAATGTAATTTAGATAACAAAATACTTATTAAACAATTCAATTCATACAACACATGCATATTAAATATAATACCTAAATTTTAGACATTACAATAACCTTTCTAAGATTTATTGCAAAATACATATCAATTTATTTGTCTATTTTGCTTGATGGAAGCAACACCAGATAATAAAAAACCGATAAACGGACAAATAGAGAAGACGAGGGATGTTGTTACAAACATTATTGTTTATTATATATTACTTGAACTTAATAGACCACTGGTATATTGTTATTGAGTGCTTTTTGGGTGACACAAACCCACCCTGTACGACATGTAGAAATATGCTTTGCAAGGCTTTGAGTTACCTTCATTGTGCCTTGCAATGCTTTAGAGGACCTTCATTCCATGCTTTTGGTGGCCATCACCAAGCTTGAGGTGGCTCTCATTAGGACTCCCCAAACTTTGCGTAACTCTTGCCAAACCTTGCCAATCTTTGAGTGACCATTTCTAGAAGAATTAAGATTGCACAAATAAGGAGTAATACTATTTTTTTCATTAGTATCTTTATTAAGTTTTGATTCTTCGGTTTTGCCATTACAAAATGCATATTGTTATTGATGTAATTCTTTTTGCAATCTAATTTCACCCATGCCATTCTCAAGGGTTTTTCAGTATTTCCAGCATATAAGAGATGCAAATTTGGTAGAAATATGCACCTGACAGTTGGGTCCCACATGTCATCCTCTAGCTCCTTCTTCTTCCTCGTCTCCTTCTCCTTCTCTCTTCTCCATGGCTGGCCGCTGGGGATCGGCGAGCTGGTCGGCGGCGGATGGTAGCGAGCTCGAAGGTGGCGCGTGGGCGGCAGCGAGCTTGAGTGAAGGAGGAGGCGGCACCGCCGTGGGTGTGAAGGAGGAGGAGGCACCCACAAGCTCTTTGCCACCGCTTCCCTTCATCGTCGCCGCCGCCCTTCACCGCCACCGCGCCCTCTGCAAGTGGGCTCGCCTGCCATCGAACCTAGATGAGAGATAGGAGAGGAGGAGGAGGGGAGGAGGTAGAAGAAGGTAGAGCAATGGAGGAGGAAGAAGAAGGGGTTGAGTGTATGATGTGTAGAGCCCACATGATTGTTTTTTGCTTGTATTTTGATTTGGTTTGTCGTAAATGCTCCGATACCCTCCGGGAATGGCAACTGTGAAATATTGTTGCAAAAAGAATGGCATCAATAACAATATGCGCTTTGTAATGGTAAAACAGAAAATTTGACTACTTTATAGTGACACTGATGAAAAAAATCCTAGTACATAACAAAGGTTTGGATGAAACTGAAGACATATATCAACTTAGCTGTAAAGTTACCTCTTTAATAAAAGCATACTTTTGGCCCTGCTGAAGAAGTTTATCAAAAAGTGAATCATGTTGGTATCATGGCATGATGCCATTGTTAACGTTAAGGGAGACAAAAGACATTTCCGCCCTCTCTTTAAGCATAGCGGGGATAAGGTGATATTTTTCTTACCTCAGGAGGACAATGAATTCTTACCTCTCGTTGGGAGCTAGCCATAGAAAGCAATTTCTATTTGTATATTTATACTAGTGTCAAGACTCGGTTGTGCAAAACCGACTCTTTTTTTAATACTTGGCCGAAGAAATCACAATTAGTACACAACTTATAAATAGATGATCAAACCATATGTTTTATTGAATTGAAATAAACATAAAGTATTGTGCACTCAATGGCACTTGTTACAATATTAGAGTATTAACAGTAAGAAGAGCATAAATAACCTTGTCGGTGATGTATCATCAAAGTACCACATGCATTTGACGGGGTACACTTCTAGCGGTTCGGATTGTCTCCAATGTTTCCATTGTGGTCAGCACTTCTATGGATCTTTTCCTTGTTGAAATCAATAGCTACACATAAAAAAAAGCAAGGCTGAGTGTGCAACATAGTTAGAAAGCAAAAGCCATAAAAAATGAATGCAAGCTTCCAAAGAAATAGGTTTGATTCTTTTGTAGGATAACCAATTTAAAGTTTTTAGGTATTAGACATAAAGCTTATTTACCAACTAATAAGAAATAAAATTATGAATAATTTGCTTCCTTCCAAACCAAAGATAGAAATAGGTTTTCGACCCTGCTTTACATTCACTGACATTCGCTGCCTTATAATACACTGGTTGATTATTGAAATGGCTGATATTAACACGTGGATCCACCTTTTTCCCACCCTTAAATGTGGGCATGCCTATATAATTGTTAGTCTAAAGAGCGCACATTTTACACATGGGACCCTACGTTCGTCTAGACTCGTGCCTACCTCATTAAAATTTTACCTCGTAAGTAGTGGTGGGAGTCGGGCCATGTCATGCGGCCCGGACAGACCCGTCGTGTCTTGGGCCGGTGCAAAACAGGCTGGTACGGCCCAGTCAGCACTTCGGGCCGTGCTGGGCCGGCACGGAGTGTGAAATTCTAGGCCTGGCACGGCCAAAAGGACGGCGGGTTAGCTGCGGTCCGGGAAAAATCATTTTTTAGAAATTCATACGTTGCTTCAATAAAAACGTTGTCTACATAAAAAAGATACATATCAAAATTATCTACAACTTCTGTGTTCAACCGAAATTCATTCGAGTAACAGAAGACCTAGAAAAAGGCAAATTACTGAGTACGGTGCCGTTGGCCCTAAAGCAGGCAGCGAAGAAAATAATTTTCATAAATTCATACGTTGCTCAAATGAAAAGGTTGTGTACATTAAAAAGATGCGTCTGGACATTATCTACAACTTATGTGTTGAATAGAAGTTCATCCGAGCAATAGAAGACCTCGCAAAACGCAATCTACGGACTCGTGCATTGTTTCGGGCCGGGCTGGCCCAACCACGGCCCAGACAGTCAGACCGGGCTGGGTGGCCCATTGTGCCCGTCGTGCCTAGCCCAATTTTTTTTCGTGCCGTGCCGTGCTGTGCCATGCTCTGTGCCGTCTTTTTTGGGTTGTGCTCGGGCCGGCCCTGACGACCGGGCCCAAACTCACAATACTACTCGTAAGCTTTCGCACCAATCCAATTCTTCATGCACAATAGAGGTTTGTAGTGGTTGCAAGGAACACCCTCATTGTTAATTATTGATCCAAACCTATATTTGCCAATACAATAGGGTAAGGCTTTACCACCCTACAACCACCTTGTCTACTCCCGCCACATTAAATTTTATGTTGACTAATAAGTTTACAAAACAATGGGGTAGATGTAAATTCCTGGTACAAATCTTTTTTTATAGGGGGCGACTTGGCAACGGGATCCCGTCGGGTGGGCGAGCCGACGGGATCGCCCATCGCACGCCATGTGTCCCCTGTGGTCGCTTGCGCCTGCGCCTCCACGGCTTCTCGCGCAGGCCTCCTCCGGCGCCCCCTCGCCGCCATCCTCGCCATCGTCTCCGGCAGCTGCGCCTCTGCCGGCATTGTCGCCGGCGGCATCGACGTCAACGTCGCCTTCCCCGGGCTCCTCCTTGATCTGCTCCCTGCCGGCTCGCTGACCTTGATGGCGCCGAGCGAGAGGTTGCGGGCGATCTTTTCCTCGCGGACGGTGGCGGGAGAGAACCTGCTGGACTTGAGCGGCGGGATCCTGTCCATTTCTTGAGAGAAGCCAAGCTTTGCGTGATGGCCAGCAATGGCGCAATGGTGTGATCGTTTAGGCAACCCGAGGCATGCAAAGGAGAGAGAGAGAGAGAAGGGGTGGCCAAAAGTTGAGGCATGCATGACTTGAAGGCGTCTCTCTATCTCCATCTTTGCTAAAGAAAGCTGAGGTATTGATTCATTTTTGCAACGTTAGATTCCTCGTAAATATACCAATACACAAAATTTCGCAACAAATTTTTGTCTCTCCTTCTTCTTCGCCTTCTTCCTCTAGGGAGGCCACGCATGTGCCTCGTTTTGCGTGCTGTCGTCATCAACTTAGCAGAGCTGACGTCAAGTGACACTGATGGAGGGAAATTATTACAGTCTGAGGTTGATAATAACTAAGGCGCGTTTTAATTACTTAGGCATCATCACCACCCACACTAAGCCGAGGCCGCCGACGTTTTCTGGAGATTTAGTATCGTTGAGTTTCAGTATCGAAAAAAAGTATCGTAGGGGTATCATGTATCACAAAAAAAAGTATCAGTATCGGTGGTATAATGTTGAGTTTCATGGTACCATTAAGGTACCACAAAAAAAGTATCATGGGGAGGGTACCATATATCACAAATCACAGTATCGGATCAAAAGTATCATCAATCGTTAGGTCAAAAAATTAGGTATCGGATCAGAAGGATCATCGAGTATCGGGGTCAAAAAATCAGGTATCGGATCGGAAGTATCATTGATTATCTTGTCGAAAAACTAGGTATTAGTTCAGAAGTTTCAGCGAGTGTCGGGTAAAAAAAAAAATCAAGTATCAGATCAGAAATATCATCGATTATTTGGTCGAAAAAACAGGTATCAGATCACTAGTATCAAAGTTGTATTATCAGGTATTTAGTATCATGTATCAAAGTTGTAATATCAAAGTTAGAGTGTCATGTATGCGGTATCAAAGTTGTAGTATCAGATATGTAGTATCAGGTATCAAAGTTGGAGTGTAATGTATGCAGTATCAAAGTTGGAGTATCAGGTATGTAGTATCATGTATCAAATTTGTAGTATCAAAGCATGTCCTATTCTCTTCCAAAAAATCAAATACCGGATTAAAAAAACAAGTATCATATAAGAAGTATCATCGATTATCAGGTCAAAAATAATCAGGTATCGGATCAGAAGTATCATCTAGTATCGAGTAAAAAAAAACAAGTATCGGATAAAAAAAAGTATCGGATCAGAAGTATCATCGATTATCAGGTCAAAAGATCAGGTATCGGATCAGAAGTTTCATCGATTACCGAGTGAAAAAATCAAGTATCAGATCATAAGTATCATCGAGTGTCAGGTCAAAAAATCAAGTATCGGATCAGAAGTATCATAGGTTATCAGATAAAAAACAGGCATTGGATCGAAAGTACCATCGTGTATCGGGTCAATAAAAACAAGTATCGTATTCAAATAACCAAGTATCGGATCACAAGTAGCATCGATTATTGGGTAAAAAAATGTGTTGATCTGTGAAGCTTGAGCACCTTTGCATTGGATAGAACTCAGATGCCTGAGTGAATTATAAGATGAAGCACAAACTCTATAAGAACTTGTACATGCTACTTGGATTATGTTATGTTGCAGTCTTGTGGCATGTTACAGCACCATAAAACCCAAGTTCATTTCACGTAGGAGAGGTACAGAGAAAGAATTAAAACATCACTAGTGCTTTGAACTTGTAGCATCAACTAGTGCCATGAATTGTAGTGAACTGCTTTGAACTTGATAAACATAGGAACCCATGGATAAGAATCTGACGAAGCCCACACATTATTTGCTCCCCGAAAACTGCATCCACTGCAAAATCTCTCATTCACGCCGACCGCACAATCAAGAGGAGGCTCCTCAATGGGATCTGCACAAGAAAAACACACACAAAAAAAATCAAGCCTCTCTACCGTTGCATGTGGATCTCCTCCCCTCCTCCTCCCCCATCCCAAGTGCAAGCTTGTGCCTGAAAACATAAATCTCCGGAGACGTCGGAGCCCAAGTCGCCGGAGCAAACCCAAAAGGCGAATCAAGATCAATTGGATTGGAGAACGCGACGGCGCCGAAGGGAGCAAGGAGCGAGCTCTCAGAAGCAAACGGCACCTTACCGGGGGAGGGAGCACAAACCTCGTCGGAGACGCCCACCAGTGTGCCTCCTTGTCAGCCCTCATTTTTATACTTACCAGAGAGCCGCTGTACACATGCACTAGACCCTGGATCAGTACTCTAGTGCGTGCAATACATAGCCGAGTATCATGCAGACATACGCTTCATTATTCAGAGAATTACATACCTGATTGATTGGCGCGGGCTTAAAATTAAATAAGCCATAAGACTTTACAATGGTTATAGGTAAACCATCAGGGTCAGCGGAGCTTATAGGTTTATCCGCAATATCTTCCAA
Organism: Raddia guianensis; assembly: GCA_036346415.1. Taxonomy (NCBI): domain Eukaryota; kingdom Viridiplantae; phylum Streptophyta; class Magnoliopsida; order Poales; family Poaceae; genus Raddia; species Raddia guianensis. The sequence continues at coordinate 15,265,484 of CM070534.1, read as the reverse complement.
CGGCTATGAAATCCTGCAGGCGACTGGAGCAAACCCCTAAACCGCATCATGGCCATCGTAGCCAAGACATCTCCTTTGTGATACTCAAGCAAATCCTTCTCCTTAAGGTTAATCTAAAAGAGTGGAAATATGCGAGGTCAGCGTCATCCAAACGCTGGCTAGTTAACACTTCCCTTAATGCATATAGTGCTTAGAAGGCTTTAATTGGGGGTAAGGTTATTTTATTTGCGTAAAGCCAAATTTATAAGATTTTGGAAACATCCTAACTAGCATCAACTAGAATTTGATCTTATTAATACCAATCAAGGGATTCCATCTTAACAATGCACTCAAACACAATTAACCAACCATGAACTCCAACCAACCCTTAATCAACCAACTCTCATCCAAATACACAACCCACAATCGACTAACTCTTGTCCCCAAACATAACCAGCATAATAGATCACCACAATCCATACCAGCTTATACACAATTATCACCCAATTGACCAATCCTCGATCATAACCCAACCAGCTTACACAATCACCATACCAGCTTATTTGTTCCTCATGAACTTTCCTCCTGGTTGCTCCCAACCGACTTTCTCTGGTTGCCCCAACCAATCCTAGTTCGCCATCATTCCGAGATTTGGCGAAATCCGTTCATGGACCACACATGCCATGGCATGATCACCCCGCCTAGTAGGGTTGCGGCCCTCACTAGCCGACCGTCACCCCGGGATGTGTGGCCATTATCACCCTCGGTGATGGCCCATTCCGCCCCTATCGAGACCGGTCCCGAGGGCCTCCAGAGCGCTCACTCCTGGCGATCCACGTCGGTGCTCCGCGATGGCCACGCGTTGTGTTGGAACCAACACAGGCGGCTATCTTCGCCACGCGTGTTTATCCATGGTCCTCCCGGTAAGCCCGGCTAAACCCAAAGACTAGGCATCTCGTGCCTAAATCATCCATCAGATGTCCAAATCCAACTAGGGCAACCCACCATTCCTTCTCTACTTCCACGGTCATCGACCACAATATATCACACACTTGGACTTTCCCAACCGACCAAGTATCCCGTATTCATACCCACAAACACAATCACCCAACATGCATCTACCAAATTCTAATCATCATATGTCATATCATATTTAATGAGACTAATGAATGTCCGTGAATATCGGTTCACTGCCCGTGGCGATTAGCTGAAAATTTGTTAAGCCTAAGCCGGTCTAAGCAAGTTTTACCCATTAGGTAGGGTTAAAGTGGTTACCAGACTAATCTTAGGCTAACAAGAGCAATGACAATCAAGGCAGTCATTAAGGCTAAACATTTCAAGACAGGCATGTATAAGTATAACATGATTAACAATTAGGCTGTGTAATAAGCATGCATCTTTAGTAATTAAACAACATAGTTTAAGGAAAACTGGGTAATGAACATGATATTAGTGATGTTAATCCGCACTAGGGAAAGTCGCTGTCTCTCCCTAATATGGATCACATCTAAAGAGTAAGTGTTAACTCGCCTGGACAACTTGTATCCCAACCGTGAATCTTGATTCGCCTCGAGATCCTCCTTAAACCCTTGGGGTCTACCGACAGGAACCAAATGACACAAATAAATACCATGCTGCGTGAAACACATGGTACATGACATGCAATCGCTCCTACGAGCATAATAGCGAGTCTACGTAGGCTACCCTAGCATCTCTATGTTAATCCTACGAAGAGTCTCCCTCGAGTTTCTATAAGGAGGTAAACTTTATAGGGGCTCACGGTGCGGCATGCCGATTAAGTTTCCTTGCTGAGGTTTAATCTTCCGTCTGTAAATAGGTGTACGTGTTATAATTTGGATTATATTACCTATGCTCGTTATCATCATTCTTAATAGTTGTCATGGATTTCTTACGAGACAGTGTATATCATACTTTAGCCACGATTTTTGTCGATGGGAATTGTTCCTAGCTATTAATGAATTCTAGGTATATGATCATTTATACGTAATTCTCCTACATCCATCCCTACGTATTTCTAGTTGCTGTTAACAAGCGAATCATTCTGGTTTGCCTTCTATATAGAAAAATATTGTGCAAGTTCACTCGTTGGCATATTGCCCTAATCGGTTAGCGAACCCACCTTTCATATGATAGGCTATGGATGTCAGAGTGCATTAATAAGTAGTATTTAACAATATAGTAATTTACTATTCCCTAAAATGTGATTTCGTACGATAAGATAGTAATGAGGTGATTAGGGTTTCTAGACGACATAAGAGGACGTCTTTTCGGAATTTAACCTACGTACGGGTAAGGATTATTGGGGTTGACATCCACTAGGTGCTTAGCGATAATATTAAGTTATACCAATTAATAACTTCTTTTCTAAGTTTAACTCCTTAAATAATTTAATAGGAGGCGAGTTAATTATTCGTTGGGTTTAGCAAATAAATAATCCTATGCATACACTTAAGCAATAAAGGCAAATTTAAAATGTTCTAAATTTATTAAGGCATTTGCTTAGCCATATATTTTCTAACCAATATTTGGGTTCAATTTCTTAAGTTAACAAAACCAACAAATACCCTAACATTTCTTTAATCATTTATATAACGATAATTCTACATTTTAAATAACCGTGCCAATTTTCCCTTTACCAATTTATTCCTAGATTTCATTAACAAGCAAGCCGATTCGGTCCCCTTTTTATATAGGAAGGTACTATGGGATTAATTACTTACTTTGTTCAGGAAAAACCTATGGACAGTGTTTAAGCTAATCTCATTATAAATTGCGTGAGGGGCTCTAGTAATTATCAAGAATTTTCTAATACTTTAGGATGTGTCTACGGGTTTTAAATAAATTATGAAATCTTATTGCAAAAATAAGAAAAAGGTTGCTATTGGGCTTTATGCGATTTTAATAATCCAATATTTCCACTACACTAATTTTTGTGATATTTTTCCTAGGTGGTAAACCCTCTGTACTATTTTTGTACAAAATTTCATAATTTTTAGATGTCGTTTGCTATTTTAAATAAATCCTACAAAGCGCTATCACACCTAAAATAACAGATTTCGGGGCTTAAATAGCAAATCTGCCGTGGGCTTCTTTTGGGCCGAACGTGGCTGGACTGAGGACGCAAGCCTTAGCTGAAAGCGTATTTGAAACATTACGTTTCCACTTATTTGCTCGTGGGGCCGATGGCCCACCTGTCGGCCACAAAACCTCACTCAGAACTCGGCCCCACATGTCAGCAGCTCAGCCCTCCCCAACACTGTTCTTCGTCTTCCTCCCGACACACGCACAGGCGGCCATGAGCGCCCGGCTGCGCTCGGCTAGCCGGAGCTAGAGGGCACGAAGGCTTGGGGTATATGGCAAAATGGAACGGCCTTGACGAACCTCCCAAAGATGCGCCCGGCACATCTTGCGGTGCTCCCTAGCGGCGGCGCGGCGAGCGGCGACGGAGTAACTATCCGGCGAGGTAAGCGAGCCTACGGCGTAGATGTTTTCGACGTTCTATTTAGCGTGGGAGCTTGAGGGCGTTGCGGATATGCTCACCGAGCTAATGGGAGGGTACGAGGAGGAGTGGAGGTGGTCGGCGACGCACGCGGCGGCGGCCGAAACAGAGCCAACGACGGCACGCCGGCTCCGAGGTCCTCGCCTGAAATTGGCAGAGGGGAAAGGTCAAGGGGTCTCCGTGAAGCTCTGGGCGAGAGGAATTGACGGATGGCTTACGGACTCGTCGAGTTCCCAAGTGCGCCGGTGAGGATCGGATTTGGGGAAAAACGGAAACTCGACGCCGGCGAGGCTGCGTGGGCTTTTATAGGCGCAGGGCTGAGATGAGGAACTTGGGGCGTGCTTTGGGACACGGAGGGGCAGTTGGGTGTGACGAGGCGGCGCGGACTCGGCGCGGCTGCAGGCGACGGGACAGGGCATGGCGCGGCGCGACGAGGTGCAGTGCAGGCGGCAGGGGCTCGAGGGTTAGCCTTTTGACTAATGGCGCCAAGTGACGGAGGCGGGGTAGCTGGAGGTCACGCGCGTGCACAGGCTTTGACGGACTGACGGACTCGGCGTTTGCCCGATGGTGCGAGCGGCGGACCGGTCCTCCGGCGAGGCACGCGGCGACGCACCTGTGGTGACCAACCGGCACGACATCATGAGGCACCTTGCTGGGAGGCGAGCTTGACCGCGAGGGGGCGGCGACGCATCCGAGGCGCAGGAGAGAGAGAGACAGAGGAAGTTGCCTGCAAGGTGTTTGATGGAATGCCCATAAGAGAAGGAAGCGAGAAGTATGATTCTTATTGCATTGGAAATTTTATCTTTGGTTTTAAATTGAACCAATCTTGGTTTAAAATCAAACGAAATTTTGAATTCAACCAAGATTTAAAAACGCCCCAAAATTGGCTGTTACACTCCTGCCGGGGCACCTCCTCTCACCGCCGTAGTCAAGCACGCCACGCTCGCCGGAGCGTCGCCACCATGGAAAAAAGAGAAAATGCGGATCTCCCTCGCCCCCGTGTTCGGACAGCTGGGTCGAGATTCACGCCAGATCGGGTGTCTGGGACCTGTCCCGTCCGGGAGATGTCGGGACGGGATCCCGTCCGGTAGAATTTCTGTTTTTTATAAATCCCCATCATATGTTGGAGGCTTGGAGCTACCATTTCAAAGCATCACCAACACTAAGAATCAATAATGTGATTTAAAACTCAGGGATGGGCAGTAATAGAAATAGCATGCAGTTTCAAATATATAATATATTGATGGATGATGAATGCCCAAGCAAGTAAATATATACTATATATATTGATATGAAATAGCATACAGTTTCAAATCTAAAAAACTTTTTGAAAAATTAGGATCAATACGTAATTTCTTAGTCATAGAACTAGATTTCTCCCTACAAGCTAATGAAGAACTTATCTTCGACATAGTTGAGACAACAACTACACACAAAAAGTATAATAAATAAATGAAAATAAAAAAAACAGCTTTGAAAGACCTGACGCTCCTACCTGGGTACTTCACTTGAGCAAGGTTTCGGAAAGGAAAGGAACACAACTAGGAGGGAAAAAATTGGCATCTAGAAAAAAGTGAAACTCTTCGAAAACTCAAATAAATCTTCGAAAATAGAGTAAACTAGAATAAAATATGAATAATAAATTTTTTTGGAAGGAATTTGGATCTATGAATCTCTAGTTACTAAAAGATGAAGCTTTATTGTTCATCGAACATCATATGAGAATAATGTCCAAGCAGATGGGCTATGTAGCCCAACTTGTGATGTAAAGGGCTATGGTTGTTGCTTGAATCCCACGAAAAGAGAATGAGGAAGAGAGAGAGAGAGAGAGAGAGAGAGAGAGAGAGAGAGAGATAGAGATATCACTGCTTAGCCTAAGGTCCTGATGATGGCGATGCCCTAGCATCGACAACTAGTAGATGGTGGAAGCATGTAGGCATGTAGGTGCGACAGATGTGTAGAGGTATGTTTGCTATTTTTTCAGTTTGGGTGCAATTGCGCAGTTTATGATAGTGGCGACAGTTTGGATATAGAACAGGGCAGGGACCAAGGCATGAGAAAGGCTCCGCAAAGCAATAGAGTCTCTAGGAAATAGATGGCTACCTTGTCAGTGTCGGATCAATCTATGTTGTTGGCGACATCAGAAGGTACAACTCTTTGGGTTCATGCTTAGGATGTGATTTGGGGTTTCGAGTGGAGAGGACCTTGCTTTATATATGATGTAAGGGAAAGAGTCTAAGTTGACTAATAGATGAAATCGACTTAGGATGCATGATAGTAGGGTTCAAGTTTGTTAGGGATTAAAGTTTGTGATGAATTCAATATAGGATAAAAACAATTTTGATTTAGAGGATTAGTAGGCTTGGAGGAATCTGGTTGAAACATGATTAGGAAAAAGAAATTTAGACGATGCTTAGTTGTGTAATTTGATGAATAAAATTGATTTCGGATCGATTCCATCAGATCTAGGTGGAGGATCAAGAGAGATAGAGGATTTGAATGAATTTCAAAAATTAAGAAATTTAAATTATTTTACGATTAAAAGATTTTTAGGATGTAACAAGTATTCCTAAGGATCATCAATGGTACCATAGGGTTAAGAGAAGAATAAACAATAACATGCACTTTATTACATTGAGTTAATCATATAATAATATGTGGTAAAAGTGTCACATGTTAGAAACAAATGTAAATTCAAATGGAAGAACAAAATAATCATGTTGACGTAGCCCACCAATAAGCCACAAACATCTAATCGAAACTATGTAAGCAGAAGTCTTTGTCACCAATGTTGAATTCTCAACCATAAAATTATGCACCATCTTTAGCTCCTTCATTTGCTCGCTTGAATGAATAGTACACCATAAATGCAAGGGTAATATGTGAATACTCATCAATAAATTGTCCATATGTGAATAATTACGCATGTTCACAATGTAAGGTTCTTGTTCTTTTTCATAAAGTCAATTTAACACATTTTTCTATTAGTTATAGCCTTATAGAGCTTCCATTACAAAGTAAAATTTAGTTAATAATTTTGTTCATCGAATCTAAGACAAAATAGTTCCATTGCTTAAATCGGAAAGGCATTCACCGCCAACGCTACACAATAATCCCTATAAATTCTCTAATGTTCATTAATTTATTAAAGTGTTGGACTACTTGGTAGAACTTTTCTCACCATCCGTTGACCATGAGCATATCTTTGTAGATAGTTTTCTAAGAATATTTACTTGCATGTCATTATGAAGTTTATGTTTTATAGAAATATCACTCCCTTGTCACACTAGTGTCACTTTTTTGTAAACTAGAAACTTTATATTGGGAAGCATTCATCATACTTTATTTGGCATGTGAACCAAATAAATCCAATGAAACCAAAGTACATATATACTTGAGCCCACCTGCTAAAGTTTTACAAGTGGAAGCATTCCTCTAAGCTAATGGCCCCCACCAGATTACACCACTTGCACACAACCAAATAGAAACACTCGACTAGATTTTTTTTTCAATTTAATAGGCTAGGGTCTAAGCATATTTACACTAATGCATATACTGTTATGTTAAGATCAATTTTCCATAGATGTCTATTCTTAACAAGACAGATGGCTAACACAATCCCAATAAGTACGTCACACAACCACCATTCAACTATCTAATCCCGCTGCCATTTCTTTACCAAATCCCACATGTATTGAATCTCCAATTAAGTTTATAAGACGTGAAGGATACGTATAAATAAGAATCGTGGGGCAACAATAATGGAGATTATAAGCTAACATAGAGTTAAATGCATATGGTACTTCGAACTATATGTTTAGGTATGAGAAAACAATTTACTACATGTTATCATATAAACATGCATACATAAGAGAAATTCTATCAATAACTTTTGAAGAACAATAGGTGCAATATGCATCTAACTGTCTTGATGTGAAAACGATGATTGCTCCTAATACAAGTAGTAAAATTTTCAGAAGCCTTTTAAACACCAACATATCCTCATGCAAAACAGTAACACAAATAAATAACTAGAAATTTAGAAAAATCACATAAATACATGAGAATACAGTAGACAGGATTTGATTTTAAATTTTAAAATTATTTTAGACTGCACATCGCACCAGATTTCGAGGGTTTAAATTATAAAATTAATAATTGTTAACTTTTTCATTAAAATAAAAAATCTGGTGTGCGGATAGATAGGCTAAAAAGTAAATTCAGGCACAACCTCTTTAGAAATGTTGTCTAGGTAGTTGACAAGGCAAGCCCGTGGATAAGAGGAAGAAAATAGAAATCGGCAAGTCTAGGGGAAAAGACGAGGGGATGAAGGCGAAGCTTTACCAGAAGGAATCGTACAGCGGAGAATGACATGGCGATGACTACATGGTTGTAACCATGGCTTGGCTCGAGATGACGTCTTGCGGTGGCAAGTATAGGAGAAACATTGGTTGTGGCGGTGTCGAGCAGCAAGAGAGGTGATGATCCGGCGACAACAGAAGCAGGGGCTCTACGAAGGTCGGGGTGGCCTCGGCGTGGCCATCCCTGTCACAACCCCGGCTTCACCGGGATCTACCCATGATCCATTGCTAGTCTCAGCGATCAATACTAGCAACTCATGAGCGACTTAGATCGAGCATCACAACAATATCATCATAACTAAGAAAATATTATAATGATGCAAAAGTACTTGTACCACAACTACTTATTACAATAGTTTATTTAAATTCATATAATAATATTCAGAGTAGCGGAAATTCAAATGATATGCAAAAATAAATATGTCGATGCTCTCTAATCCAACCCTTGAGACGATAGCTAATCTTCAGCAAAGTCCGGCACAGAATCCTCCTAATCCTGCAGGCAAACCGGAACTGAGTCTTCTCCTAAAAATATATCCATGGTTTGTATAGTGAGTACACGGCTACCCAGTAAGAATCTTTATATATGAATGCACGGGTATAACAAGAACATGATGGTTAATTTGTATAAACACCTATTCTAGTCAGTATTAATTTAAATGTTGTGAAAACATTTGTTGAACAATTAATAAGATAAATGAATTCCCCAAGGTAACAAATAGAGCTCGGCTTCGAAAGGCCCTCTGCAAAACTACACAATCCTCGAATACTCAAAACAAAACCATCCCATCAGATTATTATTTAACACATGAGACTACCATGTATGGCCTACCTCCCCTCTCATAACCGTGGGAACGGCTATCATAATAGTTTTAACTCTGCAGAGTGTAGCGCACTTTACCCATAAGACGAGTGGTACTTTTGCGTCGTAGCTCTTCCTTAGGAGTCTAGACCAAGTCACAATACAAGGCCATTCAGTAGTTCCTTCTGTTAACACTGATACCCCCTCTAAGGTTTAGACACTCGGGTCCCCCTCTTGAGCCAACGGACCGTAGCCTGATCTTTTTAAAGTAAAGTGTGTTAACAGTTTTCCCTAACTGCTAAGCCAGGACTAGCACATGCAGGCCTTACATGCTTAATCTAGCACTTATGGTTGCGTTTGTATGGTTTGGCTGGATTGGCACATGTCAAGAGTCCTTAGACCAAGGTGACTACCTCCACACAATCCTCATTCCACAAAACCACCCGACTTGCCACCTTTAGTCAACACACGTCACGTAGGTTTTAGTTGATTAGGTTAAAGTAACTCAGCATCTCCAATCATACCAAGTCACAAGAATAATTAAATGATGAACCTAATCAACTACCAACCCACGAGCACTAGCAACTATGCACAATGATAGGCTAGGAATACTAAGGCACCAAAAAACAGGTTAAAATCACAGCAGGGTCAATGACGCAGTGTGAATATAATAGGTTTCTACCCTTCCCATCATTTTATGCATGAGAAAAGTAAATAAAAACAATAAACGGGTGAGTTTTGTAAATTGGAAGAGTAAGGTGCAACTATCTTGCCTTGGTAGTACTCAGCGTCTTGCGGACCACCTTCAGGAAACTCCGGGAACCTCCTGAGCAGCGCAAACACGGACAATCTACACGTATATGCATATGTGCTAGAAACAGCAAAACAATCAACAGAACATATAGCTCAATAAAATATATAAAATGCTAGGGGATTTACGAAAAATAATGGCTCTGGAATCACCTAATTTGGAGTTCGGATGCTCCCGAAACAAATCTTGGAAGTTTTGGGAAAATCAGAAAACTGTGAAAAGATTAAACCGGTTTAAACAGAGAAAACCTACGAACCGGACTGAACCAACCCGGCTCGGCACAGCGCGGGTGCACAAGGCGGGACACGCGCGGGCTGCGATCGGGCGGGCGTGGCTAGGGCGGCTGCTGGCGGCGACGATGGCGGCGGCGGCGCGCGAGCGGGGAGAGGCGGGGCAACACATGGCACGTCATGGTTGGGCGACGGCGGCAACCAATGCTGCAGCGACGCGTGGCGGCACTCGACTGGGCGGCGGCGCGGGCCCGCCGCGAGGCGACGCATGGCTGGGCGTGGCGACGCGGCTCGCTCACGTGGCGTTATCGGCGGCGGTCGCGGGCAGTGGTGGTATTGGTTGGCGCCGGTGGATCTGGCGGCGAGGCGCGAGGGACGAGGTCGCCGGTGGCGAGGGCGACGGCGGCGCGGCCAGAAACTCCGGCGAGCTTTTTCTCCCATGATTCTCCACCAAAACCGACGAACCAAGTATGCAACTGGACCGTTTCGACGAGATCTACGCAATGGTGTGATCTACAACTCGAGTTGGGCGAAGCACACGGAGATCTACCCCAAAACTCACCTCGGGCTAGGGTTTTGCGACGGCTAGGGTTGCTCTGGTGTGACTCTCGAGTTGTGGTTCTGAGGGGAGGGTCTTGGGGTGCTTATATACTGCTCTGGTCGACCAAGGGCAGGCCTCCAAGGGGTAGAAGTTGAATTGGGCTCTAATTCTACTCCTAATAGGTTTAGAACTCCCCTATTTTGGTGTTTTTGCAAATAAACGAATTTGGACTTGGGCTTCTGGATCTAGGCAGGTTTAGGCCTCAAATATGTCTCCAACAAGTTTGGGCTTGGGTCTAGCATGTTTGCTCTTCATTTCATTGGGCCGATGAGCTCCCGGCAGAACGGCGTCACACTACGGAAACACAGGCTAGCCTTGGGCTCTGGACTTGAAATTTGGAGGGTGACTAATACATGGAATTTTGGATTTGTTTGGAATTTTTTCAGAATTTTTCAAAAATGTGTTCTAGGGTTTTGGCTTAGACCTAGTTTAAATTAATTTAAAGCAGGGTTTCGTATATAACAATTCCCTTTTAATTTACTTTTGGGTTTTCGAAAATACAAGTGACATACGACAAAATAGTGGATGTCACAAACCTCCCCCCTTACAGAGAATCTCGACCCTGAGATTCAGAGAAATCCTGCTCGAATAACTCTGGAAACTCAGCCTACAAATCTTCGTCCTTTTCCCAAGTCGCCTCTGCCTCTGAATGGTTGGATCACTGCACTTTGCAAAACTTGATAGACCGACTCCGGGTAAACCTTTCTGACACATCGAAAATCTTGACCGGCCTCTCTTTATAGGACAGATCCTCTTGCAAATCCATAGCTTCCACTGGCATCTGCTCCTCTGGCACCCTCAGACACTTCCGAAGCTGCGAAACTTGGAACACATTATGCACTCCCGACAAATGCTCTGGCAATTCCAACTAATAAGCCACTTCTCCTCTCCTTCCCGTTATTGGAAATGGACCAATATATCTTGGGGACAACTTTCCAGAAACATGGAATCAACGAAGACCTTTCATGGGTGAAACCTTTAGATAAACATGATCTCCAACCTCAAACTGCAATTCTCTTCTTCGCTTATCGGCGTAACTCCTCTGCCTTGACTGAGCGGTCTTCATCCTTTGCTGGATCATCTTGACTTGATCCTCGGCCTCCTTCAAAGCATCTAGGCCGAATAACTTTCGCTCTCCAGTCTCATTCCAATACAATGGCATCCGACACTTCCTTCCATACAGAGCCTCAAAAGGCGCCATCTGAATACTGGACTGATAACTATTATTGTAGGAGAACTCTGCATATGGCAATGCATTATCCCAACTCTTCGAATCTGACAAAGCCACTGCTCTCAACATATCTTCTAAAATTTGATTCGTCCTTTCAGTCTGTCCGTCGGTCTGAGGATGATAGGCACTACTGAAAGCTAGATGCATGCCCAACAGAGAATGAATCTTATCCCAAAACTTTGATGTGAACTGGCTCCCTCGATCTAACACGATCCTCTTAGGAACTCCATGCAGACATACAATCTTTGACATATAGATCTCTGCCAACTTAGCACTATCATACCTTGTCCTCACAAGAATGAAATGAGTCACTTTGATCAATCAGTCAACGATCACCCATATCGAATCAAAACCTCTTTGGGTTCTCGGTAGGCCCACAATGAAATCCATACCGACTTCTTCCCATTTCCATTCAGGCACTCTCAAAGGCTGAAGCAAACCTGCCGGTCTCTGATGCTCGGCTTTGACTCTCTGGCAAATATCACACAAAGTAACAAACTCTGCCACATCCTTCTTCATTCCCAACCACCAATATCTCTTTTTCAGATCCAGATACATCTTGGTACTTCCGGGGTGAATAGAATACGCTAAATCATGAGCTTCTTTCAAAATCAACTCTCAAAGATCCTTTTGATCGGGCACGGCGATCCTTTTATCGAACCAAACAATACTTTCCTTATCCATCACAAATCCTGGCGCCTTCTCTAGGATTATCCCAACAATGATATCGAGAATCCCATCATCAACATCCTGAGCCTTCTTGATCTGATCTTGTAGATCTGGCTGCACTTCCATCATATACAGATGACTATGCATATAACCATGCGGAACAATCATCAGATTCAACTTCTCCGCTTCTTCTTGAATATGCTCACTTCTTGGCTTCCGACTTAGAGCATCGGCAACCACATTAGCTTTGCCTTCGTGGTAATGGATACCCACATCATAATCCGCTAACTGCTCCAACCATCTCCTCTGTCTCATATTCAGATCTGGCTAGGTGAATATATACTTCAGGCTCTTATAATATGTATATATTTCGGTGCGATTACCAATTAGGTAATGCCTCCATATCTTCAAAGCATGCATCACGGCAGCTAACTCCAAATCATGAGTCGCATAATTCAACACATGGGACCGTAGTTGTCGCGAAGCATATGCAACAACTCTCCCTTCTTGCATAAGCACACGTCCGATTCTCAAGTTCGAAGCATCATAATACACCTCAAAGTCTTTATGAATATTTGGCAAAACCAATACCGGTGGCGAGGTTAGCTTCTTCTTTAACAACTAGAAGCTGTTCTATCACTGAGCTGTCCACTTGAACTTAACATCCTTCTTTATCAACTGGGTGAGCGGTCGAGAAATCTTAGAAAATCCCTCGATATAGCGACGATAATAACCAGCTATTCCAAGAAAACCTCTGACCTTGGTAACCGATTTCGACACCTTCCATTCGAGAATTTCACTGTCCTTGGATGGATCAACGGACACTCCATCTTTCGAGATAACATGACCAAGAAATGCTACCTCCTTAGCCCAGAAGTCACACTTCGAATACTTGGCATACAACTGATGCTCTCTCAACTTCTCCAACACCAGTCTTAAGTGCTCGGCATGCTCTCCCTTATTTTTAGAATAAATTAGGATATCATCGATGAACACCACGACGAATTTGTACACATACTCCATCAGGACCTTATTCATAAGCATCATGAAATGTGCCGGAGCATTAGTGAGTCCAATCGACATCACGGTATATTCATATAATCCATATTGGGTAGTGAACGTTGTCTTTGGAATATCCTCTGATCTCAACTTGATTTGATGATAACCGGACCTCAAATTGATCTTGGAAAACACCTTGGCTCCTTTCAACTGATAGAACAAATCGTCCACTCGAGGCAACGGATACTTATTCTTGATGGTCACTTCATTAAGCTTCCGATAATCCATAAACATCCTTAGGGTCTTCTCACGCTTCTTCTCCACGAACAACACAGGCGATCCCCATGGAGAAACACTTAGTCTGATAAAACCCTTGGCTTTCAAATCCTCAATCTGCGTCTTCATCTCCGCAAGCTCCTTAGGATTCAAATGGTACGGACGCTGAGAAATAGGCTCCGTACGCGGATACAAATCAATACTGAACTCAACTTCCCGATCTGACGAAATTCTAGGCAAATCCTCAGGAAAAACATCCATGAACTCATTCACTATCGGAGTCTCCTCCAATGGCAGACGCTCTTCTCCGACTCCACGCATCATCTTCAGGTGATGCAACTTGACAACCGAGCTTTCTTTAAACAAAGACACATATTTGATGATCTCTCCACTTAAAGTAGTAAGGGTTACTGATCTATCAGCACAATCAATCTTACCCTTATACTTACTCAACCAATCCATTCCCAAAATCACTTGGATACCTTTGGAATCGATCGTGATCAATTTAGTGGGAAACTTATATTCTCCAATGTCCAAATCCACATTCGGACATCCCACATTCGCATTCATAGCCCCACCAGGCGATTGAACAAGCAAAGACTGCCTAAGGGGTACTACCCTCCAACATTTATCCACAACAACCTCTCTTGCAATAAAAGAATGCGAAGCTCCCGAATCAAATAAAACAGAAACCGGGATTGAGTTTGCCAAGAACGTGCCGAGAACGACGTCTTGGACATTCTGCACTTCTTCAGCCATGACGTGGTTAACACGTCCACTTCCTTAGGGTGTCTTGAATGCACTCCCACGATTCTGCCCTTGCTGCGGCTGACGACCAGGCGTCCCTCCTTGGCTCTGATGAGGTTGGCCTCCCTTATTCAACGGACAGTCATATGAAAGATGGCCCTGCTGATGGCACTTGTAACAAGTCACACCAGCAATTGGAGTTTTGGCCTGATTCTGCACTTGGCCTCCAACTTGCTGCAACTGGCGAACTTGCTGATAATTAGCCCCTTGCTGAGGAGTAAATGAATGCTTGAAACCCGAGTTCTAAAAATGCCTCGGCTGATTCTGATTCTGCCCGAAACTTGGAGCTTGATGAGTATGGGGCCTTGAATTGCTGCTAGACTGTTGAGAAGTGAACTTCCTCTTCTTCTCATCATTGTGCTTGCACTGGGCTCCCTCCAAGATACGAGCCCTTTCGGTCACATCATCAAATGTCTCACATCGAAGCGGTTTCAGCTGAACACCATACCAAGTGTCAAGCCCTTCAGTGAACCTCCGGACCTTAGCCTTTTTAGTAGATACTAGATCTGGTGCATATCGAGACAACTCGATAAACTTGCAGATATACTGATCAATGGATCTGTTATTCTGATGCAGTCCCTCGAACTCGCGCTTCTTCTCCTCTTGAATGCTCATCGGAACATGATGGTTCTTGAAGACCTACACAAAGTCATCCCATCCCATGTTCACATTGATTGGGTTGGTGGCGCAATAATTCTCCCACCAATGGGCAGCATTCCCCTTCAACATATGAGCAGCGTACTGCACGCTCTCATATAATCATCACAATTATCTAGGTAAATCTTTTTCTCTACATTCTTGATCCAATCTTCAGCTTCTATTGGGTCTCCACGGCCTGAAAACTCCGGTGGCCGAGTCCCCATGAACTCTCTGAACTTAGACTGTGGCAACCCTGGCATTGGCATCGGCTACGGTGGCGGTTGGTTCAGACGATCCACAATCAGATGCAAAGCTTGGAGAATCATTGCATCATGCGCAGGCCCTGCAGGCGGCGGAGGTGGCGGGGGCAGTGGCTGCTGCCTGCGGATCTTGAGCAGCGACACTGACCGGTCCTGCTTGGTTGACTTGCCCTTGGTCATTGGCTTGACCACCCTGGGCTGCTGCATTCTCCTGGTTGGCTGGCTGATCCAGCTCCTCTTGCAGATTGATGGGGATAGGTTGAACTCCACGGTCACGACTCCTACCCCTTCCACGGCCTCTTCCTCTGCCACGAGCTTCACTTCCACGACCTCTGGCCATCTACCGGGATAGAAAGAATAGGAAAGAAGACTAACCGGTATGCGACATCCTTTAGAAATAATAGTTTTATAAACGCTTTTATCACTCCATTCAAAGATCCAAATAAGAAGCAACACTCCACATGCTAAGGAAAGCATGCTCCAAATAAATCCAACTCATAGGTTACAACCACAGACAATAATTTAGTTGTTATATTATCACTGTCATTATCAGCTTTTTATTCTCCATACATAGGAAGTACTAAAGTTTATTTAGTGAAGAACTACTCTCTTTTTAAAACCAAATACAACATTTTTTTTTGAAAGTGTACGGACTGTACGAAAAGGAAAAATACTGCACCGCACAATTTTTTTTAAAAAAATTCCTTCTTCTTCTTTTTCTTCAAAAACATTTTTCAACTTACCTCGATCCTCGTATATCATCTTCCTTGGGTCTTTATCTGTAGCGGCGGGTCTTACGTCATCTTCCTTCGATCTTCTTGTCGTTGCATAAATTAAAGGCAAAGCAATACACCGAACAATTTACTACTAAATAACTAGATACCACTATTAACCTAGTTAATGAATATCCGTATCTCACATGGAAAGCCAAAAATTTGATACGGTATACTCCACACAAAAATATATAATAATTTGTTTTATTATACGACTTCTACACTTAATCTTTTGAAAGTGGCGGCTCCTCATCTTCATCAAGTAGTCTTTCGTTTCTTCTTTCCCACAACGATGGTCTCTTTCTCTTCGATGTTGGTGTTGGAAGCGATAATTCTTCTCGAACAAATTTGGTTCAATGACTAAACTTTGAATTATGGGGTGGATAGACTAAAACTTTGTAAGATGGAAGAATAGGCAAGGATAGGATGAAATTTAGAAGATGAGTAGGAAAGGTGAAAGCAAAGAATTCCTAAACTTTGAAAAGATCAGAAAGTAGCAAAGGAGCTTAAATATAATTTTTATTGAAAATAAATCCTTAAGGTTTAGAGGTCGACTAGCTACGCTTCTTAGGGTCAACCTGGCTCTGATACCAACTTTTGTCACAACCCCGGCTTCACCGGGATCTACCCATGATCCATTGCTAGTCCCAGCGATCAATAGTAGCAACTTATGAGCGACTTGGGTCGAGCATCACAACACAATCATCATAACTAAGAAAATATTATAATGATGCAAAAGTACTTGTACCACAACTACTTGTTACAATATTTTGTTTAGATTTATATAATAATATTCAGAGTAGCGGAAATCCAAATGATATGCAAAAATAAATATGTCGATGCTCTCTAATCCAACCCTTGAGACGATAGCTAATATTCAGCAAAGTCCGGCACAGAAACCTCCTGATCCTGCAGGCAAACCGGAACCGAGTCTTCTCTTGAATAAATATATTTGTGGTTTGTATAGTGAGTACACGGCTACCCAGCAAGAATCCTTATATATGAATGCACGGGTATAATAAGAACAGGAAGGTTAATTTGCATAAACACCTATTCTAGTCAGTATTAATTTAAATGTTGCGAAAACAATTGTTGAACAATTAATAAGATAAATGAATTCCCCAAGGTAACAAACAGAGCTCGGCTTCGAAAGCCCCTCTGCAAAACTGCACAATCCTCGAATACTCAAAACAAAACCATCCCATCAGGTTATTATTTAACACATGATACTACCATGTACAGCCTACCTCCCCTCCCATAACCGTGGGAACGGCTATCATGATAGTTTTAACTCTGCTGAGTGTAGCACACTTTACCCATAAGCTGAGTGGTACTTTTGCGTCTTAGCTCTTCCTTAGGAGCCTAGACCAAGTCACAATACAAGGCGATTCATTAGTTCCTTCTGTTAACACCGATACCCCCTCTAAGGTTTAGACACTCGGGCCCCCCTCTTGAGCCAACGGACCGCAGCCCGATCTTTTCAAAGTAAAGTGTGTTAACAATTTTCCCTAACTACTAAGCCAGGACTAGCACATGCAGGCCTTACATGCTTAAGCAAGCACTTATGGTTGCGCTTGTATGGTTTGGCTGGATTGGCACACGTCAAGAGTCCTTAGACCAAGGTGACTACCTCCATACAATCCGCATTTCACAAAAACACCCGACGTGCCACCTTTAGTCAACACACGCCACGTAGGTTTTAGTTGATTAGGTTAAAGTAACTCAGCATCTCCGATCATACCAAGTCACAAGAATAATTAAATGATGAACCTAATCAACTACCAACCCATGAGCACTAGCAACTATGCACAAGGATAGGCTAGGAATACAAAGGCAGCAATAAATAGGTTAAACTCACAGCAGGGTCAATGACGCAGTGTGAATATAATAGGTTTCTACCCTTCCCATCATTTTATGCATGAGAAAAGTAAATAAAAACAATAAACGGGTGAGTTTTGTAAATTGGGAGAGCAAGATGCAACTATCTTGTCTTGGTAGTCCTCAGCGTCTTGCGGACCACCTTCTGGAAACTCCGGGAACCTCCAGAGCAGCGCAAACACAGACAATCTACACGTATATGCATATGTGCAAGAAACAGCAAAACAATCAACAGAACATATACCTCAATAAAATATATAAAATTCTAGGGGATTTATGAAAAATAATGGCTCTGGATCACCTAATTTAGAGTTCGGATGCTCCCGATACAATTCTTGGAAGTTTTGGGAAAAATCAGAAAACTCTGAAAAGATTAAACCGTTTAAATAGACAAAACCG
This sequence comes from Raddia guianensis, assembly GCA_036346415.1. Lineage (NCBI taxonomy): Eukaryota > Viridiplantae > Streptophyta > Magnoliopsida > Poales > Poaceae > Raddia > Raddia guianensis. The sequence continues at coordinate 15,247,249 of CM070534.1, read as the reverse complement.
GCAAACCGGACTGAACCAACCCGGCTCGGCCCAGCGTGGGTGCACAGGGCGGGACACACGGCGGGCTGCGACAGGGCTGCGAGGCGCGGGGCTGCTGCAGCGGCGACACGTGGCAGTGGCGCTGGCGCGGGCTGGAGACGGCACGGGGGTGACACGTCGCACGACAAGGTTGGGCGACGGCGGCAACCAACGCGGAGGCGATGCGTGGCGGCACTCGACTAGGTTGGCGGCGCTGGCCCGTCGCGAGGCGACGCGGCTCGCGCGCGTCTTGGCGCTGGCTGGCGGCGGGCGGACCAGGTGGCGGCTGCTGGTTGGCGCCGGTGGATGTGGGCGGCAGAAGGCGCGGGACGAGGTCGCCGACGGCGAGGGCGGCGGCGACGAGGCCAGAAACTCCGGCGAGCTTTTTCTCCCTCGATTCTCCACCAAAACCGACGATCCAAGTATGCAACTAGACCGTTTCGACGAGATCTACGCAATGGTGTGATCTACAACTCGAGTTGGGCGAAGCACAAGGAGATCTACCCCAAAACTCACCTCGGGCTAGGGTTTTGCCACGGCTAGGGTTGCTCTGGGGTGGCTCTCGAGTTGTGGTTCTGAGGGGAGGGTCTTGGGGTGCTTATATACTGCTCTGGTCGACCAAGGGCAGGCCTCCAAGGGGTAGAAGTTGAATTGGGCTCTAATTCTACTCCTAATAGGTTTAGAACTCCCCTATTTTGGTATTTTTGCAAATAAACGAATTTGGACTTGGGCTTCTGGATCTAGGCAGGCTTAGGCCTCAAATATGTCTCCACCAAGTTTGGGCTTGGGTCTAGCACGTTTGCTCGTCATTTCATTGGGCCGACGAGCTCCCGGCAGAACGGCGTCACACTGTGGAAACATAGGCTAGCCTTGGGCTCTGGACTTAAAATTTGGAGGGTGACTAATTCATGGCATTTAGGATTTTTTGAAAATTTTTCCAGAATTTTAAAAAATGTCTTCTAGGGTTTTGGCTTAGACCTAGTTTAAATTAATTTAAAACAGGGTTTCGTATATAACAATTCCCTTTTAATTTACTTTTGGGTTTTGTAAAAATACAAGTGACATACAACAAAATAGAGGATGTCACAATCCCCGCTGTCGCGCAAACACAAGGCTAGAGATAGGGGTGTACATAAAAAACAAAAAGCGGAAAAACCAAATCGAGCGAACCGAAATTTTTAGTAATTTTTTTTTGTTAGAGTTCGGTTTTTATTTACATGCTATTTGGTCAATAAACCGAAATCATGTATTAGGATAGAAATATGTGACAACACAGTGGTGGGATTCATAATTTCATACAACACATATTTGATTTGTATTGATTCGTTGTTTACTTGTTCTATATCTTATCTGGTTTATTATGTTTATTGTTATCATCATACGATAGTGTAGTTTATGAAAAGATATTTAAATGATATGTTAATTTGTTGTTTGAATATGATATGTGGGATAAAAACCAAAAACCGAAATAACCGGAGCAGAAATTCAGTTTATTTGGTTCGGTTTTCTATATTGTGATCATAAATTTGGTTTCTATTTTTTTAAACCAAAATTTTAAAAAACAGAATTAACCGAACCAAACGAACCGAATAAACTCTGCCCACCCTAGCCAGAGATAAGAGAGAGGTAATGACAGCAGGTCTATGAAAAGTGGTAGGGTAGTCTTGGTTTTGGTGATTAGCCAGGGTAGGAGCTCGTGCATGGCTGACTTGATAAGCAGCAGGCGACAAAACTTCCAGAAATCGACGTTTTTTACTCTGCTAGGAATTGAATTGAGTGCATGGATGGGATCTCTGTGGTACTAGGAACCTATTTTAGCGATGAACTTCGCGGGGAACTCATTGGCGGAGTAGGGGCAAAAGAGAGAGAACGGCAGAGAAGATGACGGGGCAAACATTTGTTAGGGTTTTAGGAGATGGCGAGCTAGGGTGGAGACATGATTTTCACTTAAAAGGGGTCGAGAAGAGACATGAATTTGCTACTAAAGTCTTATCATATTTAAAGAAAAAAGTTTATTAAAAAGCTTCAGCGAAAAAAAAAACAACTAAAACATGACGATCGATGGATAGATATATCAGCGTTTTTTTGTTCATTTCACAGTATAAATTTACAAACAAATTTCTTTTCAAAAAGTAGTGCAAAGAACATGTGAACTCCGGTTTTGAGTTGCTACCGCAGGATAAAATATTGTTCTCTTCTTCATATTATCAAAATTATTTTCTGCTACAAACAAAAAGATGTCCTAAAAATTAAAATATTTTGTAATAGGATTAATTAGGTATATAACATGTGTTAATGACATGCTGGTTTAGGCCCCATAGGTCATTTGCACATGGAGTGACAAATCTCTAAAATGCAAATTTGCAATGGCAATGATTGAAACATTGTTCATATAGTGAGAAAATATAAAAATATTTATGCATTTCAATTATGCTAGCTAGCATTTGGTCTTAAATAAAGGTTAAATACTTACGATCTCACTTACTAGCTAATGGATGATGAATTTACTTACATGTGTTTCATGGTGCGTAATACTACTTAGCTGTTAGTAAAAAAGTGCGACTTAGTAGTATTGATCAACTGCATGTGTGCATATATGGCCCTATACCTTCTTACTCGATTAGTTAAATCATTTTTTTTGTGGGTAGGGGAAGTGGTGTTTTTTTAGTGGTGTATAGAGATAAAATTGGAGTTTCCATTTGGATCAGGATGTCGTTAGTAGGAAGGGATGGAAGGCCGTTGGAGGTGGGGGCTTAGCAGAGAGTAGATATAGAAAGATGATTTCACGTCGGGGTAAAGAAAAGAGGAGGTGGCACCAAGGTAACTGAAAAATAAAGGGAGAAATATGTTAAAAAAAACCAAAAAAGTTTAATTCTAGAATTTTCCGGATGTCATGGTCCTTACTTTAAACCTAGCGAAGGGGCAATATGGTCTTTTACAGATTAAGACGGCCTATTCGTATAAATAGGATGAAAGACGCAATGGAACGATGACTTTTCCAACTTGCTCTGTATTGCTATCCACTCTTGCTCCATGTCCCTTTGGTTACCTTCCAATGTGGCCTCGTTGTACTCAACATGGGGTGGAAACGAGCCAAGCTCGAGTGAGCCAACCCCTGGCTCAGCTCGGCTCGTTATGTACCGAGTCGAGCCTGAACCAAGCTGAGCAAGGGGCCTAAGCTGAAAAACAGGCTCAGCTCGGCTAGGCGGTAGTCCACGAGGTGCTCACGAGTGCTCGCGAGCCTGCACGAGCTCGAGTGAATAATAGGACTAATGAATGATGATGTACAAACCACAAGCTGAGCTTGCGAGTCACGAGCCGAGCCCGAGCGAGCCAGCCTCTGGCTCGGCTCGGTTGGTTGCACGAGCTGAAAATGGTGCTCAGTTCGTGCTCTTTCTAAACAAGACGAGCTCGAGTTGAGCTGGAACAGAGCCGAGCCCAAGCAACTCACGAGCTTTTAGCTCATTTTCCAGTCCTAACTCCACCAAGCACAAAGTCATAGTCTCTAAAAGGTACCTCCAAAGTGTATTGCTCGAGTCAGCTCGACAACATTGAGTAAGGTCACAAACCAAAATTGTTTGTACAAGAGCATATCTTTGTTTGTTTGCACCAATAAATATTTCTAATAGAAAAACAGATAAACCAAAAAGCAATAAAAATAATTAGGCAAGCCCACATCGAGGAAACAACTTCAATAAAATGTAAATTAGAAGCTATAACAATGAAGGTTGTGTGAAGTGTTCTTTCAGAGGTGTAGTTACTTTGTGATTTTTTTTTACACCCATAAAGTTACTAAATGCTTTAGTACTTACAACATCTTTGCTTGAGTGATTCAATAATTTTGTGATAAACATGTAATATTTGTGGTATTATCATGATTAATAAAATGCACATATGAAAGGCGTGTCATATACTAGAGGTGGCCACAGAGTTCTTCAACAATTTTGGATGGAGAACTAATAAAAGGATTTGCTCATGTTGATTTTGGATATTGTTTTTATGTCTGCCTAGCCTTGTTTTTTACATCTTGTTAAGCAATGTGTTTTCTTTCATAAAATCTTTTTGTCATGTACATCTATATCTATGATGTAGAGACCAGAATTACTTCCATATACATCCCTTTCCGGTGTTATTGTTGTTATTGTATATGTTTAACTTAAACATTGTATTCATCACAGAAGAAGTCCATTAAGCAAGAAAATGAGGAGCTGAAGATTGAGAACCAGATATTGATGGCAGAGAATCGTGAAATCAGTAAGATACAGAGAAGGAGGACCCTATGTGGTAATTGCCTCAGGATCGAAAATGCTTTCCTGAGAGCCCAGGTTTGTGAATGAATAAATCCAGTCATATATTGAGTAATTTTGTGGCATGTATTCTCTCTAAATTGAAGCTTAATTGTCATATAGTTTAACATTTCAATATAGGATCTGCAGAATCAAGTGATAATAAAATGCCTTGTCAAAACTGATAACAAAATAAAAAAATAGCAAACCAAGTTTTGAATCAAAAGAAAGCATTTTATAACAAAATTTGTTACTAGACATGATCATATAATGAATACATTGTACATCGGGCAGCTTGCATTGTCATGAAAACAAACTATGTTTAACCATCCATGGTTTATGATATGTATTACCTAGACTATTTCACGGAAAGATTAATTGAATCAACTATTTGATATGTGCACAAATTTAATGATATAATTACCTAGATTGGTAGTTTAAGCTATTCTTTATAGGTATTAGTGGTATATCTCAAAAGTCAAACAAAAAAGTTCATATTTCTTATTTATTAATTTTTCATCAAATATACTATAATTAACAGCATGAAAAGGATTATTATCTCCATAAACTATAGAAATATTAAATTCTAGTTGAACTTCTGAAGAACATTGCATGATGGTCTAGATTGTAAGCCTAAAAAACCAGTAACATTATATGAATACATCTAATTTTATCATTTTACTTGTTCTTTCTTGAAAATTCGTGTGTAAATGTGGAATGCAGGAAAAACTAACATGATGTTTGCACAGATTTTAAATTGTACATTTTAATATATTTAAGATTCTGAACTACGGTTTTACGATTTTTAATTTATAGTTTAAAGCACCTAAAATACTAGAGGGAAAATTAAAATTATGTTTCTTATTTAATAATTTAGCCAGCAAGCCTTGATTATTTTCAAAAATAGTGTTAAAATGGCAAATAATCAGTAGTAGAAACCATCTTAGCCCATAGGTTTGCATAAAAATTAAAACAAGAACTAGCCATACTATGACATATTGAACTCGCTTTTCTTTGATCAACACATCCAAAAGCAAAAGGTTAAGCATCGAGTCCACATTTTGGTTAGCTCTGTTCATGCTGTTCACCTCAGTATCCTTTAGTTTTCAGCGTCACAGGTCCACCAGTTCAGCTGGTTTCTAATCCTCGTCTTACCGGTCACTTCCTAGACATCTATCTCACCATCATGTACCCACACTTTTGTGCAGATTGAACGCCTTTCTGCCATTGCTGCGATGCAAAAGATTGATGCAGAGCTTCGGCTCGGCCCAGGGCCATCCCAGGTTCTAGCAAATGCTGATGCAGAAGGGCCCCAGCCACGGAAATCAGTGAAGCAAGATGAGCTGCCGCCCAACTAGGGCATAGTGCTGATTTGGGCGTGGTTTATTTCTCTCCCTTTTTGTTGCTCCCACTACCCACTCTCGTCAAAACGTGATTAGTGAGCTATGCGAACATCAACTGGAGCCGTACTAAGCCACGCCCAAGCTTTCCATGCAGGATTTCACATATAGAGAATGCCCCTGATGAAATAAAGTTTCGATGAACTCCAAGTACTATTTGTGAGCCTCAGCCATCATATAGCAAGGGATGCTTCTGCTAGTCCTTTATGTCTAGTAATAATGCAGCTAAAACTACTGTATGCGTGCGAGTACATTGGGAAGGTTTTGTATCTTCTCTATCTATTATATGTACTTCATATATTGGTTTTATTATGTTCTATTTGTGTAGTTAGTTTAAAGTTGTTTCTTTCTTGCTTCAGTCGATCAGTAGCTATTGCTATGGTTTAGTCGTTGCCTTACGTGCTCCCTTCGTTTTAAAATACAAGACATGTACGTATTAAAAAAAGTCAACATTTTTAACTTTGAACTATTAATTAAGCTGAAAACATACGTGTTTACTGTTATGCACGTGATAAAGTTGAACTCTTATTTCAAAATACATTCATATTATGTAAAATTTGTAATTGTTGATGATATCTTGTGAAAAAATTAATGATCAAAATTCTCTGATGAAGATCGTCTCAAAAAATTATACGCCTTTCTGCCACCTCTATCTAAATCCTACTTGCATGCCGCCTCGGTCTAAGCCAACCAACTCGCCCAAAGACGATAACAACAACACCGGCAGCCCACCAAACAACGCGGAACACAACCCAACCAAACCACCAAACATGTGGCAATGACACAGCTACCTAAAGGAGAAACTCTAAAAGGACATAAGCAATATTGGAGGACCGCCATGACGCCTTCAACAAGGAAGCGACAACGAGGTCACTGCCGTCATCTGTCCAACCAAGGGGTTTTCACCCGAGAACGAGGGAGCACCTATGATGGTACCGGCAAGGGAGAGAATAGCGCCGGCAGGCGCCACCACCGCTGGCTCAACAGGCTGGGCAAACCTTTCACCTGACACACCCTTTTCTTGTAGTCGCACGGCCGAAGGAACAAGAGCGGAGACATTAAGGTGCAAAGGAAGCCAGGGTTAAATGTTGTCAATTCGAAGTCCTATCAGATGCTAAACTTCTAGTGTCCTAAGGGATCTCAACCCTATTAACCCTGATACCTCTGCTGGGGTGGCGATCACAGGAACGGTTCTACTCATGGCGGAAACCATCGTGAACAACACTGTCGACGGTTGAGATAACGATCTCAAGTCGCTAAGGTTCTTTAGAATTGAGATAGAAGACACGCCGAACAACCACGAACAGCAACGAACAGGAGACAGTGGTTTTTATCCTGGTTCAGGCCTCTCGGGAGAGATAATAGCCCTACGTCCAGCCTTTCTTATATATCAGGGATGATTACAAGAGGTGGCTAGGCCTTCGGTCCCCTCTACACGCCGTAGGGGCCCTGTTTATATAGTGCTGAGCAAACCGACCTACCGAGGGAATATCGGGCCGGGCTAACCACGAGTACGTAGCGAACTCGACATGCCAAATATATCCCGAGGCAGATAAGGCATACTCCATGTCTTGGGGATCACGACGTCTTGTTCCAATTCGGGAAACCACGTCCGGGTCTTCACGTAGCCGTGCAGAACTCTTGTTCGAGTCGGACTCAAACACGATTCCTTGGCCATTCGCACCCCTTGACTAGGAAGCTGTTGGCGGGATGCATATGAGCTGATAGAACCTTCGAGGCTGGGCCTGGTAGAAGGTACATTCGATTGGGCCGTCGGTGGGCCATGGCAATAGGCGTAATTTTATCCCGACAAACACCATCACCTTGATCACGCGGTTGAGATATCGGACGTGGCCGTCTACATGTGTCGGGGATTAAATCACGGCCCATTGCCATGGCCCACTCCTTGACGGCCCAAACGAACAGCCTACCAGGGCCTAGTTCCCTGGAAGGTTCTATCTAGCCCATATGCGCCCCGCCGAACAGCTTCCTAGTCGGGGCAGCGAATGGCCAAGGAATCGGTTTGAGTCCGACTAACAAGGGTTCTCAGACGGCCACGTGAAGACTCTGACGATTGGAACAAGATCGTGATCCCCAAGACTAGAGTATGCCTTATCTACCTCGGATATATTTGGCATGTATCGAGTTCACACGATCTCGTAGTTGGTCCCGCCCGATATTCCCGAGGTCGGTTTGCTCAAGACTATATAAACAGGGCCCCTGATGTTGGGGATCCCCGGCATTGAGTTTTACATCTTAGCATCTAGCTTAGGGCTTTGGCACTTGTACGCATAATCTCGCCGAGACTTGTTCGTCTCGTCGAGCCACCTCTTGTATTCATCTCGATATATAAGAAAGGCTAGGCGTAGGGCTATTATCTCTCCGAGAGGCTGAACGGGATAAAACCCACATCTCCTGTTCGTTGTTGTTTGTCGTTGTTGGCGTGTCTCTATCTCCTCCTGATGAACCTTAGTTGACTTGGGTCGTTATCCCAACCGTCGACATTTGGCGCCGTCCGTGGGGAGCACGCAGATCGAGCATGTCGAACTCTATCAGCGACCAGGAGATTATTCACGAGGATCGACTCGGAAGGGACGGGGCGTCTCATCCTGTCGATTCGGATCGATCTGTTCGGTCTCGAACACTTTCCGTATCCGGCGAAGTCTACGCCTATATGGCGGAGATAGCCTCGGATCGCCTCCGTCATTGGCGATGATTACGAACCGATGATCTTTCTGACGGTTTAGATCTGCCGATTCCAAGGCTATGTCGGTAGATTCCACCTGTGGCGACACAGCGATGACACCGTCAAGCATACCTTCTCACGGCCCCCGCAGCATTAACATGGCCGATGCAGGAACCTCCGGAAATCCTGCATGGGATGCAGTGGCCGACGAGATCGGCGATTAATTACGCTTTCGGCGGCAAAACGAGGTCGCGGCGGCCGCTCGCGAAGCAAGACATCATTCGCCGCAGCCTCGACACCTCCATTAACCAGACCTTGGCGCGGTTTGCGACCGGTGTAGCGGCAGCGTCGCGACCCACCTCGCGTGCGGCGCTAAGTCTCCGGCGAAGCTTCCTGTTGGGTTAACTCCCGCGTGACCGGACTCGGTCGGGCGAGCGCGGATGGTTCGAGATCCGGGACCCATAGATCGAGTCGGAGCGGCTCGAAGCTATAGCAACGGTCCTTAGATCCACCAATCAAGTGATCTCGCCCGTATATGGGCGTCTTTTGCTTCAACCTAGAGCGATTGGCGAAGGCTAAAGTCCATAGGCGAAGTCAACACCTCCTCCAGGCAGCAAAGACGATAAACTGCCGGAATGACTCGGGCAGCTCTGACCGATCGCGTGACCCTCGTCATCATTGAAGGAACACTGTCCGCGATCAAGCTACCCGTGGTCGCCGTCACTCGCCAAGTCCCCATAGTCGTCACGACCACAGGGGTAAGCGTGCACGTGATCACGGACGGTCCCCTCGTGAGGAGCGCGTAGTCGCAACCACGAGGAAGGAGCGTGGCGGATTGTCCCGGAGAGAATTTCTCCAGGCCGAATCTTCCCGTTCAGCAGGAGTCCCTCTGCGCAACAGGGCCAACGTCTTCTCGAGACTAGGTTCTGCCGGGGAAGGTGGCCGGTCGTATGCCTTGGGCTGTAGGGCTTTCTCTAACGAGCTTCGTGCCGTCCGATGGCCCTCAAAGTTTAAGCCCGGTCACATGGAGAGATACAATGGGACTCAGAACCCAGAGGAATTCCTTTCCATCTACGCTACGGCCATCATGGCGGCCGGGGGTGACGAACTCGTTATGGCTAATTACCTCCCGACTGTCCTTGAGGGTGCTGCCCGGACATGGCTGTTTAATCAGCAAGAGGGTTCCATCTGCTCTTGGAATCAACTTTGTGACGCTCTGATCGCTAACTTCCAGAGCTGTTACGTGCGTCTGGGCAAGGAGGATGATCTGCACCAGATGATTCAGATGAACGGGGAGACCCTCCGCAACTTCGTGAAGCGTTTCATTAAGATTCGCAACACGATCCCGAACATCTCGGACGAATCATTGTCCGCGCCTTCAAAAGCGGAGTCGCGATGAGCGGCTCACCCGAGATCTCGAGATCAGCGAAACTGGACCGCCAACGACTGTTCAAAGCGGTGACCGCTATGCCAACGCGGCGAGCGTGTTCGATACTAAAAAGGCGTTCGACAAAGGCGAGCTGCCGCCCAACCTGGTGTGGATGAGAAGAAGAAGAGCAGAAGCAACCACGGTGACAAGAAGTCCCGAAGAAGAAGAATAAAGGTGATCACGAACAATACCGTCATTTGGTATAGATCGCGCACCTCCTCCGAAGATGGGCGAAGAAGCCCAACAATAACTACAAGGGCAAAAGCACGCTCGGGGAGGCGGACAAGGCAAGAAAGGTCAAGCGACCGATTTTGCAAATTCCACCAGCACTACAGGCACGACATCGCCATTGCGGAACTTGGGCGCAAAGCTCGAAGATTTCTACAACGGCAAGGGCCCAATGCCCACCCTGCCCGAACAAGGTGATGCCGGCAAAGACAAGCGTCCAGCCGACGGTGGTGACCGGGATGATGATGACAGTATCAAGAGCCGTGAACCATATCGCCGTTATTTTGGCGGCTCCTCGGCTTATACCTCGGCGCGACCTCAAGGAAGCTGCTCGGGAGGTCCTGGCGTTGAAAAAGGCAAACCACGGCTGGATCGATGAAGTGGACCGAGGTCTCTATCTCCTTTTCTAAGGATGATTGCCCCACTGGGATGACCAAGCCTCAGCGTCTCCCTCTGGTGGTCGCCCCGACCATCAGCAACGCCAGAGTTGGCTGCGTCCTGGTCGACGGCGGGAGCGCTTTGGACTTGCTATCAGCAAAGGTCTTGGACGAGATGCAGATTCCTCGCTCCAAGCTTAAAGAAGTAGCAATGCCTTTCTACGGCATTGTCCCGAGAGAAGCTGTCCAGCCGTTGGGGCAGGTTGTCCTACCCGTTACCTTCGGCAGTCCTAGCAACTTCCGGACAGAGTTGATCATGTTCGACGTGGTCGACTTTCCATCTGCGTACAACGCAATCTTGGGCCGGCCATCACTTGGTAAGTTTATGGCCGTGTCCCACCACGCTTACCATTGCGTGAAGATACCAGGTCCCAACGGCGTGATCACTGTCAAGGGCAACTACAAAGCTGCTCTGGATTGCGACGAGCAGTCCCTTGCCCTGGTCGACCAGCTTCCGCCGCGAGGTCCCGACGCTCCGCAGACCAAGTCTACACGCCCTAGAGTCTCCCTTCAGCCAGGGGGCGAGACCAAGGAGGTTCCACTGTCTTTGGATGATTCCTCCAAGACAGTTCATTTGGGGGCCAATCTGGACCCTAAATAGGAAAGCGAGCTCATTGCCTTCCTCCGAGCTAATGCAGACGTGTTTGCCTAGGAGCCGTCGATATGCCCGAGTCCCAAGGAGGTTATCGAGCATAAAGCGGCTGTCCGGCGGACAAAAACTGTTCGCGGAAGCTTCGTCGCTTTTCGATTTCAAGCGAGGATCATCAAGGATCGACAGCAAGCTGCTCGCTGCTGGTTTCATCATGAAGTTGATCACACCGAGTGGCCGCCAACCTGTCATTGTAAAGAAGAAAGGCGGCAAGTGGAGGATGTGTGTCGATCACCTGATTTGAGCATTGCTTGTCCTAAGGACAATTTCCTGCTTGCCTCGCATAGACCGGTGGTCGATCGATCATGCGGATGCCCACTCTTGATTTTTGGATGCTTACTCTAGTTATCACCAAATAAGCATCTCCCCCGAGGATGAAGAGAAGACTGCCTTCATCACCCCCTTCGGCACTTTCTGCTATACGACCATATCTTTCGGTCTGCGCAACGCCGGTGCCACGTTCCATCGCTTGATGGAGAAGACTTTCCTAGAACAGCGCGAAAAAAACCTGGAGGTCTATGTCGACGACATAGTTGTAAAGAGCAAGCATGCTCCAGATCATGTAAAAGACCTGGCCGAGTCGTTTCGTAACCTCGCCAAGCATCGAATAAAATTAAATCCAGAGAAGTGTACCTTTGGTGTTCGATCTGGAATGTTGCTCGGTTATATAATCGGTTCGCAAGGCATCTCTGCCAACCCCGAAAAAATCGAGGCCATTGAAAACATGCAGGCTCCAACTACCGTCAAGGAAGTTCAGAGCCTCACCGGGCGGATGGCTGCACTGAGCAGATTCATTTCCCGTCAGGGCGAACGCGGGCTCCCCTTCTTTAAGGCCCTGCGCAAGCACAATGGTTTAGAGTGGACAGAGGAAGCTGATCGGTCTTTTCAAGATCTTAAGCAATACCTGTCCAACCCACCTGTCTTGACTACCCCGCGACACGGCGAACAGCTCTTACTCTATCTTGGTTGCATGCCTCATGCGGTGAGCGCGGTCTTGACGGTGGAAAGGGAAGGCATCCAGCGGCCAATCTATTATGTGAGCGAGGTACTTCACGGATCTAAGGAGCATTACCCTAAGGTCCAGAAGCTGCTCTATGCCTTGCTCATGTCCTCCAGGAAACATCGCCATTATTTCCAGGCGCATCAAATACTGGTCCCGACCAAGTTCCCTCTTAGAGAAATCCTAAGGAACAAGGAAGCAGGCGGACGTATAGCTAAGTGGGCAATGGAATTGGCCGAATTCGATATTCTGTTTGCTGCCCGAACTGCTGTTAAGTCACAGTCTGGTGACTTTGTCATTTGAATGGACTTGCCGCCCAAATCGAGAAGCTCCGAGCAACTTTGATGAACCCTCTTGGACCATGTTTTTTGATGGCTCGCGCACTGGAAACTGGGGGCTGATTTTATTCTCATCTCCTCTCAAGGAGAGCAACTCCAGTATTCTATTCAACTACACTTTGCAGCGACTAACAACGCTGCGAGTCTGAGCCCTCTCGCGGGACTAAGCGTGCAAGTCGCTTGGTGTCCAACGCGATTGTGAAGGAGATTCTGGCCGGTCATCAATTAGATTAACAAGGAGTATCGGTCTGCGATGACTCAATGGCGCGATACTGGTTGAAGTGAGGAAGTTGGGCGGCATTTTCGATTTTTCGAGGTGCTCTTCGTGCCCGGAAGGACAACTTCTGGCCGACCAACTATCAAGTTTGGATCCTCACGCGAACCTGCTCCGGTAGGGTGCTCGTCGAGCACTTTACAAGCCCTCAATCACGTCTCCGGACGAGGCAAGCTGAGACAAGTGGTCTGTCTCCGTCATCGGCGGTGCGAAGTGGACAACGCCATTTGTCCGTTACCTAGCGATGGGACCCGCTCAAGACGGCCGGCGTTCCGGCTTACAAAGGCGTGCTGGTCTATACAAGCTTGTGGGCGGCATCCTTTACCGTCACGGTGCTCTAGGAGTCCTCTCCAAGTGCATCTCTCAGCGAAGGGTGTGTTCCTTCTTAGGGACATACGAGGGTGCATGTGGCAACCACGCCTCCTTAGAACTACGGTGACAAAGCGTTCGCATGGGCTATTATTGGCCTGGCGTTACAAGATGCGGGATATCGTGACTAAGTGCAAAGCACGCCAATTTCACGCCGGAAAGCACACAAAGCCTAAGAGCTCCAAGCGATCCCCATCTTGGCCTTTCTCCACATGGGGTGCGGATCGCTCGGCCCGTTCCTAAGGGGTACAAGGGCTATACACACTTGCTCGTCGCCATCGACACTTTTACAAAGTGGATCGGCGAGCACATGTCATCTCTTCACGCCAAAACGGCTCTTCTAAAGCAACGTGGTCACGCGCTTCGGGATCCCCCACAAGCTGATCACAGATAACGGTACCAGTTGAGCGAGCTATTCCGAGAATCTGCGAGCATTTGGGCACCAAGGTCTGCCGCTTCGTGGCGCATCCACGAGCAATGGAGCAATCGAGCGAGCTAACGGACAAATCGTCCAGGGTATCAAACAGCGGGTGTTCGCTGCTCTCAACGAGCACAACAAAGCCTGGGTCGACGAAGTTCCTTCCGTCCTTTGGGCGATTCGCTTTCTGACGGCGGCAACCGGGAAACTCCTTTTTAATTGGTCTATGGCACAGAAGACATCCTGCCCGCCGAAATAGTACTCGGTTCGCCTCGCACGAGCTCGGTCAACTTGGTTGACGACGAGCAAGAGCGCCTACTCGATATCGACCTCCTCGAAGGCACACGCGACCGGGCACAAGTCAGATTGGCGCGCTATCAGCAAGATCTTCGCAGGCACGCTGCCAAATCGGTTCGACCAAGGGCCTTGAAGGCGGGCGACCTCGCTCTGCGCCGTGTCCAGAACCTGTCCAATGCCAACAAGTTAACTCCCCGTTGGGAGGGTCCGTTCACGGTCGTTTTCACTGCTCGCCCAGGGGCTGTTCGCCTGGCAATGGAGGACGGGAGAGAGCTGACCAGCACTTGGAACATCGACCAGCTTCGTAAGTTCTTTGTGTAGGTCTCTTTGTGTGTTTGCTTAGCCTCGCGTTTTTTGTCAAACTTCGCGCCTTAGTTCGTCCAAGTCTCTCGGGCACCATGTAAAGTTCAATCCAAATCTTAAGTGAATTCTCGCGGCCTCTGCGCCCTTTTCACTTCTTGTCTTCTGAAGACTACCTCTTTCTCTCTGGCAACACTTGATGGCTGCCCGATCCTTGCGAACTGTTGGCTCCGCGATCTTAAGGATCTTTCCCTGCCCGTATCTAGTCTCGATAAGTTCCTGAACTCAGGGTTGCGTAACACGGCTTCTCCACCTTGTGGCTAAGTCTGCCCTCGTAAGCCCTCCGCGGCAGAGGCACTTACTGCTTGGCGCGACCACTTGGTAAAGCCTGCTCTCATAAGCCCCATGTAGAGAGTACTTTCCTTGTTCGGTTACTCTCGGAATTGCCTAACGCCATGTGAAAGCAGACTATGGAACAAATCGAGCAAAATGCGGGTGTCACTCTATCTCTCTACGCGACGTGCTCAGGTTATAGCTCAGGTTCTCGAGCATCGTCTGTGCAGGGGCTAGGATGTCGCTCTTTCTCTTGTGCACTGTTCGGGTTCATAAAACTTCGAGTTCTGACGAGATGCACAACGGGGGCTGGGAGTTAGGCTTAAGCGCTCTGCCGGTTTTCTTAAAACTTCTTAGCGCTGTTCGCTTTTCTCTTAGTTTCTGTTCGTTCCTGTCTTTTTGCTGCACTTTTTTGCAGGAAGAAAGGTAAGTGCTTTATTGCGTTAATCAAAAGTTTGGTACAAAGGCGTTTTAGATTCTGTTGCATGGCGCTAGTTAGGAGCAAGCTGCTCCTTTAGCTCCTCAACTTCTAACTTGAGGCGCACGACTTCGCCTTGAGCCTTGATTCCTTCCCGGGCTTCTGCTCGGAGGCGTTCGATCTCCTTGCTTCGCTTGGCCTGTGCCGCAGCTTCTGCCCGGATGGCCTCGACCTCTTCGGTCTTGGCGCGCAGCTGGTTGGTCAGAGCCTCGCTCTGGCTAGCTCGCCGCTCGACGGTCGTGAGCTGTTCGTCCAGCTCCTTGACCTTCTTCTCCGCGGTGATCGCCCTCACCGCCATCCCGCGCAACTCCTCAATTTCTTCCTGTGAAGCCCACAGGGTTGAAATCTTCGCCTGGAGTCCCGCGGAGGTCAGCTCCTCTTTGGCCAGCTGGGCCTTGAGCTTCTTGACGTCCGCCGCAAGCGCTTTCCGCCCGTGGGACGCGTCGGCGAGCTGCTCTTCGAGCCACTTCGTGCGGCCTGGCTTCTCTTCCGCGGCGCCAGCCTTCACGGCTTGCGCGCGAAGCTCCTCGGCTTCTTTTAAGATAGCCTCGGAGGAACGCCTCTCTTTGGTCAGCTCGGCCTTGAGCTTCTTCGCTTTCGTCTTCAGCAGGCTCCGGCTTGGGGCCAGCGCAGAGGGCTCCGCCCCGGGATCCCTCGTCTGGAGATGCTCCCGGAGGGATGCCAATACGGCGGCCCGTTCGATGGTGATGCCGTCTTCAAGTTCCGCCATGGTGTCCCTAACGACCTGAGGGAGAAGATCAGGTCAGTCACTCTGCGATGATGCAGCTAAACTGAGCAAGGTTTGGTTTGGAGTTTACCTTGCCAAGCCGATGTTTCAAACCCCGGCGTAAGCGGTCTTCGAGGCCGTGCGTCACGAAGCCCCGCTCGTGCGGGATGAGACGGGCGCGTTCTTCCCGTCGCCGCTTTGTTCGCTCCTTCTTCTTGTGGGAGCGCGTCTGCTCGGGAGCAGGAGCGACGGGCGAAGCGCTTTCGTCTCCGTGCTCCTTCTCCTCTTCCTTCCCTTCTTCCGCCCGAACGGCTTCGGGCGAGATTGGAGCCACTCCGCTGGATGGCACCGGTACTTCCACGGGCAGGACGACTTGCGCGACCGCTCGAGGCTTCTTCTTGCTCCTGGCGGCGAGGATTTCATCTGCTTTCGCCAGAGAATCCGTCGCCTCGGGGTGAGCTGCCCTGCGACGAAGTGGTCGGCAGGACCGGTTGCCGCTACTGGCAACTTCCGAGCCATCGTCTTGGCCCGCTGTCCGTGGCGCCGCTTCGCCGCCTCTTACGCCTCGGCCGTTCCACAGCGCCCTTCAACGCGTCGATTGCTCATTTGGAGCTGGCGGGAGCAGGTCCCCGCTGCCGGCTTGTCCTTGAGATCGCCAACCTCATCGCCTCGCGACGCGTGCGGTACTCGGGCGGCGAGGATCGCTTCGGTTGCCGCAGCAATGTCGTCGTGGCAATCTCCTCTTGGCGGTGATGAAAAGAAGATGATCGTTAAGTTTAACGCGGTTAGAAATTGAAAGATCAAAGATCGATCTCTACATACCTGCCGAGGAGGCTTGATTCGATCTTCTTGGCGGAACTTTCCGCCTCTTCCTCGGGGCTCCTTAGCGGCTTGTCCGCCAGCCCCTAGGTGTTCGTGGCGACGAGCTCGGCTCCCTACCTGGTGAGCACTCTTCTCGCGCAGCGCAAGAAGCTTTTCCTTGCGCGCGACTTCTTCCTCGAGCCTCCTCTGCTCGGCTACCTGTTGCAACCGTTCCATGCGGCCGGGGTGAGCTTGCGTGTAACGCCTAACCCAGAGGGCCATGGTCTTTACCTCTTCGTCGCTCTGCTCGGCGAGGAGAGAGGGGCTTGGTCTCTTCCCGCTAGGCTGACCGCGAGCTCGCTTGGTTTGTTCGGCGCCCTCCGTCGCCGTGGGTGGTCTCTTCAATGTCTGGCGGCCGCCGTGTCGCGGCGAGCTCCGCGTAGGCTCGGCCGCCATCTTGGGCTTTGTGGCCACCTTGGCCTTGCTCTTCTTCGCCTTCTCCTTCTCAGACTCACAGAGTTCTTCCACGATCCCGCCGAGGATCAACTCATCTTCCTGTGTGTTTGAGAAGCGAAGGTTAGCGTGAATCAGCGATGCAACTCCTGCGACGCAGACGAGGGTTCGAGCAACTCACCTCGGCTGTGCGGACGAGCACGTTCCTCGGACAGGTATAGGCTACCTCGCCGGTGACCTCGCTGTCCTTCTTCGCCGCCTTCAGCATGGCGTCGACCCGCTCGGTCACCCATGCGTCGGTGGGTTTCTCTGCCCGAACAGAAGGGATCGTCAGTTCCTGTTCGGATGAAAATTATCAAAGTAAAGGTTGAGTCTTAAAGGCACTTACCCGTGCTCTCCCTGGAGATGTCTTCCCATCCCTCTATCTTGTAGAAGGGATAGGGCCTTCTCCGCAGCGGACAGACTCCTGTTCGCTGTGTAGTCCCGGATGATCTCCCTGCCCGTGAGCCCGAGGCTCACGAGGGAGGCGATCTTCCTCGTCAAAAACCAATCCTCGGCGGTCATCTCCGGCCGAGGCATTGGCGTCCCCTTCACCGGTGCCTTCCCGGTGAAGATGAGCTTGCTGTCGTTGCTTCACTTGCTGTAGAACCACCTCACCCACCACGCGCCCATCGAGTCGAGCAATGGTGGGCGGGGGTACGGCGCGTCGTCGGCAGTGGCCCGGAGCTTGAGGTAGTAGCACCCGAGCGCCGAAGCGGCGGAGCTGCTCCTCGTCACTGTATAATAGTGGAGGAACAGCCCCACCGGTGGATCGACTCCCAGATAGCCCTCGCACAGGTGTGCAAAGACGGCCATCTGGAGGATGCTGTTCGGATTGAGGTTCGCCACCTCCAATCCGCTAATGTTTAAGAAGGCCTCGACGAAGTCGCTTTCGGGAGATCGCAACCCGAACAGTGCGAACTGCTCGAAGTTAACGAACTCTCCCTCCAGCGGCTCCGGAGTATCCTCCTCCCCGGGCAGCCTCCAACTACCGGTGTCGATGTGGCCCTCCTCCTCCCAGATCTTAAGATCCTCATCGGTCAAGCTAGTGCCTGTGAATTTGGCCATAGCGGTTCCCAGGGCTGGATGAGCAGGGTTGGTGGTGGAGTTTGGGTGCTTGATGCTGAGCGTGGTTGGAATTAGGGCTTGGAGAGGAAGGGCGTGAGGACAGAAGTGGCTGGCCGCGGGCAGCTTGGATGCTATTATAGTCCCGTATAAGCAGCTCTGCAACGGTTTTGCCTCAAAAACGGCTAGTTTTTACCACAACGGCAAGGTAAAAATGGTCGCCTGTCTTCACTACGCAGCGATAGGAAGTTACCGTTGGAATCTGCCAACGGCTATTTTTCCAGTGTCCGCACTGAAGGCTGAGTGCTCTGCTCGGACAGATATCGTTCCCTGTTCGACGCAACAGAGTTGCTCGGTACTGGTCGGGTCTGTTCGGTTGAACCATGACCTGTTCGGTCGCTTGTTACACGTCTTTGTAGCAGCAATATTTCCTTCTTCGTGACTTCGAGTCTCAAGAGGAAGACCCCACTCTAGTGAGTCCTTCCACTTGAGTCTCGGGGGCTAGCTGTCGGGGATTAAATCACGGCCCATTGCCATGGCCCACTCCTTGATCGCCTAAGCGAGCGACCTACCAGGGCCTAGTTCCCTGGAAGGTTCTATCTCGCCCATATGCGTCCTGCCGAGCAGCTTCCTAGCTGGCGTGGTGCGTAATGGCCAAGGAATCGTGTTTGAGTCGACTCGAACAAGGGTTACTGTCTGACTACGTGAAGACCGGACGTGGTTTCCCGGATTTGAACAAGACGTCGTGATCCCCAAGACTAGGAGTATGCCTTATCTACCTCGGGATATATTTGGCATGTACTAAGTTCGTTACGATCTCGTAGTTGGCCCGGCCCGATATTCCCCCGGTAGGTCGGTTTGCTCAGCACTATATAAACAGGGGCCCTTTGGCGTTTAGGGGATCCCTGGCATTGAGTTTTACATCTTAGCATCTAGCTTAGGGCTTTGGCACTTGTACACGCATAATCTCGCCGAGACTTGTTCGTCTCGTCGAGCCACCTCTTGTATTCATCTCTGATATATAAGAAAGGCTGGACGTAGGGCTATTATCTCTCCCGAGAGGCCTGAACCAGGATAAAAACCCCTGTCTCCTGTTCGTTGTTGTTTGTCGTTGTTCGGCGTGTCTCCTATCTCACTCCTGATGAACCTTAGTTGACTTGGGTCGTTATCCCAACCGTCAACAACATGATTCCGGTGCTTCGCCCTAGAGTGACTTGGGCTACGGCAGCCCATGAGTGTCCTCGGCTCTTGGGTGGGCAATGAAGAGGATGGGGAGCATCTAAGGAATATACTCAGTCACCAATTCTTCATGTCGACTACTGTGAGAAGAGTCTTCACACATCAGTCCCTTAGAGATGTAGGCCAATGAGATGGATCTCTTCAATGCTCATGCGTGCAGTGGAGCCACAAAACTTTGAGTCCTGTGAGTTCAACATCATTGTTCCCCACTATCGGCGCTAACTGTTGGTGCAAGGAAGCAAGCCCTTATCAAACGTACTTTATTACCGGAACAACACCCTTTCCTTCGCAAGCTTGACGTTTGGACGATGATAAATAAACGAGACAAGGAGACGATGTTTTTTACCCTGGTTCAAACCCTTCCTAAGGGAAGTAATAACTATACGTCTAGTCTTCCTTTACTTATATAGGAAATGAGTGCAAAGGAGAGATCTCAACTCGAGGCTTAAGAAGGACATCGAGATCAAAATCAAGCTAAAAACTAGCCTAGGCGAGAACGAATCTCGCATAGAATGGTGTTTTGTAGGGGTTGTGCAAGATGTATGCGCTATGCCTATTGGGATTGTTTGATCTCTTCAAGGATCAATACAGGGGATATATATAGTGCCAATGCGCTGGCTTAGCAGACCTTGGGTCGGTGAAATCCTTGCCGAATACAACCCGAACTTCATCCTTCCTTATCATAGTAGCATCATCTTGGGAAACACTTCAATCCGATAAATAGCTTTGTACCCTACATAGAAGCTCAGAGATTACATTGATTAGCTAGCATTATATAGCCAGTGCATAATACCAGCCGTATCCAAAGCCCATAAGAGAGACAGGTCGACCCTTACGAATGGCGATGTCCTAGCTAGATATAGTTAGGAGCTCCTTGGCATGAGCCATGGATGGCTCGAATCAGGCTGAACATAGCCCAATTTTTACCATGTTAAGTAAACCGGGCTCTTCCTAGACCTAAACCTAAGACAACACTTTAGGCCCACATGGTGAGATCAGATGACGTTTGTAAGGCGTAATCCAATCCCCAACACCCCCACTTTTTCCTCCCCTTGGACCGCCACCACCTTTGCTCTCATTGACGATGCCTCCCCATGTGGCGGCCTCCTCCCTCCCTTCCTTACCAATGGTGCCTCCATTGCCGGAGCTTAAGAAGACAAAGATTTCTCTGAGGTTCTTGTCTGAAATGGCGGGAAGGGCATAGGGATTGCGCTCTCGGGTCGGGGAGGATGAAGATAGTAGGGGTAAAACAATCTTTGGATGAATATACAGCCAAAAGGTGCCACCTATCATGAATAATGATGTTTTTACAATTATGTCAGTTTTACAATAGAAATTTTTAGAGGAGCAACTCTATGATTTTCTCTCTTATCTAACAACCTAGCAGTGGAATGAACCTCATATAACCTACCCTTCAATTATCAGTTGAACTTTAAATTACTGATGGTGGTGCCTTGGTGTAGTTATTGACATGCTACCATTGTTACCATCCAAAGCATACTAAATGCCACCTTTGTTGTTACTCACCGGTACGTGCCAATGTTGGTTGCAAACAAGTGATGCTACGCTAAACGTTGTCACGCAACACTGCATCATTGTCTCCCCCGCTAGCATGGAGTAGTCACCCACTAACGATGGTGTCCAACGTATATTATCTAAACAGTAATTTAGTAAAAGAAAAGTTTACGCCCCTTAACGAAACAAAAGGAGAATAAGGCGGGCACTAGCGTTCGGACGTCCGGCGCGAGTGGGTTGGATCGGACGCGCCTCAGCCGTCGGATCGTCGACAGCGCGCGCATCGAAGCGCAGCCCCGCCCCACGTGCACGAGACGCAGCAACGTGGACTTTGGCTAAATATGTAGTTGATAATTTTTCCATTAAACTTATGATTTTTGTATAAAATTCAAACAGTGTTCAAATTGCATGGAATAAATTTCATAATTCTTCTAAAATCGAGGGCAACCCATTTTTAATACTTTTAATTTTTTTTGAATTTTTTCACTTTTTTAATTTTTTGATGTGAAATTAGAATAACCTACTTATAAAACTTGACACGTACACTAGTGAACCTTGAATAATGTACTAACAGAACTTGACAAACATGGTTGAAACTTGAATCTTGACCCATGTGTTGATGAATCTTGTTCTATATACTGATGAAACTTGACCCATGTACTGATGAATCGTTGCCCTGTACTGGCTGAAACTTGGCCGTGTACTGATGAACCTTGGCGCACATATTGATGAAGGCGAGCGCTAGATGAAACCTGATGAAACCTGGATGAAACCTAATGAAACTTGATGAAACTTGGATGAAACCTTATGAAACTTAGATGACCTGATGAAGCTCAATGAAACTTGGATGTAACATGATGAAACTTGGATGAAACCTGATAAACTTGGATTAAACCTGATGAAACTTGACAGTTCGTCAAGTTTAATGAGTATGAAATCCAAGTTTTAGTAGGCGAAACCCAAGTTTCACTAGGCAAGATTGAATCTTCAGAACCTGATAATGAAACTTGAGAATTTATTGATGAAATTTGATGATCTACGAATGAAACTTAAGAAAACCTAGTCAAAATTTATATGGCAACATATGTCTTGTTTTGTTCATAAAAATACTAGGAACGCGTTGGTGCAAATAGTAGGTGGGTTAGAGCACTTACTCAAAATTTATCGCCACCGAAAAGAAAAATACAAAACAAAATCTTTGCTGACGTCAGCTTGCGTCATTGCATTCAATTAGGAACACTTCGTACTTATTTTTCTAATCATGCGTTCCATGCAAAACATGCTATTTTTTTGTCTCGTAGTAGCATCGAGCGCGGCACCACACACTCGCGATCGCGACGCGACTGACTGCGCAGCCCGACATGCACCTGGCTGCTGCGCTGTGCGCGCACGTTCCTCGTGCGAGTCTGATCGTCGGACGGCCGAACCACAGTGTTTCTGAAATAGAAAAGGTATCTATTTCCGGAAAAAAAGAAAAGGCATTAGACGATAAGACTTAAAGGCTGTGCCTTGTGCTCCACCATTCCACGGCCTTCCGCCGCTGAAGACGGCTGTCCACAGTGGGCGCTGGCGAACCAGCCCCTTGCCTCTAGAGTGGAAATGACATGGATATTTTTAGACCGTCCGATTGACCGATGCAATCGGATAGATCAGATAGCGATTAAATAGTTCGACAGATATCTAATTAATTTTTTCAGACTATATTAATGGATATGAATACGACCGTGCAAATTTCAACAGATATTTTTCGAACAAAATATGGATAGTTTCCAACGGATAATCGGACAATATATTATGTGACGCATTCGCAGATGACACTAATCTACACCACAGATATTTTTCGAACAAAATATGGATAGTTTCCAACGGATAATCGGACAATATATTATGTGACGCATTCGCAGATGACACTGATCTACACCGAACAACACCCAACTAAATTTATTATATTGATAATGGGTACATATGCTGTGCAATCAGCCAATCCGATAATATTAACCTTATATGATATGTATCCATATTTGACACTATTTATTATGTATCCGATAAGATTTATGTTCGCATCCACATTCAGCACTATTCATAACTATATTCAGATCCAATGAAAAGCATATATTCGTATCCGACAATATTTGACTGTATCCAAAAATCACGAGCTCTGAACCTCGAACAAAAAAAAAATCACCATCTCCAACGTATGTGATCTCGCTCGCGGCCCCTCTCCACGGCGCGCTCCACCTAGCCACCTTGGCTGTCTCCAACAGGCTCCTCTAAAGCACCCTCTACCCTAAAATAGATGACGAATTCTTCCTATGTGCTCCAACAGCATTCCCTGTTTCGTTTCCTAAAATAGAGTTTTTCTCTCCATGCCCTTATATGTAGCGGTTCTCTTTCCTTTCTCTATATAATTCTCCATTTAAGAAATGCTGTTGGAGATGGAAGAAATAAGGGAGAGATTTTTTTTAAAGGGAGTCTGTATATGAGTGTATAGGGGATCAAATTTAGGGATTCCTATCGGAGAAAGCCTAATCCCTGTTCCTCTCTTCCTCTCCTCCACTTCCCGCCCTCGCTGCGCTCCAAGCGCGCCGCCGGAATGCCCGATCAACTTCCCCACCTGGTTGGCAGAAGGAAATCAGAAAACGAACCTAAAATTCCTTTGATGAACATGCATGATCCGTCGGTGGACAACTTGCGTCCGTCACCGGCAGTCGTTGTGCTCTCATTGAAGGCCGCTTTTCGTGTAAAATATTGCAAGGATATTAATATACTATGCAGGAGGGAATACGGGAGAATTGTATGCGCATCTCGACATTCCGTTAAAAATTAACTGGAAAAATTCCCATGCACGGATATCTACCCAGTATGCATGTGCGCTGCAATCATCGAGGAAGATCAACACTTGCTGTCTTGCCCTGTAAAGTTCTCTCCCAGCCGAGAAATTTCTGCGTGCTCTTGTAACAGTCCAATTTTTGGGCAAATCCAAAATTTGTTTGAATTCAAATTTGACTTAAATTCACACTGACACATGGGCCCCACTCCCTCTCTCTCTCTCCTCTCTCTTCCTCTCCTCTCTTCCTCTCTCTCTGCCGTGTGGCCCGGCTGTCGCCTGGCTTTGCTCTGCTCAGGCTCTGACTCCGTCGCACACTGCACCTCCTCTGCCGTGTCGCGCCGCTCATCACCGAGCCGCGCCCGTCACGTCGCCTCGCGCCGATTCGGCCCTACCGCGCCGCTATGAGTGCCTTCGGGCCAGAGACCACGCCCCACGCCTATAAAGCCAAGAGCTCCCCTCATCGGCAACCTTTTCTGTTTTTCCCCAAAATCTCTCTGCTCCGGTGCCGTGGGATCCTCATCGATTGCATGAGCATGGGTGCAATTCCTCTCACCCAAAGCTTCTTGAAACCCTCCCTAAGCCTTCCCCTCTCCTAATTTCAGCGGTGGTGCCCGGAGCTATCGTGCCGACGCCGCCTCTATTTTAATTCACAACAAATCAACATTTTAGGGCACATTTAAATGAGTGCTAATTGTAGAAAAGGCATGAATAAAATTTAATAACTTAGGGTTACACCTTGGGTAGGAAAAACCTAGTAAAATGATAACACCGATAAAACCTTACTCTGTTCGTATGCCGTATTATTACGTACCGTCATCATATGTCGCATTGAAACCCCTAAATGATAGTATCGTGTGAAAGCGTGTTTTGGAGGTATAGCTAGGCCATTATATAATGATAGTGTTATTTGATAGTGCATTAGGGCATGCATGGCATAACATACGAGAATTAGATTCGTTAATAGATTGTATGCAATATTGTTAAGGGTAAAGCCTAGGTCGTGCATGCATCATGATTTCTGTTTTCACTAAGTAATTATTGGTTTGATTGTATGATTAGATGTAGGCAATCTCGAAGGGAGGTTTGGTGACGCCGAGGAGGACCATCTACCTGAGCAAGGCGAGTTAACACTCACTCTTTAGATGTTGTCCGTATTAGGGAGAGATTGCGACTATCCCTAGTGTGGATTAACATCGCCAATATCATATTCATTACCCAGTTTTCCTTCAAACTATATTGTTTATTATTAAAAATGCATGCTTATTAATCTGTCTAATTGTTAATCATGTAATACTTATATATGCCTGCCCTTGAACTGCTTATGCTTAATGACTGCCTTGATTATCATTTCCCTTGATAGCTTGAGAATAGTTTGGTAATCACTTTAACTCTACCTAATGGGTAAAACTTGCTTAGACTAGCTTAGGCTTAAACAAATCTTCTGGCAAATCGCCACGGAACAGTAAACCGATATTCACCGGTCATTCATTACTTCATTGAAATTATTATGACGTGTGACAGTTAGGGCTATCAGTTGCATGTTGGGCTGAATGTGGTTGGGGGTATGGTTATGTGGGATGTCGTTCTGGTTTGGTCGGTTGGTTGGGGCAGTTCATGTATGGCAAGGTCTACGACCGTGCAAGTAGTTAAGAATGATTGGTGTGTTCCCCCTAGAGGACATCTGGATGGATGATTAAGGCACAGGGTGCCTGGTGCTGGGTTTAGCCAGGGCTTACCCAAGAGGAGCGCGGAAGAACACGCGTAGCAGGGAGATCACTACCATCTGAGGGTTGGTTCCAACACAACGCATGGCCATCGTGCGGAGTACGGGTCTTGGATCGCCAGCTGAGAGCGCTCAGCGAAGGCCCTCTGGGACCATTCCCGATAGGGACCGGCATGTGTCATCACTGAGGGTGATAAAGGCTACACTTCCCCAGGATGACGCTTGGTTAGTGAGGGCTGGCAACCCCCTAGGCCGAGGCGGGCATGCCATGGCAAGTGTGGTCCACAACAGGATTGGCAAATCCTGGAAGGATGGCATTTCTAGGAAATGTTGGGGGCAACAAGAAGATTGGTTTGGTGAGGTATGATAACGAGTGTATGTTGGTCGAGGCTTGGTCTGTCTAGGGTTGGTCGGTGGATGGGATTGGTTCCGGGATGTATTGTTTCGATGCTAAACCATTGAAATTATAAGACTACTAATTCCGGATGCTAGTTTAGGAAGTTTTAAAAGTCATTTAAAACTATCCTTACGCAAATAAAATAACTCTTTCCCCCAAATAAAGCCTTCTATACATTAATTGAATTAAGGGAAGTGTTAACTAGCCAGCTTTTGGATGACGCTAACCTCTCATACTTACATTCTTTAGACGGGGGAATCGAGGAGGATCCGTACGAGTGCCATGAAGACGATGGACAGGATTTCGGTGAACCTGACGAGTCTTAGGGTTGCTCCGATCGTTGGCAGTGCACTTAGCTGATAGGACATTCTTTTGGGTACATATTTTGGGAGATAGCTGCAAACTCTAAAAAATGTTTTGTATATCAAGGCTGTTACTGATCGCCTTACTAAATTAGCCTAAGGGCGTGACTTGTTATGTAATATTCAGGGATTCTATTTAATCGATGTATGCTTGTATCGGCTATGTGATCTTCCGCACTAGTGTACCGATCCAGGGACTTGTGCATGGGATTCCGACTCAAGGTAAGTTATAAAATTGAGGGTTTACAAAGCTGGTATCAAAGCGTGCGACTGTACGACCCATATGACTTAGAGGTCAAAGTTAGGTAAAAATTATATTTTCACCTTTTTACAATTATCTTGATGCTTAAACCCTTTAATACTCTGCCTACCTGTTCTAACAATTTCTTTGTCAAAATTTTCTTTTGGATGGATCGATGCCACCAGCACTCCTTCACTGATGAGAGGTCGACGCACGGCTACGAGGACCCACGTTTCTGGAGCAAGTGGGTCCGGGTCTCCTGCAGATTTGCCGGTCTCTATCTTTTAGCGAGAGGCCGAGGTTCTTTTGGAGGGATGCTCAATCCCTACCTCGTGCGGGTAGTCATCTACTACGAGGGGGATGAGGTTGAGGCACATAGCTACGACACCAAGGCACTGAGAGATCACATGCAGGAGGTGATCAACGACGCTGCGATGGAGGCCACTATCGGACTCCAGAGGAAGTACAGTGTCTATCTGGGGGGGCTATGCACTTTCGATGGCGATGTATATGAGGTCACTCCCTGGGTTCGGCCGCGCCTCTGTGCCGATTCAGAACCAGTTGATCTGTCTGGCATGCCTTCACGACGGCACTACTCAGGTGGTCTGTGGTGCGCTAAAGATCAGCCTCTTACGTTCGTCGCTCTAGGTGGCGGACAACGAGTTGAGGGTGGTGGGGAGATGGCTCCACCACTATGATATGAGCCTCGCCATGGCAAGACATCAGTGGGACGCAGCTAGGGACGCACTTCATATGCTTCAGCAGGAGGAGACCCGACAAGTGCTGGCTCAGCAAGACCAACGTGACCCTTCGCTCTCACCTCCGGGGTCGGAATATCCGCCTCCGGAGTATGAGAACCGCCGCACTACGATGTGGAAGAGGACTCTGTCGCCTCGAGCCTTAGTGGGGATTCTGCGCCATGGGCCGTCTTCTTCAGAGGTTCCACTGGAGCAGTGACTGATGGACGCCGACTGCGACTACGACTCCGACACTGACACTGGAGGCGACGCCGCTCCTGCACCGTCGGCTCCGGGACCATCTACGAGGCCTTCCTTCGCCATCGGTTTCGACTTCCTTCTGAAGCGTGCGCCCCAGCGATTCGTCTACTCCCACCATTGTCATGACTAGAGCTTGTAGACTCTCTCTCCGTAAGCCTTAGAGCCATCCGCCCTAGTAGATGATTGGCCTTAGCTAAGTGTTAGATGGATGGCTGATGTCCTAGTAGATGATGGACATGTTTGATGTATGGTGATTTGTCGAGCCTTATTAGAGGATGGGCAAAAACATTTGGTTGTATCTTATTTTGCTTGCCATGTGTGGCAAGGGCTATCGAGACATGCTTAATTTGCTAGGATATTTATTCTACCTTGCCTTTGATGACTTGGTTGATTGTGTTTTGTGTTGCATTTCAATTTATTTTGTGAAAAATTCATTCATATTTATATATATGAGTATCAACTATAGATGGAAAGAGGTAGAGGAGCTGGTCGGGCTCATTGTGCTGTTGTCGATGCTGGTGGAAGCCGAGGACGTGGCCGCGGTCTTGATGATATTCTGGCACCACCACCGGGAGATCCGACACTAGGGCAAGTCATGGCCTATCAAGCCCAAATGCTCGGTGAAGTGCTCAGCGAGCGAAGACAAGTGAGGAATCGCCATGGGATGAAGCTTGCAGACTTTCTGCGAGCTAACCCCCCATGTTTACCCACGCCAACAAACCCATGGAAGCGGAGGACTAGCTCCAAACCATCAAGAGGAAGCTAGCTTTGATCCGATGCCCTGAAGAAGACAAGGTGCTTCTCACCACCCATCAGCTGGATGGAGCAGCCGCCGACTGGTGGAAGAACTACGTCACCGCCCGTCATGGTGACGATGAGGGTGGTGAGGGAGCAGCAGAGGAACCGGCCGAGCAAGAAGCACAAGGTGGAAACGAGGAATAAGTAGTGGATGAGGATGGCCTGGGAGACGACCTTCAGCCCATCGTGAACCACGAGAAGGATATCCCCTGGGAGGAGTTTGAAACTACCTTCCGTTCATTCTACGTAGCCCAGGGGGTTATCCAGATGAAGAAACAGGAGTTTCGCCAGGAACTCCTCAATCAACGACTACCTGACTTGCCTGATACTGCTAGACTACCATGATTTTCAGCTCATGGTAAACAAGGCCATGATCATGGAAAACAAGATGAAGGGCATGGAGGTCACCCGGAAGAGGAAGTTGGCTGCTCGAGCTGGAGCGAGTTCGAGCCAAGGCAGGGTGAGTGCAACCAACTTTCCTCGTCTTGTGACACAGTACCAAAGGATGCAACCTCCTTACCGGGATCGACCTATCAGAGTCTCAGAAACCGAGGCTACCAGGCCACGGGGAGGTCAGCTGCTCCTCCCTAGACCTACAACCAAGCTGCTTCTGCTGATAGGGTTGCTGGAGCTTGTTTCCAAGCCGGGGCACTTTGCCGCAGCGTGCCCCGAGAAGAGAAGGGCTCCGGCATCAATCAATACGGTGAACACACCGGTCAGAGGACAAGCACCACCGGGAAGGGCAATGGGACAGGGATCAGTGGCCGGATCAGCCACCACTGCTGGCCGCGGAAGGCTCAACCATGTCACCATCGAGGAGGCCGAGGAAGCACCAGGTGTTCTGATGGGTACGTTTGCACTGCTCGACAACTCCGTGCTAGTACTTTTAGATTCCGGAGCATCGCATTCATTCATTGCACAACATTATGTGGATAAATATGGGCTACAAACCTTCCCGCTAGTGAAGGCCTTTGTAATAAAGTACCCAGGGGTATGCTGACCGCCACCAGGGCGTGTCGACATGTAGAGATTGAGCAGGGGAGTATCGGCTTTTTCTTTGATCTCATGGTTATACCTTGTAAAGGGATCGATGTGATAATCGGGATGGATTGGCTCCAGTTTTACAAAGGAGTTATAGATTGTGCTCGTATAGAAATCAAGATGCTCCGGGGTAGGTGCTACGAGTGTGTTCGGAAGGTGGATTCCCCCTTTAGGTGGGGCAGAACCATATGGTCTCTTAGGGAGGATGACCCCTCTAAGGTGACCGTGGTGAAGGAGTATTTGGACGTCTAACCCGAGGAACTTCCAGGATTGCCACCGGATCGTGGCATGGAGTTTCCCATTGACTTAATTCCTAGAATCGCCCCAATGTATAAACCATACTACAAGATGAACCCGGTGGAGCTGGCCGAACTGAAAAAACAGTTGGACGAGATGCATAGTCAAGGATTGATTCACCCCAGTTCCCCACCATGGGGTTCTCCGGCCATGTTCATGGATAAAAAGGACAAGACCAGGAGGATGGTGGTGGATTACAGAGCCCTGAATACCGTCACCATCGAGAATAAGAGCCCTCTTCCCTGGATTGATGATCTGTTTGACCAACTGAGGGGTGCCAAACGCTTCTCAAAAAATTGACCTTAGGTCAGGGTACCACCAAGTTCGAGTTAGGGAGACAAATATACCCAAGACAGCCTTCACCACCAGATACAGACTGTATGAGTATCTAGTGATGTCTTTTGGTCTAACCAACGCCCTAGCCCACTTCATGAATATGATGAACAAGATTCTGATGGGGTTCTTGGACCACTTTGTAGTGGTTTTGATTGATGACATCCTAATATATTCCAAGGATGATGGGGAACACAAGAAGCATCTACGCCTGGTCCTAGACAAGCTTAGAGAATATCAACTCTACGCAAAGTTTAGCAAATGTGAGTTTTGGATCAACGATGGCAGTTTCCTAGGACACATCATATCCGCTGATGGAATCAAGGTGGACCCAGCTAAAGTGACTACGGTGATGGAGTGGGTAGCACCTACATCTGTTACCGAAGTGAGGAGTTTCCTTGGGGTGGCTGGATATTATCGGCGATTCATTGAAAAATTTTCAAAGAAAGCTCGACCCATGACCTAGTTACTGAAAAAGGATAAGAAGTTTGAATGGACGGATACCTGTGAGAAGAGCTTTTTGGAGCTTAAGCAGCATCTCACATCCACTCGAGAATTAGTGACACCGGACACTAGTAAGAAGTTCAAGGTATACAGCGACACCTCCAAGTATGGTCTGGGGTGCGTTCTGATGCAAGAAGGAAGAGTGGTTGCTTATGCATCATGCCAATTGAGGAGGAGTGGACCTGAATCGTCTTAGAATCGAAGTGGTCAAACATGGGCACCTGGCCACCTTGGAAGTCAAGCCGGATCTACTCGACCAAATTAAGGAGAAACAAAAGGACAACCCTAGCACCTACAGGATCGATAAGCTCATCTCTAAGGACAAGAATTACAAGGTGTCCAAGGATGATCAAGGGGTATTGTGGTTAGGAAAGCGAATTTTCATTCCACAAGACCCGACTCTGAGAGATCTTATTCTGTTTGAGTCGCATAATCCCCGTACACCCTACCCTTGGGGAGCACCAAAATGTACCAAGATATGAAACTGAGATTCTAGTGGCCGAGAATGAAAAGGGGCATAGCAGAAGATGTGGCGCAATGCCACGTGTGCCAACAAGTCAAGGCTGAACGTCAGCGACCAGCTGGACTACTCCAACCTCTCAAGGTACCGGAATGGAAGTGGGAAGAAATTGCCATGGACTTTATACTCAGTCTCCCCAAGACCAAGGTGGGATATGATTCGATTTGGGTAGTAGTAGATCGATTGACTAAAGTCGCTCACTTCATACCGGTAAAAACGACCTACAAGGGAGAAAAGTTGGCCGAGCTATATATGGCTAGGATGGTGAGCCTTCACAGAGTTTCCAAGCGAATTGTGTAGGACCGAGGGACACAGTTCACTTCGCAGTTCTAGGAAAATTTGCACTGTGCATTTGGGACCAACCTGTCTTTCAGTACTGCTTTCCACCCCTAGACGGATGGGCAAACTGAACGGGTTAATCAGATATTGGAGGATATGTTGAGAGCTTGTGCCTTGGAATTCTCCGCGGACTAGGAAAAGTGGCTGCCCTATCCAAAATTTGCTTATAACAACAGCTTCCTATCCAGTCTCAAGATGTCACCGTTCAAAGACTTATATGGACGCAAGTGTAGAACTCCTCTCCATTGGTCTGTAACAGGAGAAAACCAAGTTTTCAGCTCGGAAACCGTAATGGACGCAGAGAATAAGGTCCAAATTATAAGGGAAAGATTACTGGCCGCCCAATCAAGATAGAAAAGCTATGCGGACAATCGACGAAGAGACCTCTCGTTCCAAGTCGAAGACTCGGTTTACCTCAAGGTAGTGCCATGGAAGAGAAATAAGAGGTTTCATCAGAAAGGTAAACTGGCACCACGTTATGTGGGGCCATACCCGATCACTGCTAAAAGGGGGCAAGTAGCTTACCAGTTGGACTTACCGATAGAACTGGGAGATGTCCACAATGTCTTCCATGTATCTCAGCTCAAGAAATTCCATCGAGTTGCGGAAATCGAGTTGGTTGATCTTCCGGAGGGAACCGTGGACAGCAGTCTCACCTATGAAGTACGACCGATTCAAATCATGGACACCACGGAGAAGCAAATGAGGAACAAGGTCATCAAGATGTGCAAGGTCCAGTGGAGAAATCAAACCAGCAACTAGTCTACCTGGGAACCCGAAGTGTTGCTTCGACAAAAGTACACCGATCTATTCGCCATCTCGGTACGCAATCTTGAGGTCGAGATTTTGTTTTAAGGGGGAGGGATTTGTAACAGCCCAATTTTGAGGCAAATCCAAAATTTGTTTGAATTCAAATTTGACTTAAATTCACCCTAACATGTGGGCCCCACTCCCTCTATCCTATTTCTCTCTTCCTCTCCTTGTCTCTTCCTCTCGCTCTCTCTGCCGTGTGGCCTGGACTTCGCCCGCCTCTACTTGGCTCATGCTTTGACTCCGCCGCGCGCCGCACCTCCTGTGCCGCGCCACTCACGCCATCATCACCGAGTCGCGTCCGTCGCGCCGCGCCGCACCGATTCGGCCCTGCCGTGCCTCGTGCGTCCCGTCACCGGGCGGCTCACTCCTTCGTGCCACTATGAGTGCCTTCGTGCCAGAGACCACGCCCCGCGCCGGAAACTTTTTTGTTTTTCCCCAAAATCTCTCCGCGCCGGCGCTGTGGGATCCTCATCGATTGCGTGAGCTAGGGTGCAATTCCTCTCGCCGAAGCTTCTTGAAACCCTCCCTAAGCCTTCCCCTCTCTTAATTTCAGCGGTGGTGCCCGGAGCTACCGTGCCGACGCCGCCCCTATTTCGGTCGCCGCCGAGATCCTCACCGCCAGCTGCCTCTGCTCCACCGCGTGCCCGTCCATAAGCTCGGTGAGCACCTTCGATCCCTACTTGAGCTCTCCGTCCACTTACATAGCTTGTAGATCAGTATCTTGGCTCGGTGTCTCCGGTGAGCCTTCGGCTCTGCCGCCACAGTCGCGCTGCCGTGTCCGGCCATCTCCGGCCTCGACGAGGGCGTCGTTAGGTTCGTAGGAAGTTGTGCATGCAAAAGTGTGCTTGCACACGGCCGGATTGGGGCTGGGTCGCCGCCGTGTCGTTTGCCGCCACCGTCGGTACATCAACGACCGGAGGAAGACGATGACAGTGGATTATTGGATCATGCGCTAAGACTCGTGAAAAGACAAGGCCAATGTGCCACTAACGCGCCGATCCCACTGCTCATTAGAACCCTGCACACGTGGGATTTAACCCGTGGCGCTGCGTCACTGCCAAGCGGGCCTTTGTCATTCGGGCGTGACGCAAGCCCCGTGCGCTGGCGCCCGCATGAGTACGCCTTCAACGTATGCACCAAGGCCGGCGCGGGCGCTCATGCATCGGGACGGTAGGCCGAAACCGTCGACTGGGCCGGCTCGTTGGTATGTTCGGTCCGGTGCGAATTAATTGTTTTCCAGTGAATTTACCAGTTAAATAATTCCAGAAGTTGATTTAGATTTATCTAAAATAGTTAGAGGCTCCCAAAAGTTCTAGAAAAATTTGGATAAATAGAATAAACCATTGCCCCGTACATTGCGTTGATGATAATGACGCAGGCCCTGCTGGTACTTGGCCGACTGGATCATTGCTGCTTCCCTAGCCTCTTCAAGCCGATCAAGGTCTTCTAATATCCCTTCATCCGACTGGCTGTCTTTATAATTTTGAACTCGCGGAGAGCGAAATTTCAATTCAGTCGAGAGAACTGCTTGTGAGCCATAAACCAGGAAAAAAGATGTCCGCCCCGTAGCTCGGCTTGGGCTTGTCCTGAGTCCCCAGAGAACCGACGGCAACTCCTTAACCCAGCGCGTAGTGTATGGCTTTAGGCGATCAAAGATCCTTGCTTTGACTCCTTGTAAAATCATCCAATTAGCACGCTCCACATGCCCATTGCTTTTAGGGTGAGCCACCGAAGCATAACAAATCTTGATTCCTAACTCCTCGACCCAATCTTGGAAATCGATGCTATTGAATTAAACGTCGTTGTTGGTGATGATCCGATTGGGTACACCAAAGCTAACAACGATGTCTCAAAAGAACTCGTGCGCCTTAGCTGCTGTAATGTCCACAACCAGCATGGCTTCAACCCACTTCGTGAACTTATCAATGACGACGAAGACATGAGTGAATCCGCCTTGCGCCCGTTTGAGAGGGCCCACCATATCAAGATTCTAGACGGCGAAAGGGCAAGTGATGGGTATAGTTTGTAGATCCTAAGCCGGCATATGAATCTGTCGGGCAAAGAATTGACAGCCCTCACATCTACATACTATATCTTTCGCATCCGTCATGGCAGTCGGTCAGAAGAATCCTTACCGATATGCTTTACCAACAAGGGAACATGTCGCGGCGTGATGGCCACACTCCAACGAGTGGATGTCATTTTTTAGTAGATACTTGCCTTCTTGCTCGGATATGCAATGTATTAGTACCTCGAAAATGCTTTTACGAAAAAACTTGTCCCTAACTACATTGTAATTTTTCTTCGACATGTTATGCACTCGGCTAGGCCTCGATCATTTGGTAACTCATCTCTAAGAATTTAATCCAAAAAAGGTTGCGTCCACCCGGGGTTGATTGATAGTACCTCCTCTTCCGCATGACCTTGTTGCTGTTCATCTTACGGGACTAATTGATAGATGGCTTGCGCAATTCTTTGATAAAAACGTCAGTCGGCACTTGCGCCCGACTAGATCCCATCCGTGCCAGCTCATCCGCTGCTTGATTGTCTCGACAGAGCACATGTGTTAGATCCAAGCCATCGAATTTGTCCTCCATTTTCCTAACTTCCTGGCAGTCCGTGTCCATATTGTCGCCGATGCAAGACCACTCTTTTTACACTTGGTTAACCACGAGTTGAGAATCTTCGTCAACCATTAACTGCTGGATGCCGAGCGATATGGCAATGGTAAGCCTATGGATGAGTGCCTCGTACTCAGCGGCGTTGTTACTAATCGAAAACAGGATCTGAAGGACGTATCCGAGCTTCTTTCCGGTTGGAGATATGAGCAAAATTCCAGCTCCCGCACCGCTGAGCATGAGTGAACCGTCAAATTACATTGTCCGGTACTCGAGATTCTCCTTGGCTACTAGGTTTGGGACTCCGTGCATTCCACAATAAAATCGGAAAGCGCTTGTGACTTGATGGCCAGTCGAGGCTTGAACTTTATTTCAAAGGCTACAAGCTCGACGACCCACTTCGCAATTCTTCCAGTGGCTTCCCGGTTGTGGAGTATATCCCCAAGAGGAAAGATGTGACCACCGAAATCTCATGATCTTGAAAATAATGGTTAAGCTTTCGCGACGTGATGAGTACGGCATTCAAAAGCTTCTAAACATGAGGATACCTTATCTTAGAGTCGCCCAATACCTCGCTGACGAAGTAGACCGGGTGCCGGGTCTTCTGAGAAGAACCTTCCTCATACCACTCCACGATCAATGCGCTGCTGACTACATGAGTCATGGCACCAATGTAAAGCAAGAGAGGCTGTTCGGGCATGGGCGGGACCAGCATCGGTGATGTAGTGAGAAACCTTTTGAAGTCCTCGAAGGCTTCTCGTGCTTTCGCAGTCCACTGGAAACCGTCTTGTCGGCGAAGAAGCTTAAAGAAGGGCATGTCACGTTCCCCGGGTCGAGAAACGAATCGGCTGAGTGCCACAATGCATCCAGTGAGCTTCTGCACATCCTTCTGATTGGTTGGGGCTTCATCTTCATTATTGCATTGATCTTCTCTGGATTAGCCTCGATGCCCCGGTGAGATACGATGAAGCCAAGCAATTTTTTCGATGGGTCCCCGCAAACGCACTTCTCGGGATTGAGCTTCATCCGATATGCCCTTAGGCACTCGAACGTTTCGGCCAAGTCCACGATGAGATCGGGTTTGGCGCGAGTCTTCACGACGACATCATCAACATATGCTGCCATGTTGCGGCCGAGCTTAGTGTGAAAACACTGATGTATAGTGGGCTGATAAGTGGCGCCCACATTTTTCAGCCCGAACGACATTGTGATATAGCAGAATACACCAAAAGGCGTGATGAACGATGTCTTGATGCAGTCTTCCTCCTTTAGGCTAATCTGGTGGTAGCCCAAATAAGCGTCCAACAAACTTAAGAGCTCGCACCCCGCGGTGGAATCCATCACTTGATCGGTACGACGGAGCCTAAAAGGATTCTTGGGACAGGCCTTGTTGAGGTCAGTGTAATCGACGCACATGCGCCATGTTTTATTCCTCTTTTGCACGAGGACCAGGTTCGCTAAACACTTGGGGTGATATACCTCCTTAATGAACCGTGCCGCCAACAATTTGGTAATCTCCTCCCTGATGGCATCCTTTTGGTCCGGTGCGAATCTTCTCAACCGTTGTTTAATCGGCTTCACCCTATCATCAACGTGCAAAGAGTGCTCTATCACCTCCCTCGAGACACTAGGCATGTCCGAAGGTTTCCAGGCGAACACATCCTGGTTTGCCCCGGAGGAAAGTGATGAGCGCATATTCCTATTTTCCGTCGAGCCCTGTCCCGATCACGGCTGTATCGGTCGCATCATACGGGTCCAACGTTATCGTTTTTATCTCCTCAGCCGACTAGATGAAGGTCTTGGCTTGCTTCTTGGCAGGTATGTCCCCCTCCTGTAGTGAGGCGACTGCTTGCCTGATCTTTTCCATCTCAGCCGAGGTGTCCAAGGCCTGTGTCGTATCATAGCTTTTGCTGTCGCAGACCAGGGACTGCTTCACGTCACCGGGAATGGCGATTACGCCATTAGGGCCCTGCATCTTCATGACGAGGTATGTGTCATTAGGAACCGGCATAAACTTGGTGATGCCCGTTCTTCCCATTATATGCCGTCTCAAAATCTGCCACCTCAAAACTCAAACTTTATATCCGATAGTTTTCCTTGGTCTCGAACGTGACAGGCAACGAAATCTGTCCACAAGGTACTACGGACGTCCCGGGGATTACCCCGTGGAAAGGGGATGATCCTTGCCGTAGCTCGGAATGAGAAATCTTCATCTGGTCCAGGGTTTTGACGAAAATGACATTTATCCTGCTCGTGCCATCAACCAAGACCCTTTTAAGCTTGTTCTCTCGAACGACCGGATCCAAAACCAGGGGTTACCTTCCGGGGAAGGCTATCCGATATGGATGGTCCGATCGATCATAGGTAATTGGAACCTCCGACCAGCGAAGATATTTGGGGGCCGCGGGTAAGATTGCATTGATTTCCTGAGTGGTTAGCTTCTGCTTCCGCTTGGACTTATAGGCATCTGATCCGTCGAATATATAACTAATCTCGTGCTCCGCGTCTTGATAGTCATTATTCGACTTCTTTCCTTGGCCGCCCTTGGATGCCGACTGCTTGGAATTATCTGTGAATTTTTGAAAGATGAGGCAATCCTTTGAAGCATGCTTACCGTGAGGGTGGATGGGCTACACTGCCTCCATGACTTTGTTTTAGTCATTGTCGTTGGGGGCTCAGGTAGGTTACGCTCCACGTTCGCGACCATGCATCTTGTCCCCCTTGTGCTTCTTATCCTTCGGCTTGCCAGGTTCATCGTTTGGCTTCTTCTTGGAGCCTCCATCGTGGCCCCTCAATGGTTGAGGATGTCCTCTTTAGCGTTGGCTTCTTGATACGCCATTGTGAACATCGCCTTGAGTGTCCTCGGGGGGTCTCGAGTCATCTGCCTGATCAGTTCTTCGAATTTGCATCCAGCAAAGAAGGCATCGATGACGGTTTGCTCCGTAACATCCCGAATCTCGTTCTTCTTTTTGGTGAAGCGCTTAAAAAAATCACGGAGAGTCTCGCTCTTCCGATGATGCAGCTGACCAATCTCCAACCTCCCCGCGAGTCTTTCGTAATCCCATGAAACTTGGCAATGAATTGTTCTTGGAGGTCATCCCAAGACTCAGTAGAGTCCTCCAGGAGCCCCGTTAGCCATGTTTGGACGGTTGGGGTCAGAGCGACTGGCAAAAAGTTCACCATTACGTTCTAATCACCTCCTGCCGCGCTGACTGCCAGTGCCAGGTATAAACCTTCAGCCAGTTCTTTGGGTCCCTCTCACCATCAAACTTGTCGATGCCTTTGAGGTTAAAGTCGTCCGGCCAGACCACTCGGCGGAGATCCGGGGTGTACGCCTGAATTCCTTCCAAGGGTCGTGGCTGCTGGCGCCGCGGAGATCTGTTGTGGCGTTCGTAGTGCTGATCCTGATGAGGATGCCGGTCGTAGCGGTCGTCCCAACTGGTGGCGCTCTCGGCGTGGTCGTCATTGTGCCGATTGCGATGACTGCGGGATGCCCGCTCGCTATCAACACGTTCCTTCCTACTGGCTTCTATGTCATCGCGGAGGTCGTGGCCCGCCGATCGGTGTGATTCGCCAGCGGCAGAGGCGCGCGACTTACTCCGATTGCGAGTGGAACAGTTGTTTGCCGTCACGGGTGCAGTAGGAGCCGGGTGCGCCAAGTTCTGTTGGATGGCCGCCATCTCAACCATGGCCATTGCCCGATCCAGGGTTTGGATAAGCGGACTATCTTTTGAAAGCTACAGAGCCATGGTCTCCAGAAGAGTCTAGGAAGCGACGATGTTGGCTTGCGGGGTCGTGAAAACGTCTTGCTCCCTAAGCTTTATTGCCCACAATTCGTTTTGAACGTTGCGGCCGCGGATTCGAAGTAGGCGCATGCAATCTAGATCTTCGGCACGGCGCTGCTCCGCACCGACCGTCTTCGTGGAGGCTGCTTCATCCCCAGCACGCTGAGAAGTGGAGTGATGGTCGCCCGCGTCAAGGACGTTGACTTCGTTGTAGTTGCATATCTCCATGCTCTCATCTAACTCGTAGTCTGAGTGGGACAGACTAACCTGCTCACTTTGTACAATAGGTTTGCCAGCTTTGATGACACCCACGAACATGGTTGGATCCGCTCGGATTGCTCCGACGAGACTATGGACTCGGTTCTCAATGTGGTCACCTCCTGTCCCGAGTCCGGGGAAGGTATGTGCGAA
This sequence comes from Raddia guianensis, assembly GCA_036346415.1. Taxonomy (NCBI): domain Eukaryota; kingdom Viridiplantae; phylum Streptophyta; class Magnoliopsida; order Poales; family Poaceae; genus Raddia; species Raddia guianensis. Next base: position 15,208,460 of record CM070534.1, on the reverse strand, counting down.
GGTTGCAGCAGAGTTCCTGAACTCGAAGAGAGATTCAATCTGAGACACCGAGACTCCCCTGGATAGGATCGCGTCTGGATCCAAGGAAGTGCTGGCGTCGAGTACTTCTCTACCCGCTTCGAAGGACGATGTGGGATGGAATTGTCGGTACATCGATTTGCCGAAAGTATCTGCAGAATTCTCCAATCCAAATGGTAAAGGAGATGGCAAAACACAGGTACCTTCTTCAGATGTGATCTCCCCAGGAGAGGAGAGATGAAGGCTGCCCATGCCTTCAGCCACAAAGTCCAGGGATCCAAAGCGTAATGCTTGTCCTGGCATGAAGACAATGCTCAACAATCTTGACGATGCCATCTAGCTCGACGATGATCTCGGCGCAGCCCCTACCTGGTGCGCCAACTGTCGACGGGTAGCTAATTAAGGGTTATCGTCGGCAATAGATTTAATTTGGGTTGCACGCTAGATCTCGAGCTCAATGGAAACACAAGACAGGGTTTATCCAGGTTCAGGCCCTCAAAACTGAGGTAACACCCTAATCCTACGGTCTATAATTATGAGGATGATCTAATGATCGAGGAAGTTCGTATATGCCTCTACGGCCCTTACCCCTCCCTTTATATAGTGAGGGGGATAAGGTTACATGGTATGATCTCTAGGGAGTCCTGCACTTATACGTACTGATGTTTACAGGTATGAATCTCCTAATCACATGGAACTAAGCACTATCCTCGGGACTAGCCTTGATGCCCAAGTTACATGCAGCCCGAGTGGTTCTTATCCGCTTCTAGCCGGCTCGGGTCGCCCCCGTTTGCTACCTCATGGGCCCTCCGTGAGCATACCCGAGGCCTATGTTGTCCACACTTGGCATCATCTCTTGCATCACTCCTTTCTTCTTCTTCATCGGAGCAAGCCTTCTCATTTGCCTTGAGGGCAAGATCCTTCCTCTTGGCCAGACTCTCTACCTCATCAAAGTGCTGCTCATGTGTGCTCAATCTTCCCTATAACTCAGTTGGAGTGAGAACTTTGAGATAACCACTGTTTGTAAGGTAAGTGACCAAGTCCCGGTAGCACCGAGGAAGCACACAAATTATGTTGCGGCAAATCTCAACATTTTATAGCCTAGCTCACAGCTTTTTGAGCTCAATAATGATGGGATTCAACCTAATAAACATGTCATTAGCATTCTCATTAGACATCATGGTGAAAGTATCAAACTTTTTTCTAGCTATGGTTAGTTTCTCCTATTTGACATCCGAAGTGCCCTCATGAATTTCTTGTAGTGTCTTCCAAATAATGTGGGCCGAAGTGAGGTTACTCACACGATCAAAGAATTCAGGACTCAACCAAAAGAAAATGGCATTAATGGCCTGAGCATCATACTCTATGTTCTTGATCTCACCGTGTGTGGGAGGACCTTTTGGGTCTACTTGATTAAGGACGGATTTTCGGTAACTCCACACATCATACCTAATGGCTCAAAGATAGAACTTCATCCTGATTTTCCAATACGAATAGTTTGTGCCAACAAACAAAGGAACTCTACCAATATTTGCAGCTTTCCCCTTGGCCATCCCAAGTGTTTAAGCTAGAAAAAGGAAACCTTTGCTTGAATACCACTTGAAAGGATCTAGTTGGCCTAGAGGGGGTGAATAGGCAACTTTTAAATTTTAAGTCAAAGTTCAAGTCTTTTAGCAATTTATTACACAATCTAAATAGCAGGTCCTACATTAAGCAAAAAACAATAAATACAGCAGAAGAGAAAGAAATTAAAGAAAAATGCTAAAAGTAAAACGAAGAAATTAAAAGCAAGAAATAAGAGAGGGACACAACGATTTTTTGACCGAGGTTCGGAGTCCTCCTCCTAATCCCCGTTGAGGCAAGCCCTTCACCAAGGACTGGCTCCCGCTCGAGCCCGTAGCATGTTTCCACTCAAGATTTCTTTTCACCACTCTGGTAGGCAAGCATCTAGCCTTCAGAACTTTTCGTGAAGGCTCCCAGAACCGCCATGGCAAACTCTTCAAGGATTCCACCATCAAGCCGTTCAAGGTTGGTAATCCAAGGAAAATAATCTTCAAATCATCACTCAAGTAGATAACACACTCTCAATCATATTTAGGTACAATTGGAGTAATAGATTTTTGGCCTTTTAATGGAGATGTGTTTTAGCTGAAAACAAGGCTCAATAACTGGCTAATAGGTGTGTGAATAATATTCTAAGGCCAAAGCTCTATTTGGGATAAAGCTTCTATGTCCTTTTATACGCTAAGATACATATAATGGCCATTTGAGTGTAATCCTAGCCGTTAACAAGAAGACAAATTACTTTAACAAAAGCACTGTCAAAGTTGCTTTAGCAACGGACGGATTTCCACGGTAGAAATTTTGAAACCAAAGAAACAAGTTTGCGGAGGACAGACTATCAGTGGAAAACCTTCACGCGATGGACTGTCCGTCGTGAACTAAGATTTGTCTGCACGCTATGCCATGGAAGGTTATTTTGCGGCGTACTGCCCTGCGTACACATGGTTTTGTCTGCACGACAACCTAAAGATAACTAGTTCGCGATAGACCGTCCGGCGTGAACTGAAATCTTTCTGGAGAAGCATCGGACAAGAGAAATATCAAGGCAAGGCTTGTCCTGCGAGAAATTGTTTTTAGGATTTGGTTGCTCCAAGTTATTTTCATAAGATAGAGATAAATATTACCTAAAGTAGTAATAATGTGAAAACCCCCTTAATATTACGGCAAAAAATATATATAGCTACAAGCTTGATACATCTCCCAAATTTAATTAGCTAAAGTGTCATTAATCTTGTCTTTCAGCTTGATGTCGCACCACCAAGGTGAATACTCACAAAATGAGCCTAGTTGCTCTGAAGTGAGTCCAATTAGGATTCTTGAGGTCATCATCACCAAAACCCTTCACTAATTCAATCAAATAAAAATTTGGGGGGGGGCCTACATGCTACACATACTCTTTCCACCAATCAAGTTTGAGAGTGTTTTTGCCAAAAACATATCGGACTATCCAATGCTGAACCAGAATATCTGATGTATGTCGGTCCTTGGTCCGATCGACTCCTCTCAGTCTCCAGATCCATAAATATCGAACTATCCGATATTTTCCCTAGAATGTTCCGGTGAGGATCGGACTATCCGATATTAGGTCCGATCAACCCCTCTCTATCTCTAATTCCAAAAATATCGAACTATCCGATATTTTCCCTGTAATGTTCTGATGAGGATCGGATTGTCTGATGTTAGGTCCAATCGATCCCTCCTGTCTCTAGTTCCATAAATATCGTACTATCCGATAATACTATCGGACTATCCGATATGAATTGATTCTTTTATTATTGATCCACACTTGAATATTCTTAGAATCATTCCAGGAACTCAAAAATAGCCTTTGCGTCGTGTTTCGCTCTTTTTCATATCGGACTATCCGATGTGTAACATCGGACTATCCGATGTATGTTAGCAACAAACGGCTAGTTGGTGGTGTGAGTATTTAACTCTCCTCCCCTACGGGCTAGAGTTTACTTTCACGTTCATTTCAGCTCAACACTTATTGCAAACCCTAGATCCTCACCTTCCCCATTCACTCCAACTGAAATCTCATTGATTGCATGTTTATAACAGTGAAGAAGCTAGATCTGAGGGCTTTGTGTTCATCAAGCTTAATTCTTGAGCACTTGGTGCCACCTCCAAGTTAGTTTTCTTCCGGATTTGTTAATCTTGAAGTTTGAGGGCTCTTAGGCGGCTAGGAATCGCCCTAGGGCCACCGGTACTTGGTGTGGTTGCTGGAGACCGTTTGTGAAGGCCGGATTTGCCTCGAAAAGTGAAGGATTCAAATAGTGAAATCGGGTGCTCTTGGTGTAACATAGGTGACAAAGGGTCAAGGGAGACCCCGGCTCAAGTGTGACCGAGCCGCCTCAACGGAGACGTAGGATCTCCTCAAAGATCCGAACTTCAGGAAAAACTTCATCGAGTCTCCTTATGGATTTGGGTCTATTTCTCTTGATTCACTTGTTTTGCTCTCCAACCCTATTTGGTGCAGGTGTTATCCTTGTTTTCCTTAAGGGTTTCAAACCCTAGTTTTAGCAATATCGAATAGTCTGATTCCATATAAGATAGTCCAATCCATATCGTACTATCCAATATCACATCGGGATATCCGATATTTTTACTGTTCCACCGTGCTTTATATTTGCTAATTTTCTATAAAGGCTATTCTCCCCCTCTAGGCTACATCTCAATCCTTCAATGGGCAAGGCAAGGACACAGAGGAGGAGCCACTTGACCCAGTAGTCACACATCAGGCTATGGGTGGGAAGGCCCATGGGAGGCTAGCGCTTGGACAGGACCACCAGAGGTAGAATATTGTCTTATTTATGTACGAGTCAGCTCAGGTGATATTTTGTAACTACGGACACCGGTTTGTTGTAAGTCGGAGGATTACATGCCAGAAGTGTGGGCTGCCCACTCGCAAATGGAGAGCCGACGCACCTTTGAGGCCCGAATGGTGAGGGAGAGGCAGCGGGAGAGGAAGGAGAGGGACAAGGTGATGGAGGAGAATAGGCAACTATTGCAGGCAATGAGGGAGAGCCTGAGGAGCCACGAGGAAGCAAGAAAGAGGCAGGAGGCGGAGATAGCGAGGCAGCGAGAGGAGTTCGAGTAGAAGCTCGCCTAACTGGAGTCTCTGACTGGGCGGGGTAATGTCCTAAAACCTATAATATCCATCAACATATCATTTATTACAATTTAATACACAAGTTAGACGTAAATAAAATTTTAGGCTAACCCAAGTGGTACCGCTGGTGGTCCGGCCTTCTACAGGGGTCCGCCACCGTTTCGCGGTGGATACGGGACACCGGCTCCCTACATGACCTACGGCGCCTAGACAGCTCTAACAGGTTACTACGTGGGCCCAGCTCGCACACAAGGTTCCTTGCCATACGTTACGGAGGCGATAAGTCATTAACTCATGTTAATTCATGTTGCAAACCGTTTAAAAATGATGAATTGATAAACATATGTTTTGTATGTATATGAACGGTTTTGGTTCGGTAGCTCTAGGTGAACTTCACGGCACGGAGGGAGGCGACACATCGGTGAGCCTGGAGGGTCCCACCTAGGTCACCGACCTCTTCGCGGGTGCCATGTCGATGTTCACCCAGCCATCCAATCCCTCGTTAAGCGATCCCCGACTGAGCTATCCAGATCACTAGCTTGCTAGGTTTATCTTTCGAGAACATTACATTCAGTTTAAACTTGGACTTCGATGTGTTAGGTGATTGTGGTGATGAACTTGGACTTGGATGTGTTATGTGTGGTGATGGAAATATGGAATTATGTTCAATTTTGTGCATCTATGTATATTTGTGCGCTTTTGATGAATTGTGGCCGCATATATGCTACGTGGGTATATATGAATTGTCGAGAGTTTTGGATTTGCAGGTGAGGCTGCTACTCAACAGTAGCGGCAGCTGCGAAAATTTGTGATTTTTTGGATTTTTTAAAATTTTTTCTATTTTGTTATTGTCTTGACAATCTTCTAGCGGCCGTCGAGAATGTCCCCCTGGGTCAAGGTGGTTTCCACCTGTCATACTCTCAACGGCTATCGACAGCCATCGAGACTGTTTCCCTAGGAGACGTCACTAGGAACCTATCAAGGTGGGACCCACCTATTGTAATCTTGACGGCTAATGGTCAGTCATCGAGAATATGCCACCGTAACGTAAAAAAGCGTCTAGGGGCTCTGTATTGACGGCTAAACTTGTAACCGTTGATACTACCTTTATCGATGGCCAGACCATCAAGAGTATGCCTCTCTCTCGACGAAGCTTCCTCCACAGCCTTGTCTCGACGACAGGCCGTCAAGACTAAGTTCTCTCGACGGTTTGCTCAATTTTCTCGATGGCTCAAGCAGTCGAGATTGTGGCAGTCGATCTCCTATAGTGTCTATTTTGTATGCATTGTTTCGATTATGCTCTATAACTAGGTGCATGCTAGTTTCACATATGTTAATTGTTGAGTAGAAAGTAGTTATGTCCTATTAGTGATCAGTCTATTAATAGATTCAATGCCTGATGATAGGGCCACTCCCGTGTCCCCATCATTACCCTTCTTCATTGATAGTTACTTATATTAACTATGGTTGTGTCATGTACGCTTAGCCCTGCTTAGAGTCCAAGAAGTACACTGAGATACCGATTATGGTATTCTCATTGCTCGGATGGATTGATCTATGGTTTATGATGGTTTGATGTGTTGGTTTGGATCTAGGCTCGAACGGGTGATAGGGGATGATGGAAGGATAGATTCTGGATTTGTAGCCCCGTCTGAGTAGATAAGGACTGAGCGTTGGTCCCGTCTCTCAAGTTACTATACACGTGACCACACGTGTGAATGGAAACACTTAGCCAATTCTATGTGCTTGCTTATACCATTTGGTGACCAATGTGACTATTGTTGTTTATTTGCTAGTGTTTTGTGGGGGGGGGACTGCCTGGGGGCAGCTTCTGTGCCACGGGTAGCTTTCGTGGGGTCTCAGGGACGGTTAGATGGAAGGCCCTGAGTAGCGTACACAACAACATGTAACTCCATTGGACCACACACGACACATGGGACAATGGGTTTACTTTAATCATGATTATTGAGTGTTTCCATGCATCATGCTGCTAGCATTCTTATGAGATTTTTTGTGTCATTTGATTCTTCACGTTAGATCCGAACGAACATGAAGGACAACTTGAAGGCCTGGAATTCAACGCTCAAGGGTCAGGCGAGCTGATACTCTAGTCCATACTTCAATACCTATATTTTTGTAAATGTCTATGTTGGTTCAAAATTATGAAAATTTGCTTGCTTTACTTTATTGATTTATTTATAACTATTTATTGTTTGTGTGTCTAGATATCCACATATTTGAGTAATGTGTTATTAAGCACCAACCCCACTCTTGAAATTACTTCCATTTTGTCATTTGTCGCTTAAACATTGTTATACTGTTTCTGGTTAATAAATCACTTGGCAATGCTTAGAGGTTGTTATCTAGGTCAGAATGGGATGATTCTTGCCTATCAACGCATACAATATAGACATGAAGGATTAATCCTATCAACAATACAACGTCATAGTTCAGCGCTAATCCTGACTATCAACATAATCGGTATAGACAGGAGAATTCTCATGCACTTGGGTGTCAGGTCTGTCTGAGTACGAAAGTTTAGAGTCTCTAGACACTGATTTATTACACATTGCTGAAATTGAGGATCCGAGGATCCTGACCTTAGTTGAGCTCAAGGGGATCACGCCCGCCACTTAGGAAGACATGCGCCTTATGAGGGTATGGTCTTTCCAGTTGTTGGAGACGGTACGAGGTACCGGCCTGCTTGTTTGTGCGGGGACCATGAGCATAGCGATGGCTGCCTATTTGTCTGGGAGTGCGTGGTGCTGCCCTATTGTTGAAAATACCCCTAATGATGATTTGAACCGCGTATATACCACAATACATCTGTGTTTTGTAAAAGGGGCTAAGCCCTAGGTTTGCTATTATTCGGGTAATACAAAATTGTCATTTTTGCAAATAAAATAATTTAGCCCCACCAAAAATCCTATTATCATTAATTAATTGCATTAGGTGAGGAGTTGGCTCGTGAGCACGGTTGATTGTGTGTTCATGCTCGCCCAGATTACTTTTTTTTATGTATGAGAGATATTGATAATGAGGATCTAAATTCTTCTCTTGTATAGAACGACAACTAGGAGCTAACATGCAGGACGTGTGTTAGGCGAAACACAAGTTGCTTGCCTAGTGGATTTGGGCACAGCCTTGAGACCCGACACTTCTGTTTCTGCTTTTTGCTAAACTCTAACAAGACTACATTTTGGTACTGTATCATTTTGCCGTATGTCTTTGTAAACTTAGCCATTATTTACTTTGATTAATAAATTAATGTCCAATATCACTTTTTTTGAAATGATCCAGCTGTTTGTGAATGATGTTGTGTTAGTAAGTCAGATATGAACTAGCGCAGAATCCACACAGGTGGTCCTCTGATTTAGGGAGTCACAACTAGACCTGCTCATGGGTATCCCGACTCGACGTACCCGACCTGACCATGCATCGGGTCGGGTCGGGCCTCTATTTGAAGCCGATCATCGGGTTAGATCGGGTTCAGGCTAGAAAAATTGCAAAATCAGCCTGGTGGGTTTGGGTTTTCGGGTTTCGGGTCAGGTTTTTCGATTTCGGGTCATGTTTGGGCTCGGATTTGTGACCCGGTGCACCGGGTCAGGTCGGGTTCAGGTTAGCTAATTTTTGGTTGGGTTTTGGAAAACCCTGTTTTATCTATCCCCTGGCACAAATTTGTTATGTTTTATGCGTAGATCACTCCTTAGGAAGAATAATGGACGTCATGGACCTGGAAAACCCTGTTTTATCTATCCCCTGGCACAAATTTGTTATGTTTTATGCGTAGATCACTCCTTAGGAAGAATAATGGACGTCATGGACCTCACAGTGTCACGCGTTACACATTGCTTTGGTATGAAAAAAATTATCCCTTTATTGTCAACCCCTTCTACTATTCTTGGCCGTGTCCGCCCCTGTCAACAGCAACATGAGAGGCAAGGTGTAGGGGAAGGGCAAGCGGTAGCCGGCGCATCATATAGATGTGGTGTGCCAATACGTGTAATGGAGCAAATAGGTGTTAAATTATAGTGTTATTTGGGCATACCTCAAAAAAGTAGTGTTTCATGGTTTAAACCATCAATTTGTATTGCCCTGTAGCCAAATTTTCTTATATTCCTGAAACCATGAACGTAATAAGAAACCTATATCTCTACCTTAAAGTGAAAGAGTAATTATTGGAAGGCAAAATTTTAAATTTTAATATCAATTGTCCTACGTAGAAGGAAAAAGTAATGATATGGAGATACCACTTAAATAATCACATACACAAATTAAATAGTTTTGCAAGAAGAAAGTGTTTTTTAATCTCATACATAAAATAGTTTTGAGAGAAGAAAGTATTTTTTAAGGCCAGTTATTCTGCCTCCTTTAGCCGATAGAAGATATGAATCTTGATTGGAAAATTTCCAACATGTATAACATATAGTAGAATAAACCTCATAATAAAATATTGATGTCTAGATATCCTTCTATGGAAAAAAGTAGGTAAACAAAGCAAATTTTATTTAACATGCGAAGAGAACCATATGCTTTGTTTGTCAAAACTCATACTAACAAATGATATGAGCACATAGATTACTTTAAAGTAAGACGACGTAAATTAAGAACATGGCAACACTGCAGGCCACCAATTGTAACCACTTATCTTTTTAATCACTTAGCCTAGCTATTACAATCTAAAAAGGAAAAGGCAATAAAAGCAACTAGAAAGCCCAAAAATAGCATGGCATACAAGGGGTGATTTTAGCGATGGGGGTGGCAACTTTATGAAGGCATAGGTTGTCTCCAACAGACTTTCCTAAAGCACCCTCTACTCCAAAATAGAAGATGAATTCTTCTCTATGTGATCCAATAGCGTTCCCTCTTCCGTTCTCCGAAATAGAGAATTTCTCTTCATTCCCTTATATGTAAGGATTCTCTCTCCTTTTTATATACAATTCTCTATATACGGAACGCTGTTGGAGTTGGGAGAAGTATAGGGAAAAAAATCTTTTTAAAAGAGTTTGTATATGAAACTATAGATGATTGAATTTAGGGATTACTGTTGTAGATAGCCTTATGTGAGACAACTTTTGCCGGTGGCTTATGGGCAAGGGGAATTGGCGTCGTAGGAGAAGGAAACATGGACGGAAGTGAAAAAAAATGGAAACAAAAACTAAAGAGGTGAAGGCGAGGGATTGAACCGGTGCGTGAGTATGGAAGTTGATGACCACGTGGATGCGCGTTCACATATGTCTCTATTTGATGAATAATATCTCATCTGCAAAGGTGGCTCCTTCCCCCTTCTCCCCCTAGCTTGTTCTTCCTTTCGAGAGGTGCCGTTCGGAAGTGGCCGGCGGGCCTCACATCGATTGCTTCAGCGGCGGGTGGCCTAACCCAGCTTCCGGCGACTGATGCGTTGGATCCGGCCTCGGGGCAGCTGGATCCAGTTGTCGTGCGGCCGGATCGAGAAGAGCTTTGGCTAGATCCAACAACGTTACCTGCGGCTGCGGTGCGTGAGCCACGGCGTGACGGTGCGGTGGTTGTTGTGCGGGCACTATGTCGGTGTCGGGGAAACGCGCCGACTGCGGGTCATGAGTCCACGGACCGGTAGACGAATTTGTAGTTGTAATGAGGCCCAACGACAATCCTTTTCAGTAGTCCGGGGCGGCGGCCGAGCTTACGGGGGCTCTGGCTACGCGGTCTTCCCGAACTATGCCTGGTGCGATCTGGGATCCGAATACAGATCCGTCGTACTGTGAGATTTGAGAGGGGGTAAGAGATGAGGCGAAAGAAATACAAACCGTGCGAGATAAGTGATTTTACCCTGGTTCGAGCCCCCACTGCCGGATAATAGCTCTACTCCAGCACTCATTGATAATCTGGTGGAAACAGTACAGGGGCGACGAGACTGGGCTAGGAGGCGCCGGTCCCGAGCTTACAGGGGAGTTTGGACACTGAGGTGACTAGAATCTACTCTGCTATGATTGTTGCTACTGCTAAGGAAGCTTCAGATGTTCCTGTTGCTTGCCCTCCTAGACTTGGTCGTTATGATGGACAAGCTTCTCCTTTTATAGGCGCGGCGGGTTGTTCGGAGCTGATACCACGGGCCCGCGCCTATCCATGCTTTGTCAATCTTTAGTGGCGGCGCCCTTATCTCGTTCCTGGGCTCCGTCCTATCTGTGGCCAGCAAAGAGAAACTTGTCCGGTCGATCTTCGACACGTGTCCGTCTCGAGCAGGCCGTCTGGGAGGCACTGCATGTGGAGAAATCACTTTCCCTTTATCCCCTACATGGCATTGACTGGTCGGAGCCAGCCTCGCGCCACCCGTTGCCGGCGTCGCGGGGCGTGACAGTTGTTGCCATCAGCCCAAGGGACAAACGACATAGCGAACTGCCCACGCGGCTATTCCCCGGGCTACCAATACTCCGGGGAGGCACAGTCCTCTCGGCCAAGGCCGAGGAAAGAGTGGTGAGGCATGACAGCTGCCGCCACCTGCCTAGGGGACAGGCAAGCTGTCCGCGGGGCCCTCTCTCAGGCTAATGATAGTCCGAGAGGTGCGCAACACTCTTGGTTAGGACCAAGGGAGGAACGGTTGTCTTAGTCAAGCTCGGGGATGGCCGCAGTGGGCTAGACGTCTAAACTGGTACTGCCAGGGAGGGCCTTTCCCTATAATTAAGATATAGAGGATTGCGTCTTTACCCTCGTTCCCTGTGGATTCGATAACTCTAGGAATACTCTTGGTGAAAACTACAAGCGATATTCGTCCTCTTGCGGATTAATTTCTTTGAGCGTAACTATCGCCAACAAGTTTTCTAGTGCCGTTGCCGGGGAGCGCAGCGGTTTTTCAAAAAAAAAGAGATAAATTTTTTTCAAAACCTAGATCTAAATTATTTAATCTACTAGCCTAACTTAACGGGAATTACCCTGCTCCATCTTTGTTTCTATGGAATTAGCAGAGCGGTACATGACCGGCTTTGATATCCCGGAAAACTTCCGACAAAATCCGGAGTCACTAGTGCGAAGGACAAGACCTCGAGTACTACCTCCGCAAGTTCGTGTCTCTGAGTTACCGAACCTCACGAGTAATCCTTTCCTCGTCACCGAGACACCTTCATCAACAATAGCTGCCGAGAAGACCATTCTTGAATTCTCAGCCCCGTCAAGCACCAATGTTCCCACTGGACCTACCACCAATGTGGGTGACGGTGGTTTCGAGCTGAAGCCAGCTCTTATCAACATGGTTCAAGCTAGCCCCTTCTGTGGCAAGCAAACGGAGGATGCCAATGCACACCTACAGCACTTCCTTAAAATCTGCAGTACCTTCACCACAAAGGGTGCAACTCCTGATGCTATCCGGCTACGTCTTTTTCTGTTCTCAATGATCGGAAAGGCAAAACAATGGTTTTATGCCAACAAAGATGCAGTCTCAACTTGGGAGAAGTGCTCCAATGCCTTCCTCACCAAGTACTTTCCACTGGGCAAAACCAATGCCCTGCGGAACAAGATTTCCGCATTCCAGCAAAACACTGATGAATCCATTTCGAATGCCTGGGAGCGACTTCAAGAATATATACTGACTTGCCCCCACCACGGGATGCAAGACTGGTTCATCATTCAAAACTTCTATCATGGGCTGAACCGTGCTGCCCGTGAGCACCTCGACGCTGCTTCTAGAGGAGCCTTCTTTTCACTCAGTGTGAGTGCTGCCCGCACTCTCATTAAGAAGATGTCTCGAGCCTGGGCAGGAACGATGAACGTTCACAGCCGCTCACTCGAGGAGTCCATCAAATCGACAACATGGATATGCTCGCAGCCAAGATGGACTTATTAATGAAGAAGCTGGAAGCGTCAAATCAAAACGTTCAGGCCCTCAAATCTCGCATGACTTGTGAGGTTTGCGGGAGCCTTGGACATTCTGGAGACAACTGCGCCGAGACCCGACCGGAGGACGCAAACTTCAACAACAATGGGTTCCGACCTCAATCCAACTACACATTGGGTTGGAATTCGAGGCCGACCTTCTCCACCGACAACCGTCTTCAAGGAGGTAACAATAGTAATTTCAATCGCAATAAATCTCCTCTAGATGATGCAAATGCTCAACAAAAAGTAAATCATAGCATTAGTAGGAAATTTCTTGCTAATGATAAAATTCTTGAGAGCATTAACTCAAAACTAGAAGGATTTGCAACTGTCATGCATAGTCAGCTGAGCTTTAACAAAATGTTAGAAACTCAAATTGCTCGATTGGCTGCTTCAATCCCTACAATTGCTTCGGGAACAGCCGGAGGCTCCCTCAAAAGAAAATGTTAATGCGGTCGCAACACAATCGGGTAAAACTACCCGAGACCAGCCGCAAACTAACAATGCAGGGAATGAAGATGACATCTCCTACGAAGAAGAGGAAAAAGGTGAGAACGATGAAGAACCAAGAGAGGAGCTGCCGAAGACAATGAGAAGTGAAGCGCGGAACAAGACAATCCCCGCTGAATTCACCGACACGCAACTGCTACCCTTCCCACGTCGTCAACGCAAGTCAACTGCGGAGGCGTAGTTTGGTAAGTTCATCGAGGTAATCAAGCAATTATATGTCAACATACCATTGCTAGATGCGATGCAGGTACCGACGTATGCCAAGTACCTGAAGGACATCCTCAACAACAAACACCTGTTGCCGACGTCTGAAGTCATTAAGTTGACTGAGGAATGCAGTGCGGTGATCTTGAACACCCTCCCTGAGAAAAAGAAAGATCCTGGCTACCCCCACCATCTCATGCTCCATTGGTGTGCAACACTTTGAGCGTGCTCTGTGCGACCTCGGAGCAAGCGTCAGCGTCATGCCCAAGGTAATTTATGAAAAATTGAATCATTCTACCTTGTCGCCTACTGGCATGACCCTGCAGCTGGCAAATCAATCGATTCGCCATCCAATTGGAGTCGTGGAGGACATACTAGTGAAAATTCGAAATTTCCTGGTACCCGTGGACTTCGTGGTGCTAGACATAGAAGTAGACACCAAGACGCCCCTCATCCTTGGGAGGACATTCTTAAGCACGGCAAATGCGACGATCGATGTTGGTGTAGGAGAAATTCAGCTCAACATTAACGGCCGAGATGAAACGTTCAACTTCAGGACAAGAGCTGAACAATGCTCGTAGGTACGCACATTTTATGGTAAAAATCCTAAATCTGTGCAGGAGGGAATAAGGGCTATATCAAAACCTAAGGTGGATAGCCTTATTGCTACTATGAGGAGAACTCTTCAATTGTTGGATGAGCCATTGCGTCGTCCATATTGGAAGGAGAATAAGGGGAAATCCAAACTCCGTCGGAAGAAACATGCGGTCGAGAAATCGGAGCCGCAAGGGAAGATCAATGCCACTCAAAAATATCAAATCAAACGAGTGTGGCGTAAGAAGGAAAGTCAACCGGCCGCAGCAACTCCGGCTGCGGAACCAATTCAAGACAATTGAAGGTTGAAGGCGGTCCGACTCGTCGACCGCAAAACAAAAATTCGAGCCTTCACCGGGAGGTAAGCCGGAAGTTTATCTTGCATTTATATTTATTTCTCGTGTATTTTTTCACAGCATATTTAATTTTTACCGTGCATTTACCCTGCCTATAAAAATAAAAAAATAAAAAAAATGGTGGAAAAGTGGGGCTGGCCGGCCCCACCTAGGCCGGCCGACCCACTCCCTACAGCCAACCACCCCCAAGTGGGTGGGTCATTTCATCTCATTTCCACCACTCATTTTCCACTACACCTGCCACTCTAGTCATATAGGCATTGGGTAGAGTAATTTGTCTTCCTTTAAGCATGAAATTTGTCTCATGATTTATCTTAAGCATGCATTGGAGAACACTATAAATAAGGGAGCATCCTGCAGGTTGAGAGCATCCCTCTGCGGTGATTGCGTGATCTCGCCAGCAGCTCTCTCTCCCACTGTATTTTGCTTTCAATTGCATTCATCTGCATGCATACTGTTAACTAAAAATTGAGCAAAGATTTGTGTGGAGGCAAATTAGCAAGTCCCACAAGGACTACTAATTTTGGATGACTAACCTGTAAACATTTCCATATATCCTTCAGGTATTTGTTCGTCCTAACCCTGGCAAAAAAAAATATCGTCATGGTATGGAAAGTTTGGCCGCACCATCGCCAAGGGAGCGAAGGACGTGCACAAACGACTTAGCTCGTCCAGCTCGAACCGGACTCATACGCTGACCGAGGTCCTGGAGAGCCATTCAGGGGACACGATATCCGTGGATTCCCTATTTTCAGGATACCATGGCGAACACTATAAAGCTCCAACAACCTCCGGGCTAGCCCAGCCCCGAGGATCAAGATTCTGGTGTCGGAGGAGCAAATTGTGCTCCAAACCGACCGAGAGCGGCAAGTTTTTGAAGCGCTGAGGCGCCGATCTTTTCAGCATACGCAGACTTATGACCCGACGTTGCTGATTAAGACTGGCCTGCTGGATGAATTCCATGAAGCCTTGCGAGCCGTCGAATGGGAGAACTTCGCGCCCATCGTCGGAAAAGGTTCGCGCCTATTAACCCTTGAATTTCTTAGTACTTTACGCATTCTGGATGGTGGGAATAGATACTATTTTAGGTTTTTTAATGAAGAATTTGAATGCTTGTTAAAGGACCTAACTAGGCATCTAGGCTTCTCCATCTTGTGTGGTGTCACTCCGGATAGGTTAGCGGGTTTTCATCACGATGAATTTTGGGAATCCATTTCTGGCAAAGGGTATAGCAACACCAATAAGCCGCGCATGAACGACATTCGCAACCCCACACTTCGGTTCATGCATAGGTGGTTAGCAATGGTTATTAATTCTAGACAAGACATGCGCACTGTGCGCCTTCATGAGCTGCAGTACCTATTTGCAATGGTCAACAAAAAGCCTATCAACCCGACCGCAAATATGTTAGCTCACTGGTTAGAGATGATAAACCAAAAGGGGGATATTGACTGCACGTCTCTAATCACCCGCATTGCGGATAGTATGGGACTGTTAGAACACGGTGAATTGGCCTTCCTAGATACACAATTCTAATCAATAGGAAGGGACCACTTCATCCAAGGCCACATCCTTAGAGTCGATGAGTCGGACACTCATGAGATTTTCAGGCACCACCGCTGAGATCCGCTTGCCTAATCCAAGGCTCGGAATCTATAGAGCCCGGATGCTGACCATCAATTTTGGAGCCTTGGAACCCCATAGCAATAGCATCTCTGGTCCTGTGACACGCAGCCGCGCACGCCAGCAACAAGAGCAGCCTGAGCCCAGTGAGCCCCACCATGATCAGTGGACGGGGGCAGCTACGGCCCCTCATCACTCTGACTATAGTGCGGGTTGGGATCATTGGAACCCGTCTGCCTATGCTCCACACTAGTACGGAAGGTAGGGGCACGCACCACTATGAGGCCGAAAGCTCACGGCAGTATGATATTGGATGGACCCACTCTCCTCACGACCAAGGTCCCGAGTTAGGGCATGGAGGGACATCGTTGGCCCACTACCCTTCCTACTTCGAGCCCTTTGTACAGGATGTCCATGCTTTAGGACAGAGAATGGATACCATGGTAGATGACATGGGCCACATACGCCAAATGTTGGCCCAACACACTAGGTACCACGAGGATACCACCCGTGACCTTAGAGCCAACACCACCGCGACACAAGCCACGAATGATGCCCTTGCGGCATGGTTCCAGCATATTGGTTTTGACCCTCCGGCTCAATAGGTGTGTCCTGCTCCCTGTCATTTTCTTTATTCATCGCCTGGGCTTGATGTCTTGCCTTGCCTTGCTAGTACCCTATCAGATGAGTTGCTAGCTGTCCTTGCATACTCTGCCTTGCCCTGCCAAAAGTCTCAACTTGCCTTGCCCCACATGTGAATAAATTGATTTAGCTTTGTTCTTAGTTAGTAGTATGCCTAAAAAAAATCATTAAAAATTCAAAAATTATAAAAACTTGCAAAATTTAAAAATACCAAAAATATTTCCCTTTGAATAAAATGTATAAATGTTGATTTAACCTAGAAAGAATTTGATAAACATTGCTCTATTATTATGATATAAATGCTGAGTTTACAATTTAGTACTCTCATTTAACTTTGACAATTATTGGTATGAGTAGTCACCCTGCTTAATCTTGCTCATCGAGTGTTGACATTATTGAACCAATTCTAAGTTGTTGAGAGATAAAGACCTAGTTACTTATGCCCCTATTAAGGCATACTCTCAGAATTTATTTTGAAAAGAGAAAATTATTTTGAGTTCCTCAATAGACTTTTTCATCCTACCAAAGCCAAAAATGGTAAAGCCATGATTTAGCCACTTTGGTTGTGTTGAGTTTTGTCAAAGGTAAGTCCTTAGGAATTAGTGCTATTCAAAGCTGGTCATTTCCTTTCGCGTACCCTTTGATTGCTAGCCTCTCGCATCTGGTAATGCTGAATTCCACATTGACATATGAGCATACATCTCGCCAGATACTCCTCCCTACATAAATAAGCCAAGTTCTTTTTCGTGAGTCCACCATATACCTACCTATTTGGTCTACCAAAAAGACTTCCAAAATAATAAAAGAGTCATTCCTCAAAATTATAGAAAATTGAGGCAAAGAAAAAATAATAATGAAAGAAAAGAAAAGAGGAAGAGAGAACCATCATCTCCTTCTATCTTTATTTGTTAAAAAAAAAGAAGAACGAAAATTGCATCCCAAAACTCTAGATTGAGGAATGATCTCAAATCAAATAAAGAAGTCAGGTAGACCTTTTCATAAACACAAGATCCGATGGGGCGGACTCATTAGTACCCCTCATCACTTGCACTTGTGTTTCTTCATTCCTTTGGCGTGAGTTCATTCTCTCCCTCATCCCTGGACGTTATTATTCTAATGACCAGAATGCGAAGTGGTACAAAATTCCCTAGGATCTATTTTAGACTTTACAAAATTATACAACCTAAGTAGGCCGCATTTCCATACCTATAAGCTCCACATAAACCTTAGAATAGGAGGAAAGAAGGTCATCAACAAAAAAGGCCTGGGTGAGGATTAAATACCATCGAGAGATCTGAGACATAGCTTGAAAAGGGTTGAGTTGATAAAGTTCTATCAAAGGTATTCTATCTTTCAACCGCTAAAAGAAAAGGGGAGATTTTAAAAACCTCGTGAGTTTGACAAAAGTTGGGGTACACTTGTACGAGTTTTCGTCATCCAATAATGTGGTACAACCTTGTATGCTTAGTATTTATTGAATCATAATATTGATGCAATCCTGATCCACCGGGTTCTCATTTGAGTTCTTTGCTCGAGGGCGAGCAAAAGTTCAAGTTGGGGGTGTGTTGACGTCAAATAAACACCAACTTTATTCGTCAACATATTCCAAAATTTCGGCATTTCGGAGGGAAAATCAAGATTTATACTAGCATTTTATTTATTCTAATAAAGTTCCATAAGTTTTGGTGAGTTTTGGTCCACAGGTACAACATGGAAAAAACCGGAGCCGAACCGAACAAAAAGCCGGGCCGACCTAACCACTTCACCGATCCGGCTCCAACTTCTCCCAAGTGGCTTAGAAGCACAAATTGAAGACATCTACACCCTCCATTGAAGTTGGTTTGATCTAATGGACCCGGTTCCTTCACAAATGAGCATAGGATTCCATTGGATTCTTAACTTGCGGGAGTCCATTAGAGAAACCGACTTGAGGGGATGATCTACATTGTCCATAGAGCATCACAACAAAATTGGACAGCCAAAGGAGCTAGAAGTGGACCCCCTCCCCTGATGCCCTTTGGATTCTCCTTTGGAGGGGGATTAGTTGACAAGTGTCCCTACACGTGGAGCAATTCGGTTGGCTTCGGAGCACTATAAATAGACCACTCTCCTCACTCGTAACACAACACAAAACATATCACAACACTCTTCATTCCACATAGTAGAGTAGCTCTTAGTCTAGTAATAGTTGAGAGTTAGAGTCAAGTCGAGCTGAAGCTCAGAGTTTCGGAAGTGTCTTCGGGAATTCGGGTAATAGCTCTTGTACCCTTTCCTAATTGTTTCAATTAGTGAGATCACTTCATTAATTGTCTATGTGTTGATCTTTATTTGAGTTGAGTATATCTACATGAATGAGTTGTGTAGATTTGCCATACTGGTAGCTTGTATTCGTCTGGAATCAGTTTAGGTTCTCACTCATATACTGTAAGAGCCAGACATTGAACCAAAATCAACTTCTTTTTGGTACTGAGGAAGATTGATTAGAAATAGTAACAGACGTGGTGTCTGAGACTAGGACTAACTCGGTTTACACCCAGGCCCACGTATATGTGGTAGGTGGTATGTGGTGACAGCCCTATCCATCCGTAGATATTAATTATCTCGCGTGTAACCCACAGCGTCCGGCTTTGGGTCAGTAGAGCCCTATCGGAATGATCATAACCATTTGGGGTTCCAATTCAGGATAGCGAGTGGTAGTGAATGTCCGAGCTCCGACGACGAATACCAAGTGAACCACTGTTTGATTACCAAAGCTCACTCAATAAACTGAATCACCCAATTTTGTGAACTTATTAAACTTGTCTCGTTGTCCTCCCAACTGTCTATCTAGCTAGAGTAGCTTTCTCTTTATTTGTGCGTGAATATTTATCTTGTGTGTGTGCGTGTCACCGGTCCTTTTTATTTATTTATCCTAACCCCCGTTACCTAGACTGGCTGGTATTTTAAATAATTAAGATATAGAGGATTGTCTCTTTACCCTCGTTCCCTGTGGATTCGATAACTCTAGGAATACTCCTGGTGAAAACTATAAGCGATATCCGTCCGCTTGCGGATTAATTTCATTGAGCGTAACTATCGCCAACAGGCTACCATGGTGTTCATCGGAGGTAGCGTGCTTACGAGCGGGGGGATGGTGGAGCTGGAGAGGGATGGCTTCATGAGGACGGGGTCTTGGAGGCTTCCCGGCGCAGCCCGGGAGCTAGAGCCCGAGCCTTGCGAGCTGATCTGCTTCGAAAGCTTAGCTATCTGTAGATTCCACACGCCGGAGTCGCGGTTCGTGGCTGACTTCTTTGCCATTACGGAGTTGCGGCCAGAGAATCTGTCTCCGCAATCGTACATTCATTTGTCGATCTTCGCACACTTGTGCGAGGCGTACTGCGGGGCGTGGCCCTCGGTGAATCTCTTCACGCAGTACTTTGAGCTGAAGCCCATCGGCCATCGCGTGGGCAACGGCGGGGTCTTTTATCACGTACCCGAACTATGAAGTCAAGACGAGGGTCGATGGTTGGGCCTAGTGGTGAATCTATCTGAACTGCGGAGGTTCGGATTTGTAGTATTCTTTGTGCGTGGCGAGCTCCTACCAGAGGAGTAGGCGGTGGCATACGAGATCGCAGAGCTTGCCAAGAGGAACTTGACGGGCTATGACATTGTCAATTGCTTCGTTCGGCACCGGATTAGCCCGCTGCGGCGCCACGAGCGGTGCGTCAGCGAGATGGGCGGCTGGGATGACCCGGACAGGGACTTCCACCAAGGTGAGCGCCTGCCACGATGCTCTGTTAGAATTTTGGGATGGCGCACGTGGTGATCGTTTGCGATGCTTCGTAGAGCTTCTGGCCCGCCATGCTGCCAGGATCGCGGGGATGCTGCTGCCCATGGAGAAAAATCCCCCATCCCGGGAGGAACGTAAAGGACAGATTGTCCACGGTATGTCCCCGATAGGTGTTCGATTGAATTCCAGACCGCGTGTGCCCATAGGGTCCTGACGGCCTGGCCTTGCCGACTCTTTGTGCGCAACGAACGAGGAATGTGGCCAAGGAGGCCACGAAGGATACGGGCTCCATAGGGGAGCCCTTGGACGTGCAGCCGTTGGCGGCGCGCTCGCCGTTAGGAGGGTCACTGGCGGTGTCCGGCGAGGCATTGGCTCTGCCGGCAGCGTCGGGCGAGGGGAGCTCAGAGCCGACTTCGACCGCGGCGGGCACGACACAGGAAGGCGCGAAGACGCGGGCCAGGAAACACAAGGTGCCGTCGCAGGTAAGGATTTTTTTGTGTGACGCAGGTTGAGTGTTGGGGGCTCAGCCGGTCTCACGCTTCGTTTTCCGCGTGGGTCCAGGGCGCGGCGCTCGCGAAAAGGAGGAGGAGGTATCGGCCCGTCCAGGACAGCGACGACGAGGATGTCGCAACCGCGGTGGGCCTGACGACGGTGATGACGTCGCGGCAGGGGTCCGCAAAGAAGGCAGGCGTAGCCTGGCCTAGGAGGAAAACGGCCATGCCGACTACCAGCCGCGTCGGCGGGCTAAAGGCGGGGCTCTTTCTGCGCCCTACTCCGGGGGTGTACGCGGGCACAAAGCTTGAACCAGCGCGTAAGTTCCTCCGCTGCCCGTTATCGTCTCGCTTTTGTGTTCAATAGCTCCAGGTGTTTCTGATTGCAGTGCACGGTGCTGTGGTGGCAGTTGACTTGCGGCCCCCTTCCGCCGAAGCCAGGGAGACTGAGAGCGAGCTGGTCGAGCCCGTGGTGGAGTTGATGCTGGCGGCGTGAGAGGGAGGAGAAGCGCTTCCGCCCGGGGAAGAAGGATAGGCATTCCTATCACGGCTGCTGGAGGCCGGCGAGAGGCTGTCGATGCAGCCTGAGGCGCGGGGCAAGGAGGTGCAGTTGATCCGCGGGACGTCATCGGCTTGCCTGCCGATGGCGGTGCTGGATGCGGCCGCCGAGGTTGCGGAGACAGTGAGGGTGGATGCTACCGCCGGGGATTCATTGTTGGTTATGCCCCTGCGCGTTGAAGGGCACACAGCGCGTGGGTGGAGGCCGGTTGACCGTCGGGGGATCGCCGACCTTTTCAAGACTCCAATCGGGGACACGCCTCCGGCACCCGACTGGCGCATGCTGTTGGCTGGTTGGGACTGGCCGGTGCTCGTGCTCATGCCGGTGGGCTGGCTACATGTCTCCGTGCCCAGCGTGGGTCCGTTGGCATCTGCGGGCTGGGTCTCTGCCACCCCGGAGTGGATGGAGCAGCAGGTGAACAACCGAGCGCGACGCTCCGTCGGGGAAGGCGTGCCGGACGTCCAGATCCGCCCTGTCCCCGGTCTGACAGGGGGATTTGCTGGCGCGTCTGGGCGCCATCTCCGTGGGTGAGCTGAACCTCGATCATCAGCGCGTTGAGGTAGCGGAGGCCAAGGTGGTACGGTTACTGTTGTCTCTAGCAGAGGTCAGGCAAGCAGTGGCGGAAGGCGAGGCAATGCGTTCCCTCCCAAGTCCGCTCATGGTGGTTGGCGCAGCCCCCGCATTTTTGGCTCCCCCAGAGGGCGAAAGCACGGCGGAGGCGGAGCTCCGGTCGGTGAAGGCCGGCCAAGCCCTGGCAGAGGACGCGCTAGTCAAACTTAAGGCCCGGCTCGAGGAGGTACAGGCCGCTGCTCGGAAGGCCGCGCAATGGGCCGAACCCTCGGTGGAGAAGCGAGAGCTCGTGCAGGAAGTCACCAAGCTTCATGACGAGCTTCAGCGATTGGGGGCCGCTGCGGAACAAGCTGTCAAGGCCAAGACCGGACTCGAGAAGTCCCTGGCCGACGAGGAGGCGACGCTTAAGGCACAGGCAGGAGAAGGTGAAGTCCGGGCTCTCCCGGAGGAGGCGGACAAAATCAGGGCGGAGCTTGTGGCCGCCAAGCAGGAGGCGGACGAGCTGAAGGCCACACTGGCGGAGGCTCGGGCTGAGCTCCGCGAGGCCAAGTTGGCCATGGAGCAAGCGACAGCGGCGAAGGCCGAGCTTGCGGACAAGATGGAGGAGGCGGAGAGACGAGCGGCCATGGTCGGGACGACCGTTCCGTTCCCCGGGCCGTTTGCTGCGAGGGCTGCGCGCCCTGTGTCAGCGGGGGAGAGTGACTCGGACTCCTCGGCCCGCTTGCCCTCGATGTTCTATGAGACGCGTCCTCGCGGGCTTAACCAGGCCGCGTGCGACGCCGTCGAGGAGAAAATGAGGAGCGGGCTCGCTCTGTACAGGGAGATAAACAATCGTGGCCGTGTGTTGCGCATTGGCGTTGGTCTTTCCACGACTTGATTCGTTGCTCTTGTCTCAGTCCTACGGCTTCTTTGCCGGTGCGTTCTCGTTGATCAAAGTGGCGCGCGGGCAAGCCGGTAACGACGCGGTGGAGCTCAGCCTCCTTTCGACGGAACTTGCAGACGCCCGGGCCCAAATTAAGCGTGCGAGCGCGCTTGCTGCCGAGAGCGAAGTCCGCTGGACCGCTCGCATCGCCGAGCTAGAGGTCGGGTTGCAGGCAGCGCAGGAGAAGGACTGAGAGGCCGTGGCGAAGCTCGCCCAAGACTTAGGCGAGGCCAGAGAAGCGGAAAAGACCACGGCGGGCCAGGCTCACAGGGCCAAGGAGAAAGCAGGCCAAGCCCCGGCTGCATTCGCAGAGGAGCGCAGTCGCGCGGAGGTGGTTTCTAAGGAGCGGGGGGCGGCCTTGCTTGAGCACGGCATGATCGTGCGCGGGCTTGAGGAAGCCCGCGACAGGATTGCTGAGGAGGTCGCCGAGCTCCAGGAGGCCGGGGTGAAGTCCAAAGCCGAGGCGAGGTCCGTGAAGAAGCAGGCGCAAGACCTCGTCGCCGCCTGGGCTAGGCTGCACCAGGACCAGAACAAAAGGGACGCGCAAGCGATAGAGCTGCTCCAAGCGCGGACACAGATCCGCAACCTGGAGACCGAACTCGAAGGGCTCAAACGGCAGCGCGGCATGTAGCTGACCCCGGGCCGTTCCGTTCCCAAACTCCGTGTTATTTTAGATAAAATGAGTTAATTGAAATTTTTGTTTTTGTGCGCATAGTCATCCAGCCCCTAGGCCGCGGCCAAGTCCAAGTGCGATCTTGGAGTTGGGCACCGTCTAAAGACCATAGTGACATGGAAAAATTTCACACAAATTCCCAGCCCCTGAGCTTTAGCGAGGCAGCGCGAGCGGTGCGGGCTTGGCAAAGTTAGGGACTTAGGAAAAATATGTGAAAAAATTCCCAGCCCCCGAGCATTAGGCTAGGACCCAAATCCGGCCTCCCTAGCAAACCTGACGTGGGCTTATTGTACCTTGGGCCGCGCGAGTTCCACACCGCGTGGAGGCTCACTAGGGTGTGAGGAGGTTTCGGCTTATCCCGTCGTAGGAGCGCTCCGGAGTGCTTTATCCTTAGCCGTCGGATTTTGGCCACGGGCTTACCTAAGACGACCATGATTGAGCCCGGCGTAGCTCACGATTGGACAAAGATGCGTTTTTTTTTTGGAATTGAAATAAAGGAGAGTTACGACCTGATTAAGCGTAAAAGCGTCGTAGAAGGGAGACGTTCCATGAGCTAGGAAGCTCGTTCCCATTCTTGTCAGCCAGGCGTACCGAGCCCGTGCGGGCTGCGGACACTACTTTGTATGGTCCCTCCCACTTAGGGCTGAGCTTGTTGGAGCCCGCGAGGTTCTGGATGCGACGTAGAACCAGGTCTCCTACTTGCAGGGTCCTTGTTTGTACGTTTCGTGCCGCGTAGCGACGCAAGGTCAGCTGGTAGGCCGCAGCCCGGAGTAGGGAGTGCTCGCGGCGTGCCTCTAGTATGTCGAGGTCGAGCTGCCCGCTCCTCGTCGTTGGCCACGTAGCTGTCGAAGTCTACGCGATCGGACCCTAGTCTCATTTCGATTGGTAGGACGGGCTCCGAGACATAGACGAGCCAGAAGGGAGTTTCTCCCGTAGCCTGGCTGGACGTTGTCCAGACTGCCCAGAGGACCGACGGCAGCTCGTCGACCCAACTTTGTTGTTTCGCCTTGAGGGCGTCGTAGACCCGCTTCTTGATGCCTTGCATTATCTGTCCGTTAGCTCGCTCAGCCACTCCATTGCTCTGTGGGTGGGCCACAGAGGCCAGGGCGAGCTTCATGCCGAGCTCTTCGTAGTAATCGTTGAACTCCCGGCTCATGAATTGGGTGCCATTGTCACCGATGATCCGTCTAGGCACATCAAATCTTGCGACGATGTTGGAGACTGACTCGGCCTCAATCCACTTGGTAAATTTGTCGATAGCTACGAATAGGTAAGTTTTGCCACGGAGCCCTTTGGGGAACGGTCCCAAGAGGTCCATGCCCCAGACCACGAATGGCCACGCTAGTGGGATTGTTTGAAGCTCATACGCGGGCTTGTGCGTCATCCGCGCATGGTATTAGCAAGCTTCGCAGCGCTTGGTTAAGGCTTCTGCGTCGCTCATTGCAGTGGCCTAGTAGTAGCCCATGCGGAATGCTTTGCCGACAAGGGTTCTGTGTGAGGCGTGGGTGCCTGTTGACACTTAAATTTGGCAGAAAATCGGATATTGTGAAAGGGCTATATTTATCGGAATTATTGGGCCGAATCTGAAAATGGGCATCATCGGCAAGGAAGAAAAGCATATTGAAGGATACCTATAATTAAAAGACTCTGGAAGAAATACGCTCCGATTAGAAGATATCTATAGCCGCGGTAAAATAGGTTGTATCGGTATCGACTTTGTAACACTATAAATAGGACTTTAGGTCTCGAGAATAGGATATACATCATACATCAGACACAAACTACTTTCTCGAATCCGATCGACCTCGTCGAAAGGCTTCAACTCGCAGGTAGAGCTATCTCGATGGGATAATCGATTCTCTCCTTGTAACCCGTATGCATGGCTGTATCATCATGATCTCATGTATGCAAAGCATGTTAAACTGTCTCGGGATTTACCGATCTTTAATATGTTCTCGCATGTTGCACTGTCTCGGTTTAATCGATCTGTAATATGTGTTTATCATGTAATGCCGATTATCAAGTATTTCATACGTCTCTTCCTGAATCCGATGTATGCAACTGTCTCGTTCAATTGATCTTGTGTATGCCTTGTTTAGGATCTTGCATATGTAAATGTTTGCCGATCAGCATTGCATCTACCTTTATTAGTTTTAAACCTTTTCATCGGTTTATTAGTTTATATCTAAGCTTAGATCTGAATACTGCCTTGGCCTGACCAATCTATTCTTTGGTTTAATCTAATACATTGATGCAAAGGTTTACTGCTAACATTATATGAAAATACCAACAAGAAGTATAAGATTTGCAATTGAAAGAATATTTACATTTAGTTGCTCTATCAGGCATTAAGCTGATAGATCTTGTAATCGGGTTATTTAAAACCGATTACGAATAACCTGATCTAGCTATATTGAAAAGCCGATTAGGGCTATATTACTGACAATTTTTCTCCTTCTCAATTACAGGTCAAATTGACTGGCACGCTTGGTTTTTGGTTGCGACACAATCACAGAATTGACGCTTCCGCACATGTGTTCACAGAAATCCACTTTTTTGTGTCAACAGTGCCGCAGATGCCCTCGTGTATGTCGGACAGAAGGAACTTACCTTCTTATTGGGTAACACACCTACAAAGTACGCCATTAGTACCCCTCCGGTACAGCGGGCCCCTGTGCAGACGGTAAGCTCGGGGTCGCCTTTTTAGATGGGAACGCTCAGCCGCGTCCTCGGGCAGTGTCCCGTACTCCAAGAACTGGATGAATGGCCTCATCCAGATGGTGCTCTGCTGGAGGTATGAGAGAGTACCGGGTGTCTCGGTGTTGGGGTAGTAGACGTCCCCGTGGCCTCCTCTCCGGAGGGAATGGAGGGCTTTCGAAGGTGCTGCACTAGCACCCCCGGCGGGGCCGGTTCTTATGAGGATCTGAGCTTGGCGAGCTTATCAGCTTCGCTGTTCTCTTCCCTGGGAATGTAGATAATTTTGAAACTCGTGAAACGCTTCTCTAGTTTCCTCACTTCCACCAGGTACCACGCCATCTAGTCGTCAGTTGCCTAAAACTCCTCCCTGACCTGGCGGACGACAAGCTGCGAATCCCCTTTCGCAACAAGCCGCTTGATGTCGAGCGCAGCGCTTGCTCTTAGGCCCGCTAGTAGGGCTTCATACTCCACAGTGTTGTTTGTCGCCACAAAGTGTATTTGTACGACATGCTGGAGTCCCTCTCCGCTGGGGGAGACGAGAACGAGACTGTATCCTGATCGCCTGGACTGGTGTGATCGTCAAAGAACAAAGTCCACCGACCCACTTCCTTCTAGTGACCTAGAGAGCTCATCTCTTGCTCATCCGGCCTGGTCAAATCTGCCACGAAATCAGCCAGGGCCTGGGCCTTGGTTGCGGTACGGGATATGAACTGGATGTCGAACTCACCAAGCTCGACTCCCCACTTCACGACCCGGCCTGTGGCCTCCGGGTTTCGGAGAATGTCCTTGATCGGGTAAGTGGTCGGGACCATGATCGGGTGGGCTTGGAAATAGTGACGCAACTTGCGTCAGGCCATCAGCAAG
This sequence comes from Raddia guianensis, assembly GCA_036346415.1. Taxonomy (NCBI): domain Eukaryota; kingdom Viridiplantae; phylum Streptophyta; class Magnoliopsida; order Poales; family Poaceae; genus Raddia; species Raddia guianensis. Next base: position 15,181,445 of record CM070534.1, on the reverse strand, counting down.
GTATAACATAGTTTCTGAAGGTCGGGGTAGCGCTCCTTAGGCCCGGTGAGCACCTCGCTCATGTAGTAGATGGGCTGTTGCTTCCCTTCTCATTCCACCGCCAGCACCGCGCTTGCTGCGTTCGGTGTTACTGAGAGGTACAGCAGGAGGATTTCCCCAAGCTTGGGAGTGGTGAGGATGGGCGGCGAGGCGAGGTACTGCTTCAGCTGCAGAAATGCAGCCTCGACCTCTTCTGTCCACTCGAAACTATCATGCTTGCGGAGAAGCTTACAAAAAGGGGCCCTCCGCTCTCCAAGGCGGGAGATGAAGCAGCTCAAGGCCGCCATCCTGCCCGTGAGGGATTAGATGTCCTTCACGCAGGTCGGCGACCTCATCCTTTTAATGGCCTCAGTCTTTTCGGGGTTCGCACCGATGCTCGCCCCGCCGATCACATAGCCCAGAAGCATGCCGGACTTGACACCGAAGACGCATTTCTCGGGGTTTAACTTAACCCGGTGCTGTCTCAGGTTGTCAAAGGTTTCCCGCAGGTCGGACACGTGGTCCCGGGTTTCCCGGCTCTTGACTACGATGTCGTATATGTAAACTTCGATGTTACGCCCTATTTGATCAGGGAGAGTTTTTTGCATGAGCCGCTGGAACGTGGCGCCAGCGTTTTTGAGACTGAAAGACATAGTTGTATAGCAGAACACGCCGAAAGGCGTTACAAAGACTTTTTTTCCTTGTCCTCCCTGGACAACGCGATCTGATGGTGTTGACGTCAAATAAAAACCAATTTTATACGTCAACATATTCCGGAATTTTGGCATTTCGAAGGGAAAATCAAGGTTTATACTAACATTTTATTTATTCTAATAAAGTTCCACAAGTTTTGGTGTAGTCTCATGTTTTGCAGGCATACGCAAGAAAAGACGATTTATCGGCCGTATGCAAATCGGACGAAAGATGGAGTTTAAATTAAACATATTTTAAAAAGTCATCAAATGACAAATGGACTATACTATGATGAAGAGCTCGTCGAGATGATCAAAACACATATATTATTTGCAATATTTGGAGCTCAGATGAGGGAGAAAGGAGTTCCGAAAGACGACGGGCCAGACCGGACCAGACCAGACAGGTCGGCCGACCCAAGCCAGGTCGGCCGGCCCCTTCTTTTGGTCAATTTGACTCGGTTTTTCTCCCACACGACAAGAAACACACCTAGAGGCCATCCCAACCATCCATGCAAGTCGGTTTGATCCAGAAACAGGGAGTACTTCACAAGTCATGCATAGGATTCTAAAGGAACCCAATGCTACCGGCCTCCAACTGCCAAACCGACATGGAGAGATGATCTACACCATTGATGAAGCATCCCAGGAAAAATTGGCGGCCAGATGATGAAAAGGGTGGGCCGGCCGACCCACCTCGGATGCCGATTGGATTCTCCTTCGGAGGGTGGCAAGATGACAAGTGTCCCATGTCGTGGCACTCTCCCATTGGCTCGGGAACACTATAAAAGGACCCCCTCATCTCACTTTCACCACAACACCACACTTCACTTCATACACTTCACTTAGAGTTGCTCTTTAGTTAGAGTAGATTAGTTGGGAGTTAGAGTCGAGTCGAACTGAAGCCTCGGAGTTCCGGAAGTGTCTTCGGGAATTCGGGTAATAGCTCTTGTACTCTTTCCTAATTATTGCAATTAGTAAGATCACTTCATTCATTGTCTATGTGTTGAGCTTTATTTGAGATTGAGCATATCTACTAAATGAGTTGTGTGGATTAACCTTACCGGTAGCTTGTATTCGTCTGGAATCAGTTTAGGTTCTTACTCATATACTGAAAGAGCCCAAGTATTGAACCTAGATCATCTTCCTAGGATCCGAGGAAGGTTGATTAGAAATAGTAGCAGACGTGGTGTCTGAGACTAGTTCTAACTCGGTTTACACTCGGGCCCACGTATATGTGGTAGGTGGTAGGTGGTGATAGCCCTATCCATCCGTAGATATTAATTATCTCGCGCGTAACCCACAGCGTCCGGCTTTGGATCAGTAGAGCCCTATCGTAATGATCATAACCATTAGGGATTCCAATTCAGGATAGCGGGTGGTAGTGAATGTCCGAGCTCCGACGACGAATATTAAGTGAACCACTGATCGTTATCGCCCAAGCTCTCTCAATAAACTGAATCACACAACATTTACAAACTTAATAAACCCGTCTCGTTGTCCTCCCAACTGTCTGCCTAATTATTGTAGCACTCTACTTAGTGTGTGTGTGTGTGTCACCGGTCTATTTATCGTATTATATTTACCCTTTAGCTAGCTGGTTGGTATCTCAATAATATAGATATTAGAATTATCTTTCTCCCTCGTTCCCTGTGGATTCGATACCTTGGAATACTCCTAGGTGAAAACTACAAGCGATATCTGTCCGCTTGCTGATTAATTTCTAAGAGCGTAAGAATCGCCAACAGATGGTAACCGGAGCAAGCGTCCAGGAAACTCATCAAGGCTAAGTCTGTCGTGGTGTCGACTAGCTGATCTTTGTGTGGATGGGGAAAGTTATCCTTGGGGCAGGCGGAGTTCAGATCGCGATGGTCGACACACATGCACCACTTGCCGCCCTTCTTATGGACCATGACTGGGTTCGCAAGCCAATCATAGTGCTATACTTCACGAACGAAGCCCGCTCAAAGCAGCTTACCGACCTGGTCTTGGATGATCTTAGCCTTCCAATCGGGAATACGCCTCTGGCACTGTCTTACTGGTTTTTTGTCAGGCCGGACAGCTAGCCTGTGCTCAATCACCTCCCTTGGGACACCGGGCATATCGGACGGTTCCCATGCTAACGCGTTCGTGTTAGCCCGGAGAAAGGTAATGAGCTCAAGTTCCTATTAGGCCTCGAGGTTTGTCCCCACGTGGACCACCTTGGAGGGGTCTGTCTCCGTGAGGACGATGGCCTTGGTGGGCTCCTGTGGCTGCAGTGCCACCTTCGGGCACGCGGTGGAGCGCTCCTTCTTGCTGGGACCACGAGTAGGGAGCTGACCTACCATAGCCAGCGCGGTCTCATCGCAGTCCAGGGCCGTCTTATGGTTCCCCCTGACGGTGATGACTCCCCTCGGCGCCGGCATCTTCAGGCAGTGATAGGCATGGTGGGAAACCGCCATAAACTTGGAGAGGGCGGGGCGGCCTAAGATGGCATTGTAGGGTCGGTTCCACAACCTCAAAGGTGATGTACTCAGTCCTGAAATTGGTGGAGCCGAACGTCACGGGCAGAGCGACCTGTCCGACAGGGTAGAGGGACGAACCTGGGACGATCCCATGGAAGGGGACGGTGATGTCCTTGATTTTGGAGCGCGGGACCAACATGAGGCCGAGGACGTGCACGGTGATGATGTCGCGGCTGGCCCTGTGGCAGCGAGCGCACCTGCGGCGGACGCTGCTGCGGCGGGCGCTCGGGCTAGTCGGGCTTGACGGCCGCGATGAATTTGGCGGGCTGCTCCGACCTCTTCTTCTTCTTCTTGTCAGCCTCGGCCTTGCCTAGGCCATCGCTGGCCTTGGCCTTCTTCTTGGCGTGGGTGCGGCCTCTCTTGTGCTCAACCGCCTCAGAGACGTTAACGTAGAGGGCCGCGGTGCTGAAGAGCTCACTCGCAGAGTAGACCGGGTGGAGCTCCAGGTCCTCGTTGTAGCGCCAGTCCCTCACGCCATCCTTGAAGGCCTTGATGATGGCCTCATCTGAGATGCAAGGGATAATGTTGCGGGCTCTCACGAACCTGCACACGAAATCCTGGAGACTGTCGTCGTCTCGCTGCACCATGAGCTTCATGTCCTGGGACATCTGGAGCGGGCGTAGCACCCCTGAAAGCTCGTACGTAGGGCATCCTGCAGCTAAGCCCAACTGCGGATGGAACCAGGCCGCTGGATGGACAGCCATGTCCGGGCCATGCCCTCGAGCACGGTAGGGAAGTAGTTGACCAAGACGGCCTCGTTCCCCCCACGGCTCGGATGGCAGTGGTGTAGATGGATAAAAACTCCTCGGGGTTCTTGCTCCCGTTGAACATCTCAATCGGCCCGGGCTTGAACCTCGACGGCCAAGGCGGTTCGCGGAGAGCGCGGGAGAAGGCGGGGTACCCTGGCACGGCCTTCAGGGGAGAGCCATCCCGAAGCGGGCCCAGGCAGGAGAATACTCCGCCCGGGGGGCGTGGCGAACCGCCGGTGGAGGAGATGGTGCGCGCCCGAAACGAGCGACTACGGTGGCGGCGAGAGTGGCTGTGAGAGCCGCTGTGGCCAGAGCTGCCCGTGCGCCCGTCGCCTAGGGGCGCATGTTGGACGAGGCCGGTGGTGACATCACCGAGGCCCTCAGCAATGGTCGGACCTAGGTCAGCCATGGAGAAGCCAGGGGGATCTCTCTCTCCAGGTCGCGGACAACCTGGGCTATTGCGCGCACCTTCTGGTGGCTACGCCGGATCGGGTTGGTCACGACATCCACGAGGGAGTCGACCGGCCGGACGTGAGTAGGGGTGCGCGGGTTGTCCTTGCGGCAAACCTTAGCCATGGCGCAGCGGACGGAGTCGCGGAAGAAGTCCCGAGCGGCAGCGTGGCGGCGCTGCTGCTCATGGTCCTCCGTACTCGCTATGTCAGTGCTGGGCAAGGCCGCGAAGACGCAACGAGACGCGCACGAGGCCAGGGGAAATGTCCCGGTGTCACCCGCAGAGGCGGAATCGCCGAGCGGTTCGAACTCCATGGGAGTCTCGCTGACGTGGGTCAGCGATGGGTCCAGCTCGGGGAGCGACTCCTTGGGGCGGAACTCTGCCCCTGGGGCGAGAGAGGCGTCGACCTCCATCTCGTCGGCTCCAGCTTCGGCGAGGTAGTCATCTCGCCAGCCTTCGTACGATGGACCCAGGTCATCCAGGTCATCGTACTCATCAAACTCGAGGTCCGGGACCACATCGCTGCTCAGAACCTCAGGCATGTCCAAGGGAATGGACTGCTGAGGGCTGCTCATGGGCCCCACGGTGGCCGCTAGCTATCGGTGTATGGGAAACGCGTCGACTGCGGGTCACGAGTCCATGGACCGGCAGATGAATTTGTAGTTGGAATGAGGCCCAACAACAACCCTTCCCAGCAGCCCGAGGCGGCGGCCGAGCTTACGGGGGCTCTAGCTGCGCGGTCTTCCCGGACTCTGCCTGGTGCGATCTAGGAACCGGGTACAGATCCGTCGTACGGTGAGATTTGAGAGGGGTTAAGAGATGAGGCGAAAGAAATACAAACCGTGCGAGACAAGTGATTTTACCCTGGTTCGAGCCCCCACTGTCGGGTAATAGCTCTACTCCAACACTCGTTGACAATCTGGTAGAAATAGTACAGGGGCGCCGAGACAGGGCTAGGAGGCGCCGGTCCCGAGCTTACAGGGGAGTTTCGAACACTGAGGTGACAAGAATCTACTATGCTATGACTGTTGCTACTGCTAAGGAAGTTTCAGATGCTCCTGTTGCTTGCCCTCCGAGACTTGGTCGTTATGCTGGGCAGGCTTCTCCTTTTATAGGTGCGGCGGGTTGTTCAAAGCTGATACCACGGGCCCCGCGCCTATCCTTGCTTTGTCCATCATTTAGTGGCGGCGCCCTTGTCTCGTTCCCGGGCTCCGTCCTATATGTGGCCTAGAAAGAGAATCTTGTTTGGTCAGTACTGGACACGTGTTCGTCTCGGTTTGCTGGTACGGGGAAGCAGCCTGCACAGGGAGAAAGCACTTTTCCTTTATCCCCTACATGGCATTAACTGGTCGGAGCCAGCCTCGCGCCACCCGTTGGGGGCGTCGCGGAGCGCGGCAGCTGTTGCCATCTGCCCAAGAGACAAACAGCATGGCGAACTACCCGCGCGACTCTCCCCCGGTTTACCAATACCCCGGGGAGGCACAGTCCTCTCGGCCAAGGCCGAGGAAAGCGTGGTGGGGCATGACAGCAGCCGCCACCTGCCCAGGGGACAGGAGAGCTGTCTGTGGGGCCCTCTCCCGGGCTAAGGATAGCCCGGGAGATGCGCAACACTCCTGGTTAGGACCAAGGGAGGGGCGGTTGTCTTAGTCAAGCCGGGGGATGGCCCCAGCGGGCTAGACGTCTATCCTGGTACAGCTAGGGATGGCCTTTCGGGTTCTTTCTATGCGCAGCAGCCCGGTACGGATCCGTCCCAAGGTCCATCTCGGGGTGGGCCGATTATGAATCACCAACACCTTAGCACCCTAGTAAGTGACCTATGCCCCTGCCTCCGTCGTCCCTCGCCCCTGCCTTCACCGTCATCGAGGGACTCGCAGCCCTGCGTCCGCGCTCTCCTTCCGCAGGAAGCCTTCCTTGCCGTGGGTCGGGAGGAGAGAGGCCAGATCCGGCGGTGGCATGCGGCTCCTCCTTCCCTCTTGGCACACGGCTTGCCAAGGCCGACACCACCCCTAGATCCACCCCTACATCTTCGCGGCGGCATCACCTCGGCCGTGCTGGTCACCTAGTAGTAGGGCTGGCAACGAGCCGAGCTTGAGCGAGCCAGGCCCTGGCTCGCTCAAGCTCGTTCACTGACGAGCCGAGCCGAGCCGAGCTCGGCCACCGAACGAGCTAGGAAAAAGCTCGGCTCGGGCTCGTGAAAGCTTCCAGACGGCTCGTGGAGCTTCGCGAGCTGATGAATGCCTAGCGTTGGCGCCGAGGCCACGCGTCGGAGATGGCCGGAGCGAGTCGCCGGTGTCGAGACGAACGGGCGGCAAGGCGGCGTGGATCCCGCCTTGCGGCGCCGGAGGTGGGGGCGGCGCCGAGGGAGAGGAGGTCGAGGGTGTGGATCGAGGCCGAGCGGCGTGTGGATCCGCCTGGTGGCGCTGGTGAGGAGGGCAGGCGGCATTGGCGGCGGCGCGTGTAGGTTGGGCGCAGCAGAGGAGCCTACACTGGCCGGATATGGGCCGAGGGGCACCGGTCGCGGAGGAGGAGAGGCGGCGGCGCTGGAGGAGGCGGGCGGCGAGACGGAGGCGGACCGGCGCAGGGGCGAGGAGGAGACGGGGGTGGTGCGCCGGCCGCCCACTGGAGCCGCCCGAGAGAGAGAGAGAGACCGGTAGAGAGAGAGAGAGTACGATGGGGAGGGCTGCCCCCGCCCGAGAGAGAGAGAGACCACCCGAGAGAGAGAGAGAGAGAGAGAGAGAGACCGGGAGCTTTGGTGGATTGCCCGTGAGCCACGAGCGAGCTGGCCCTAGGCTCAGCTCGGCTCGCTAATTGACCGAGCTGGAAAAAAAGCTCGAGCTCGAGCTCGTTGGCCTACGAGCCGAGCCCGAGCCGAGCCAAAACCGAGCGAGCTACGAGCTAGTCACGAGCTGCGAGCCAGATTGCCAGCCTTACCCAGTAGAGCCGCTCCACCCACCTTCCCGGGTGCTGCACCGCCGCCACCGCCTCCGTCGCCTAGCAGTTCCCCATCCCGACGTCCCCCTTTCTCTCCATCGTTGTGGCGCCGGTTCCATCGGTGGGTCAGTCTCGATCCGTGGTGGGCATGCGGCTCTGCCGTCTTGGCGATGGGTGTCAGTGGCGCCCCATCTTGGCAGAATCCGTGGTCGCGATTGTCAGTCGTTTCCGCGGTGCCCTTAACGAGCCCCTCTTCTTAGCTTCACTCCCCGAGCCTTCGTGTCATCTCTCTCGGTCGCTGTTGGCTACTTGGTAGTTGCCGTCCCTCTCTACCCTCGCCTCTACTTTTTCCTCAGGGAGAGCAGCGGCCCGGACCGTGTGCCCCTCTCCTCCCCTCCCCTACCGGCTCTCCTTTCGGGGGAGGGGGCGAAGGAGGTTTGGCGGTCCGGTTTGGGAACGCCCCTTCCCTCCGCCGTGCCTCTTCACCCCTCCCTCTACTAGAGAGGTGGCACCGACCTAGCTCCCCCTCACCCCTCGCTCTTTCTTGAGTACCGTTGGTCGGCGTTGGTAGTTGGGTTGGTTTGCGGGTTTGGGGCGCTGGTGAGTGCCGGTGCTCGGTGCTGCTGTGATGCCCTTGGTGCTAGGTGCGGGCTTTGTGGGGGCTTGGTTTGGCGGTTCGGTTGGTGGCTCGTCATCGTCTACGCACCTGCCTCTTCTCTGAGTGACCTCGGAAGGCACGCCGGGTGAAAACCTTGCCCGTTCAGGTCGGCGATTGTGACACCGTTTTTGTTGCCGCTCCCCTCGCTGGAGGCATCGTCGTGTCCGTCCCCCTTCCAAATGAAGCCTTGGGGTGCAAACTTGGTTCTTGTGATCAGGCGATGGCGGCGCGCCTGGCGTTGTTCCCTTGTTGAAAGCATCGTCTTCGAGGCTTCGACAGGCTCGACTCAGCTGAGGAGGTGTCTTGGGTGGCCTCGCTTGGTGATGGCGGCTGCGTCCTCTTTTCGTTTGCTTTATGAAGCAGGCGTCCTCTGGCGGCTCGTTGTGGTCATGCATCCTGACCGTTGGTGGCGGTGGTCTTCTTCCGTGCATCCCACCCGGTGGTGGTGGTTCTCGTCCGCGCATCCTGTGCGGTGGTGGTAGGAGTCTTCGCCCGTGCATCTCGTTCGGCGGCGGCGATCACGGTCTTGTCGAGATTGGGTTGTCTACTCTGTTGTTAGTAGCGTTGTGTTGTGTGTAGCCTTGCATCCCTCGTGTTGTTGGCGGTGCTGGTCTCTCCCCCCTCCTCTTCTCTCCCCTCCTCTGTTTCTCCTCTTTTGTACAGTTTAGTTCTTTCCTAATTAATGAAATGGCAGAGCGCCTGCCCTTTAGCTCAAAAAAAAATTGCACTATGTGTTGTATATTAATTGGACTCTACCCGTTAAATTATTTGTATGAAAATTTTTATCACATATTTTTTGTATCCTAGATAATTCTGTACCCGCTAAGTACCCGCTGTTCATATTGTGCCGTTCATATAATAATCAAAAAAGCCGTTTTCTACCCATCCGTAAAAACCCGTACCCTACTCAATCTTTAACTATATGTATCCGTATGAGAAAAAAAAAAGAATAGAGTACGAAAAGAACTCTACCCGACCTGTATCCTACCTGTTTTCACCCCTGCTCCGTGGCAATAACGTAAACTCAGTAAAGTTTTATACCCAATTAACGAAACAAAAAGAGAAAGCAAAACGAAAAAGGTAACGCAGTCACAGGATACGAGCTGCTGCAGCAATTTGCTTCATGTTCAGTACCCCCTCCGTGGCTTATCTTAGCAAGACCAGCAGAGACAGCCAAGCTGACAGCAGGTCGCATGTGCTCCACCATTCCACATCCATTCCTCCTCCCACTGCTGAAGGCGGCTGCCGGGGTGGGCGAACCAACCCCCCCTGTCTCCATCCAGAAATCACCACCTCCGACGTCTTGATCTCGCTCGCTGTCGCGGCCCCTCTCCACGGCGGGCTCCAGCCAGCCGCCGTCCCGCCCCAGCTCCTCCCATGTCCTCCTACTCCCACCTCCTCCTCGTCCTCGTCTTCCTCCACCTCCCCGCCTCGCTCCGCTCCCAGCCCGCCGCCGCGCCGCCGCCGCAATGCCCGCTCAACTTCACCGCGCTGCGGCCCTTCCTCGCGCAGCCGCTCCCCTCCGACGACGCCACCCGCTGCGCCCTCGCGCAGCAGTCCATCCGCCTCCTCCTCTCCCTCCACCTCGCCGCCACCGCCTCCTTCCTCCTCCCGGCTAACGCCTCCTGCCTCGCGCCCCTCCGCGCCGCGCTCCCTTTCCCGCTCCCGCCCTCCGCCTGCGGCCTCTCTGGCCTCGACGCGCTCCTCGCGTCCCCCGGCTGTGGCAACCTCTCCACGCGCGGGGACTTCGACGCCGCCGTGCCCGCCTCCGCGCGCGGGGACATCAACGCCAGCTGCGACCGCGACCTCACCCCCGTCCCCGACTGCACCGCCTGCACCACCTCGCTCAGCAAGGCCGCCGCGGCCTACCTCCTCTCGGGCTCCCCCGACGCCGGGAACAACGTCACTGGCTGCGTCCATTACCCCTTCATCTACGCCGGCGCAGCCGCCAGCCCGCGCGGCCCCGACGACCCGGCCACCGCTTTCTGCCTCTACCTCCTCAAGGCGGTCTCCGGAACCCGCGCCGGCTCCGGCGCTCCGGGTTGGGTATACGGCGTAGTGATTGGTTGCGTCGGCCTGGTGCTGGTGGTCTCCGTGGCCTCTGGTGTGTGGTTCATCTTGCGGCGGAGGCGGAGGAGGGCTGCGGCTGGGGCACTAGCTGCGGCGGCGGCGGCAGACAGTAGGAGCAAGCGCTCGCAGGCGATGGAGTCCATCAGCGCAAGCACGACGCTGGTCAAGTTCACCTACGATGACATCAGGGCGGCCACGGGGGCCTTTGCCAGGGAAAGCATCATCGGCCGCGGCGGGTTTGGGAATGTGTACAAGGGTGTGCTCCCGGACGGTGCGGAGGTGGCGGTGAAGCGCTTCAAGAACTGCTCGGCAGCCGGGGATGCTGCGTTCGCGCACGAGGTGGAGGTGGTGGCCAGTGTCCGCCATGTCAACCTTGTCACGCTACGTGGGTACTGCATCGCCACCACACAGAGGGAGGGGCACCAACGGATGATTGTGTGCGACCTCATGCACAATGGTAGCCTCCATGACCACCTCTTTGGCGCCGGTGAGTGCCTGATGGCCTGGCCTGTGAGGCAGAGGATTGCAATTGGGATGGCGAGGGGCCTCGCCTACCTGCATCGTGGCACGCAACCAGCTATCATTCACAGGGACATCAAGGCGAGCAACATTCTTCTTGATGACGACTTTGAGGCCAAGGTGGCTGATTTTGGATTAGCCAAGTTTGCTCCGGAAGGAATGACACATGTGAGCACACGGGTTGCGGGCACACTGGGTTATGTTGCCCCGGAGTATGCACTCTATGGTCAATTAACTGAGAAGAGTGATGTCTATAGCTTTGGAGTGGTGCTTCTTGAACTTGTAAGTGGGAAGAGGGCATTCATCTCTCTCGGCGAGGGTCAGAGTTTTGTGCTCACTGATTGGGCCTGGTCATTGGTGCGCAGAGGGAAGACACTGGATGTGATCCAAGAAGGAATGGTTGAGCCTGGTGCTACTGATGTAATGGAGAAGTATGTGCTTGTTGCAGCGCTCTGCACACATCCTCAGCTGCACGCGAGGCCAACAATGGAACAAGTGGTGAAGATACTAGAGGCAGATTCAGTACCAGGGCCTTTAATAATTCCAGATCGGCCGCTCCCTGTGGTTGCAAACCTGGCTGAGATTGAGAAGTCAGCCAGCAGCAGTGGCTCAGGTCAGCTGTTTAGCCCCTCTGGTTTCCGCTCTTTTATTCATGGAAATGAGGATGCTGCTCTGGAGTCCCCAAAAGAAACATGATGTTGTGCTTACCTCAGTAGAGAGAATTGAATGCTAGAATTAATGTGTATCATATTTGTTGTTACCCTGATTTTTGTTTCATGGGATTCACACATTGCAGGGCAATTGTTGTAGATAGCAATCTCAATTTTTTCTCCCACAGGAATGGAATGTTCTTATGTGACAGTTGAATTCATTAAAACATATCTAGCACTGTTTCTTTGCATTATATGTATCTTCTAGTTGGTGGTGGAAACTATTTTTTTAATGATTCTGGATTTAGAGCATTTACTTATTCATGGACTTTATAAGATCCTTCCATTTAGTAGCACCTTAGGATGGCATAGTCTTAACGTTAATGGCAAGGTTCAAAAGAGGAAAGGCCTGTGGGGACCTACACACCCAGAGATGTGGAAGTGATAAGAGTCATGAATTAGGTTAATAACTTGTAGAACATATCATGCTCTTCAGTTAAAGGCGCCAGATAGTTCCTTACAAGGATACATCATTTAGAAATTGAAACCAAGATAATAGTTCATTAGGATGCCATAAGCTTCTATTTCTGTGTTATCACATTTTGTAGGTAAGTACTTACATGAGCATCAACTTCAAATCCTTTTGTATGTACTCTGTTGTGACCAAACATTTTAAGAAAATTGTCATTCCCTATTTTATATCAATGTTTATGCTTGATGATTCATTATTATGCTGGGAAAAACCTATCTGCTCCAGAAACCTGGTTCTTTATATGAGATGATAACCAGTAGAAGCATTGTCATTAATTAGAAGGTGCTCAAGCTAATAACATAATGTTGGTGTTTATGTACCATTTAAGCACTGACATGTTGGCTTAACCATTAGTTGCTACATATATGGTTACACAATAGTCAAAATCTTGTTGGAATAGTCAATGAATAGTTGAAAAAATAGCTTTGTCCATGCTGAAAAGTGATGAATTAGGTATTTGTGCAAATGAAAGAAAATGATAGCTAGATTTGCTCAACTGAAAGACATGTTAAGATCATTTTCTTGGAGGTAGGGGTGGAAATGAGCTGAGCTTGAGGGACGCAGGCCTGGTTTGGCTCATTAACTCTACTATCTATGATCAATTCAGTGGGAGGAACGAGCTAAAAACTCATAATTTAGAAAGCTTGAGCTAGATTGTGAGGCCTCGCGAGCCAGAGCTACATGCACCAAACAAAAATAGAATAGTATTGCTTTAGATGTTGGTGTCTCTGTTATGTATGTATCTTTTGGTGGAACTGTAAAACCTTGTGGGATAGTTCACATTTTATACTGGATCATCTTAAATGAATGAAATGCAGGTCACGGAATGTTGTTTCTTATAAACGTTATTTAACCTCTCTTAGAATATTTGTTACATTGAATTCCTTCCTGAACGTTTGCATACTTGATCACTACTAGTTGGAATATTCAAGTTATTTCATATGCATCATAACTTGCTGTCTCAGTTTAAAGTAACATTAGCATATGCATGATATAGCCTACATGCAAAATTGAAGGGCACATTGGCACTGCAATTTTTCACCTCGCATTGCTCGCTGACATTTTGTATGCAGGGCAATCTTTACTGCAAGCCTTCTTTATAAGTAACAGTGGAGTTGTAATGCCTCGTGGGTCCTACTTGCCTTGTCCTGACAGATTTAAGTACGACATTTCTAGTGTTTCCAACCTGCTACAATATTTGTTTCAGTACGGATGTAAGTATGCTTCAAATGTCAAATCCATTTGATTAAATATACAAATATGCTCCTCTTAAACTATGTATCTTTGTGCCATCTGGAGCAGGCTTGTCTGATATGGTTAGAAGTTCTCTTTACATCTTGCTCATCTTATGTATGGTTAAAGCAAATTAATTGGTTTTGACTTGCTTAGTGAAGTCGACTGGAATGCAGCTGACTGAGCTTCCACTCAGGAAACAAGTCGAACAAGGAGACAGGGACAAAGCTATGCCTGTAATGGAGGTGGGATCCTTTTGGAGAAACCTAAGTCGCCGCACATTTTGAAGCTTCTGAATGTACTAAATGACTTTTTTGAATACTAGGTTCAGATTGCAACGAAATAATCAAGGGAAACTTGAGTTGATGACACCGAAAGATCGCTCCCTTGCCTTTCTAACACTGAACATTTTCCGTTACCTTATCTAGCACCGAAAGATGTCTCTGTTACCCAATTCTAGCACTCCGTCCATCTTACCGTTTGCCCCGCTTCTTCCACATCAGAGAGAGAGAGAGAGAGAGAGAGAGAGAGCGGGAGTTAGCTTGAGTCGAATGAAGAAGGAGGCCCCGCATGGCAGCAATGGACAGAGGCAAAGGTTAGCGGCAGTGTGGCGAGGTCACCGGTGGTGATGGCACAGCGCAAGGCGAAGCGAGGCAACGTCGGCGCAGCTTCTCCATCTCCGGTGAGCTGCCGCCGCCGCGAGGTCCTACCGCCGCCGTCACGAGAGTGGGAGAGTTGCCATCACCGGGAGAGAGAAAGGGAGGAGAGGAGGAAGAAGGGAGAGAGGAGGGAGAGAGAGGGAGAGGAGGAAGAAGGGAGAAAAGGAGAGAGGAGGGAGAGAGAGTTGCCGTCGTCGCCGTGAGCTGCCTTTGCCGCCGCCGCGAGCTGCCTCCGTCGTCGCCTCGAGCCTTCTGGGAGAGGGAGGAGAGGAGGAAGAGAGAGTAGGAGAATCGGGAGAGAGAGAGGGGGGGAGGCCACCACCCCTGGGAGAAGGAGAGGGAGGAGAGGAGGAAGCATAGATGGAAGGGTGGGATCCACGTGTCAGCGAAACAATAACGGTCCTAACGGTTCCATCGAACACCTGGGAGTGACGGAGTGCTAAAAACGAGTAACGGTGACGCGTTTGGGTGCTACATAAATGAACCGTTAGGCTTCGATGTTAGAAAAGAGGCCGAGTGATCTTTCGATGCCACCAGCTCAATTTTCCCAACAATCAAAAGCGATGGAAGTACAGCAATTAGTACTGCTGGTTGTGTGTTGGTTCTTCGGTGGTAATTTTGATATTTCAAGTGAATAAAGAAACAATTATAACCAGTGTAGATTCATTCATCTGTAACTCTTGGCGTCACTTCCATTCTTCTATATCTCTTGGTCATACTTGTTCACCTCCCCTTTGCTTGTAGTTTACGCCTTCCTCACCCATCAAAAAGCTATTTGGTCATGCCCATACATTTTTTCTCTTCGTACATGGGTTGTCCTCATTGTTATAGCTACTTTTGTCTTCCTCTCCTCTTCACTCTTTGTTTCCTCATGTCTTCTCGTGGCACATAGTTATAGGCCTTGTTCTTTTCAGCATATCGTACCGTTGTATATTACTGTAGAAAATTTTATTATTTTTATATAGCCTATATGTTGTGATAATTCGTAACGATTTTTTCGTGGCTTTTAGTAGTCCTTTCAAAAATTCTAAAACTATTTTTTAATTATTTTTTATAATCTTTAGACCTCTTTTCGAGGGCTTTCAGATTTGCTACAGTATTACGCCAATGCAACGATACGCTGAAAAGAACAAGGCCATAACTTCGTTTTCTTCTCCTCTCTTGACTGTACTCCTAGAGGTTATAATAACTTATTGACGAGTGCCACAAATTGAATGTCCGATCCGTCAGACTGCTGACATCAGCATGACATCATCACCAAAACTTAAGAAATGTCTACTGAAACATGGAAATGATTAAACTTGATATTTCAAGAAGTTTTACGAGTATGAAATCCAACTTTCAATAGGCGTAAACCAAGTTTCAGTACGCAAAAGTCGAAGTTTCAATCACGAAAATCCAAAGTTTGGATGTTAAAACACAAAAGTTTTGGCGGACGAAAAGCCCAAGTTTAAAACGAAACAAGTTCAAGTTTCAGCAGTAATAATACAAGTTTCAAAGGCAAAATATCCAAAGTGTTGGAGGAGAAAATCCAAAGTTTCGGTGAGCTAAGTCCATGTTTCAACAGAGAAAAATTCAAGTTTCAACAGGCAAAGTCAAAGTTCAATATTGAAATCCAAAGTTTCGGTGACAAAAATCAAAAGTTTTATAAGTACAAAGTCCAAGTTTCAGAGCGCGTAAGCCCAAGTTTCAGAAGGCAAAGTAATAGGTTTAGTGGCAAAAATGAGGTATGGATCTCCAACATGCCTTCTTCTTCCCCATATCCAGCAAGCTCTAGTCTGCAGATCCTGAGCCGGCATATGAATCCGCCATGCAAATAATTGACAACCTTCACATTTACGCACAATTTTCTGCGCATCTGTCACGGCAGTAGGCGAAAAGAACCCTTGGCGATAGGCTTTACCAACCAAGGAACTTACTGCAGCGTAATGCCCACAATCTCCCGAATGGATGTTGTTGAGCAGGTCTCTGCGTTCTTGCTCTGATATGCACCGTTTTAGTATTCTGGAACTGCTTTTGCGAAAGAGCTCGTTGCCAACTACCTTATAATTTTTGTTTCAATGTGTTATGCACTCGGCCAGACTTCGATCTTCTGGTAGCTCATCCTTAAGAATGTAGTCCAATTATGGTTGAATACATCCGGGATTGATGGATAGGACTTCCGCTTCTGCTTGATCAACCTGCTCGCCTGACGGAGCTGGCTGTTTGATAGAAGGCTTACGCAGCTCCTCAACAAACACTCCAGTCGGTGCTTATGTTTGACTGGATCCCATCCGCGCGAGCTCATCTGCTATTTCATTGTCGTGGCGAAGCACATATATTAACTCCAAATCGTCAAACTAGTCTTTCAACTTACTGACTTCCTGGCAATATGTATTCATGTTGTCGTCGATACAAGATCACTCTTTTTACACTTGATTAACCGAGTGCTGAGAGTCCCTGTGAATCATTAAACGTCGAATCCCGAGCGATATGGCGATGCGTAGCCCATGGATGAGTATCTCGTACTCGGCGGCATTGTTGCTGACTAGAAATAGGATTTAAAAAATGCGGGGACCCATTTTCCAATATTAAATATAAGAAATTGTTTCTCCAAAATAAGAAGCTTACATAATTGTTTATATAACCACACTTTATTTATTTTTATGGTATTTTACAGAAATGGTTACAATACCAAAAATGGTATAATATATGAGTGTAGGGAAGACTTAGAAGTCCTGGCTGAAAAGATTCATTTCTTCTTCTGTTATTTGAAAATCTGCAACGAAAAATGGATCAGTTCATTTAAAATGAACTGTTCCCAATTATATAGTAACTATAATCTTGCAGGTTCCTATAGGAATTTAAATAATAACTATATGAAGGGATTAAAAAATAGTATTGGCTTTATTCAAGGTGTTTTATGCAATTATTTATAAATTCTATATTCTATATTATTTTACCAAAATTTCTCTTTTTATAAAAGATTTCGATACATTAATAAATACTATCTCCAAATACTTCGTTCCTTAACACATCTTCTTTCAGATGTCTTGTTTTTAAAATAGCATCACCCAATTGACACAACTTTATATAACCGAAGTAGGGTCCATCGATGTTTTTGTTAATTAGCTCTGTAGAACCTATCCAACTTTACCCATACAACAGCTTCTTATATGGTTGGATGTTAAATGTGGCATTTTTATTCAATAAGACCCAAGGTTCTGCAATATCTCGCATACCACGCAGATATTGAGAAAATAACCTCAACAATGCTTAGCTCCGCACAATCACTACGGTAACTTTGCTAGTGACTCACTTGCTTAAAGAATTGCGGAAAACTACGCAAGCATTGTGAAAAATACTAAAAACAATGCCTCGCTTTTCAAGTCATTACGGTAACCTTGCTTTGTGAGGAGGTTCAATAAATTCCTCAAAAAGAATGGCTATAATAGAAAAGGTAAGAAAGATTCTAGGAAAACTAAATCATCAAGGAACTCAAAGATAAGATATTATGAATGTGGAGAAACCGGACACTTTATTGCCGATTGTCCATATAAGAATGATAAGAACAAGGAAGAAAAGAAGAAAGAAAAGAATTATAAGAAGGGCAAGGAGAAGAGCCAGAAAAAAAGAGTTCTAGAGGTGAAGCTCACATTGGTGAGGAGTGGGAATCCGATTCCGACTCCGAATCTGACTCCGAGTCTGGAGATGAGAGTATTGCATACATTGGAATGGCTATTACAAAACCGGCTTCATCACTATTTGGTGAATTGACTGATGATGATGATAATTCAATGTGCTTTATGGCCAAGGACCCTAAGGTATCATCAAAATCTTCTAAATCTCTAGTTAATTTTTATACTAACTAGTAAGCGTGCACGTGCAAAGCACGTCGGATACTATGTAAAACATAAAAACCCTTTTTCATTGCAGAATTCACAAATTGGGTTACCATTCCAACCCTTTTTCTGAGATTAGACTTGGTTAACAGAGTAATTTCTTTTACCAAGGCATTTCTAGAGTTGGCATGCATGCAAAAATATCAAATGCAGTGCAAGATTGTTTTAGCATTGTCGTCGCAATTTGCAGTAATTTTTTGAGACAATTTTAGTTGTTTTTCTCAAAATTTTGAAAATAATGTTTAGAGGCCACAAATTTTTAAGACGGTATTTTTTTTAGAGGGTAAACCCTAAACTAAATAGTAAACTATGTTTGGAGTGAAAAAGAAATCATAACGGTCGCACTCAGAATTACAACCAACTGAGGTTACAACAGGAGATAAGCAAGTTCGAATTGGTGATTCTTCACGTAAGTCTGCTAACATCATTTGTTGCTTTAGAAACTCTTATTACTTCCTTTAATTGATCCACCTGTGCTTTAGAAACTCTTATTAGAAGCTCACCTATGCTAACATCATAACAGGTGCATCATTGGCCTCTACAGCATAAGATGTACACTTAAAGATTTGCAGCTTGACTACTTAGATTTGTACCTCGTAAATCCCTATGCCTGATAGCATGTCCAGTTGATCATTATGCTACTGTTTATGTACTGAGATATGTATTGAATAATTACCATGTTTAAGATCACTTAGTCCCTTTCTTTCCAAATTTAGCTATATATCTTACATGTCGGATTTTGTGCATGTGCTAATCACACGATCGATAGCAAGCCGAGCCGCGCGTGGTCTCCTCGCTTGGACGGGTCATCCTCCCGATCGCGCATTCGCGCCATAAGACCGCCATCACCATCCATCGGGTGGTTCACCTCTCGTTGCATGAGGCCGACGACGAATATGCCATGAGGCCGCCACCGAACTGGAAGATCATCGAAATTTGCTAGGTGAAGTTGATCATCGAAGAGAAAGAAAAAGAAGTGAGCCTTTTACTGGAAGATCTTGCTTCATTGAACACATTTCCTCGCGCAGACTTCCAAGCTGCCATTCAGCATCAGACATGTTACTCATGATCGTGTAGCACTACAACAGAAATGCAACACGGTGTAGTTCACGCCACACAGTTAGGAAATTGCTCTATATTTTATACAATGCAACTTAGTGATCATAAAGTCCAAAACTAAAAGAAAATATTGACCAAAGTCATCAAGTGCTCAGCAGTGGGCTATGGGCAGCAGGATAACTTACATGGCTTGGTGGAATATGCTTCCCACGTAAGAGATCAAACAAAATAGTGCCAAAACTGTCTACCACACTCTCTGGAATCAATCTGCCTGCAGAACAGAGGAATGTTAAGAGACGAATAAATTAACGTGCCAATAAGCATACATGTATAGACAAGCGGTAATGCAATACAGACTATACATGGATATTCATATCCAATTTAATTACTATATGTAGTGTAGAAATTTTATTTGGCCATAGTTATTACAACATTTAAGTATCATATAAAAAACAAAAAAGTCACCCATTAAACATGTAATATGAATGACATTCCTTTATATCAAAACACATGATGTTAAATTGGGCATAAAAATTGTTTTTTGTTCATCTCATAAAAACAATGTAGAACAATAATCCATTTCTACCCTGAAAAATAAACTATGGTATGAAATAAAATGATGCACAAAGCACTGGAGTGTTGCCTATTGAACTAATATTTTCCCTGTCTGGGCACTTGCAAAATAAAAATTCTTTCATTTGTAGTCCAATATATATACACTGTCAGTACAACACATGTAACCTTTTCCAACAACAATAATAACAAATTCCAACATAAATACCATGCTAGGCTAAGATGTTAAGATTGGCTCACAATAATCAAATCAATCATTAATACGACCAAGAACTACACAAACTGGATATTAGGGAGTGCAAGGGAGAAAAAGAAAAAATGCACGTCATCCATCCAATTTTATTTCTATGTCAAGAATGATAAATCTGAAAGATTCTTCATTCTCCTATATGCTTTCTATGTCACCAGTCCCCTTTGCTTGCAGCTAATTAAGGTGCCTCGTCGATCACAATTTGTTTTCAGCTTCCCTCTTCATTAGAGCAAAAATAAAATATTAATTTGCATTGCCACTTTCTTAATTTTAAAATTAAGTCAACTACCAAATGGAACTTTGTATCGCAGTCTTCAAAACCTTAAGATAGATAACATAAGGTTAAATGTTTCAATGATAGCACAAAAAAATAAGATTAATGCTGAGCAGTAGATATAAAGCAGCATAAGCTATTACCAAAAGTGAAAAATAAATCCAAACTTTAGCAAAGCACATTTCACAATATATCAGAGAAAAACTGTATGGCTAGTAATATTGACAACACGTTAACAGGTTCTTAGGAGGCCAATGCCATAATTTCTCTTTTTTTGGATCAACAAACATATGTCATACCATCTTGTACAGTCAATTTTTCGTATTCGTTGCTAAAACATTTTTACTCGTACCTTCTCTTTTACATTGATCAATTTGTTCTGAAATATCTAAATAAAATCATTTTTTGTACCCTATTCCTTCTTTTGGTAGTGGTGTTGTGTTTGTAATCATATTTGGCTATATATAAAAAAACACATTAATTAAATGTCACCCTTGCCATCATCACACTTACATATCTTTGGTTTTGCACCACTTAAAATTCTGATTGCAATAAAGAGTAGCAATCAACTTGTATCCCCCATCAAGCACACATAACAAAGTTGAACTGAATGCTCTGGCATGAATAAATCCATAGATGCCAAACTGAACCAGACAAGATGGCTAGAGTATGATTCAAACAAAATAATACTATGATTCAAAAACACCACATTTGTATTCATAATTTAAGCGAGAAAGTTAATTCAGAAACACCACATTTGATTTCATAATTTATTTATACTGAAACCTAGCCAATCTGAACTGTATTGGTTCCAATATTATTGAATATCAAAATATCAAAAAATTGCAATATTGATTCAGAACCACCACATTTGATTTCAAAATATCGCGGTGAGCCGTCAGGAAGAACAACAATTGAGCACATCATATACGCCTTGCAATCGCATTGCATCAAGATTCAGGAATACCACAGCCACAAAAGCAATATCTGGATCGATTGCATTGCTCAAACCAGCTTTGATCGGAGAGCAAGAGCTTCACGGAGAGGAAAACAAGAATGGGGAAGAAGGCAGAGGCATATTCGCTGAAAACCCAAGCGAGGAAGGTAAAGCTATGCGAAAACTAACTCTGAAATCTACTACAAGTGTGACCCCGAAGCAAAGAAACGTTCAGTAAGGTTAAAAACTCAGCAACGCAAACCTGCACCTCAAGATCCAGTGAGGGAGATGTCGCGGGGAGGAGGCGCTGCGGCGGTGGGGAGGGCGCGGCGCGAGGAGGGGGCGGCGGCGGGGAGGAGAGTGCGCCGACGCGGGGAGGGGAGGGGGGTGTGGAGGAGCGGCGGCGGCAGGTGGGGAAGGGGCCGCATGGGGAGGAGAGGGAGGAGGCGCTGGTGAGCGAGATGTCGTGAGGAGGAGTAGCTGCGGCGGTGGGGAGGTGGCGGCGACATGCAGCGGAGGCGGCAGCGACAGGCGTGCGTGCGCGGGGAGGCGGCGGCGGCGGCTAGCGGAGATGGCGGGCGGAGGTGGCGGCGACGATCTAGAGAGGGGGGAGGAGTTTGTCTCGATCTGGAGAGGGGAGAGGGCGTGCGAGGGGAGAGAAGTTTGTTAGGGAAGAGGGCATGCGCGGGGAGCTGAGGATCATGGGCGGCTGGGGCTCCGATTCTTTGAACCGCTCCATGCTCGCGGAATCGCGGATTGCTCGATGTCCAGATCCAATTCGTGATTTCATCCGTCGGATCGAAGATCAACGGTTTAAATTAGTTGTGTCAATCAGTCTCAATTGAAAACTCGTGCTTTTAAAGGAGTAGAGATGATGATGATCATCATCATCATGATATGGGCAATGATAGCTTGGTCAAGATGATGAAAAAGTTTGATATGGGTAAGTTGACTGAGCTCATATAGAGGGTTGAGCAACAAGAGAAACTTTTTGAGAAAGGAGAAGACTTGCTCATCCTTGAAAAAGAGAGAAACCTCCACCTTGAGAAGGAACTTGCATTAGAAAAGAAGAGAGTTGAGGACATGACTGAAGAATTTTTTGAGGTCAAATCCAAAGTAAGCTCTATTGAGATCAACAATGCTTCCTAATGCAAAGAAAGGACATGAGACTCTTATGGTGAAGTTTAATGATCTTTTGAAAAGCACCTGTAATCTTCCTAATGCAACTTGTGACTCATCTCCCTCCACGAGCAACGGTTGTGCAAGATGCTACAATGTTGATGTGAACGCTTGTGCAACTAATTTTGCCACTTTGCAAGACCTTACTGGTGAGAATGAAAAGTGAAAGGGTATTCTTAAGGACGGTATTCAAAGGTCTTACAAGTCGAGTAAGAGACTTGATGAGATCTTAGATAAGAGATTAGGAAACTTTAGAAAGGTCGGACTTGGCTATGTTCCACTTAAGGGCAAGAAGACACATATTGTGGTGGCTCCGGTCACTAAACCAATTCACTTCGTGAGAGAGCAAAGCTCAAAGGTTCACGTTTCTCACTATACTTTTAATGCCTCTTACATTCTTATAAAGAATAGTTTTGGTAGAGTGCTTGCATATCATGTTGGACCGAAGCGTAACAATGCACCTTTGATGAGATCCATTTGGGTCCCAAAGGCTCTCAGGACTAACCTTAAATGACCCAATTAAATTTGGGTACCTAAGGCCAAAATTTATACTTTGTAGTAATATCTCTTCGGTGGTCCTAGTTGGGTACATGATAGCGGATGCACTCATCGTATGATTGGAGAGAAGGCAATGTTCTCTCAAAATAATTGCTACAATAAGCCAAGTGAGAGCATTACTTTTGGAAATGATGGTAAGGGTGATGTATTCGTTATTGGTAAGATTGTTATTGCTGAAGATCTTTATCTTACAAATGTTTTAATGTTGATACATTGAAATACAATCTATTATTGGTACTATAATTTTATGCAACCGATTATGATTATATTTTTACTTGTGATGGTGTGAATGTCATTCGAAGGAGTGATGGTTTAATAGCCTTTAAGGGTCATCGAAAGGGAAAGCTTTATATAGTGAACTTCTCCACGGGTAGGCCTAACCCTAGGATATGCCTAATGGCTAAATCTAGCATAGGTTGGATTTGGCATCGCCGACTAGCCCATGTTGGTATGAGAAACCTTCATAACTCTCGAAAGGCAATCACATTATTTGACTAACAAATGTGAAGTTTGAGAAAGACAGGGCATGTAGTGCATGTCAAGCTAGAAAATAAGTCGGAGCACTCCACGCTTCCAATAATGTGATGACTATAACAAGATCTCTACAATTGTTATTGTCGGGGATTAGATCACGGCCCATAGCCATGGCCCACTCCCTGACGGCCCAATCGAACAGCCTACCAGGGCCCAGCTCCCTGGAAGGTTCTATCAGGCCCATGTGCATCTGCCGAAACGACCTCTTGGTCGGCATGGTGCGTGAACGACCTAGGATTCGTGTTTGAGTCCTACTCGAACAAGAGTTCTGCACGGCTACGTGAAGACCCGGACGTTGGTTTCCCGGATTGGAATAGGAGTCGTGATCCCCAAGACTAGGAGTATGCCTTATCTACCTCGGGATATATTTGGCATGTATGAGTTAGATTACGCACTAAGTAGTTAGCCCGCCCGATATTCCTTGGTGAGGTCGGTTTTCGGCACTATATAAACAAGGCCCTACGGCGTAGAGGGGCTCTGGCATGATCTTCGCATTATTGCTTCTCAGACACCATAATCTCGCCGAGACTTGTTCGTCTCGCCGAGCCACCTCTTGTATTCATCTCGATATATAAGAAAGGTGGGCGAGGGCTATTATCTCTCGAGAGGCTGAACCAAGATAAAAACTCTGTCTCCTGTTACATCACGTTGTTCTTGGTTGTTCGGCGTGTCTCCTATCTCAATCTTAAAGAACCTTAGCGACTTGAGATCGATATCTCAACCGTCGACAGCTGGCGCCGTCCGTGGGGATACGCAGATCGAGCATGTCGAACTCCATCAGCGATACAGAGATACTTCCTGAGGGCTACGACTCAGAAGGACAGGATGTCTCATCCCCTGTCAGTTCAGATCGATCTGTTCGGTCTCGAATGCTTTCCGCATCCGAGGCAGATGTCTCCGCTTACATGGCGAGATAGCCTCGGATCGCACTCCGTCATCGGCAGCGACACTGAAGCGATGATCTTTACGACGGTTTAGATTTGTCGATTCAAGGCTATGTCGGTAGATTCCATCGTGGAGATCTGGCGATGACACCGTCTAGCATACCTTCGCATGGCCCCGCGGCATTAACATGGCGATGGGGAACCTCGAGGATCTGCGACGGCCGTGGCGGTTTGGAGGTCAGGCAGATTAACTGCTCGGCATCAAGACGAGGTGCGCTGGTCGCTCGCGCGAGCAAGACGTCATTCGCCGCGACCTCGGCGATTCCATCAATCGGACCTTAGCACGGTTTCGCGACCGGTGTAGCGGCAGCGTCGCGACCCACCTCGCGTGCAAGCACTAAGTCTCCGCGGAAGCTTCCTGTCGGTCAATTCCCGCGTGGCCGGACTCGGTCGAGCGTAAGCGGATGGTTCGAGGATCCGGGACCCATAGATCAAAGTCGGAACGGCTCGAAGCTATAGCAGCGGTCCTTAGATCCACCAATCAAGCCGATCTCGCCCGTATGGGCGTCTTTGTGCGTCTAACCTAGAGCGGTGGTGAAGGCCTAAAGTCTCTAGGAGAAGTCAACAACTCCTCCGAGCAAGCAGACCAAACCGCCGGAATGATTCGGACAGACTCGATCGATCGCGTGACCCCGTCACCATCGAAGGATCATCGTCCATGAAGCGAGCTACCGTGGTCGCCGTCGCTTCGCCAAGTCCTTGTAGTCATCGCGACCACGGGGCAAGCGACGCGATGATCACGGACGGTCCCCTCGTGAGGAGGCGTCGTCGCCACCACGAGGAAGGCGTGGTGGATTGTCCCGAGAGAGTTTCTCCGGCCGAAGTCATCCGTTCGGCGCAGAGTTCCCCGCGCAACAAGACCAACGTCTTCTCAAGACTAGGTTACAGCCGGGAAGGTGGTCGATCATATGCTCTGGGTGCAGGGCTTTCTCCGACGAGCTTGAGCTGTCCGGTGGCCCTCAAAGTTCAAGCCGGTCACATGGAGAGGTACAATGGGACTCGTAACCCGGAGGAATTCCTTTCCATCACGCTTCGGCCATCATGGCGGCGGGGTGACGAGCTCGTCATGGCTAATTACCTCCGATTGTCCTTGAGGGTCTTTGCTCGGACGTGGTCATTCAATCGGCGGTGGGTTCCATCATTTCGTGGAACCCGCTTTGTGATGCTCGATCGCTAATTTCCGAGGTATTACGTGCGTCGGGCAAGGAGGATGATCTGCACGGATGATCCGGATGAGCGGGAGACCCTCCGTAACCGTGAAGCGTTTCATTAAGATCCGCAACACGATCCGAACATCTCGGATGAATCTGTTGTCGCGCCTTTAAAAACGGAGTCGCGACGAAGCGGCTCACCCAGATCTCGAGATCAACGAGACTGGACCGCCAACGACTTTGTTCAAGGCGGTGACCGCTATGCCAACGGGCAGAGCGCGTTGAGATAAAAAGGCGTTCGACAAGGGCGAGCCGCCCTTGACTGGTGTGGATGAGAAGAAGAAGAGCAAAGAACAATGTCCCCGGTGACAAGAAGTCCCGGAAGAAGAAGAACAAAGGTGATCACGAACAATACCGTCGCGGTATGGATCGCGCACCTCCTCCCAAGGATGGGCGAAGAAGCCGAACAATAATTACAAGGGCAAAAGCACGCTCAGGAGGCGGACAAGGCAAGAAAGGTCCGAACGACCGATTTTGCAAGTTCCACCAAAGACTACGGGCATGATATACGCCATCAGAGAACTTGGGCTGCAAAACTCGAAGATTTCTACAACGGCAAGGGCCCAATGCCCACCTGCCCGAACAAGGTGATGCCGGTGAATAGCGCCAAACCGGCGATGGTGATCGGGAAGATGATGATGAATATCAAGAGCCCGTGAACCATATCGCCATCATTTTCGCGGCTCCTCGGCACACCTCTCGGCGCAGCCTCAAGGAAGCCGCCGGGAGGTCCACAACATCGAAAAGGCAAAACCTCGGCTGAATCGATGAAGTGGATGAGGTCCCCATCTCCTTCTCTCGGGAGGATTGCCCCATGGGATGACCAAGCCTCGCAGACTCCTCGGTGGTCGCCCGACCATCGCTAACGCAAGAGTTGGTCGTGTACTCAGAGGCGGCGGAGCGCTTTGGACTTGCTTTACGCTAAGGTCTTGGACGAGATCTGATTCCTCGTTCTAAGCTGAAGGAAGTCGCAATGCCCTTCTACGGGATTGTTCCGGGAGAAGCCGTCGAGCCGTTGGGGCAGGTTGTCCTGCCTGTCACCTTCGGCAACCCAAGCAACTTCCGGACAGAGTTGATCACTTTCGACGTGGTCGACTTCCCATCGGCGCATAACGCGATCTTAAGCGAGCCATCTCTCGGTAAGTTTATGGTCGTGTCCCACCACGCTTACCATTGCGTGAAGATACCGGGTCCTAACGGTGTGATCACGGTCAAGGGCAACTACAAAGCGGCTCTGGATTGCGACGAGCAGTCCCTCGCTCTGGTTGACCAACTTCCGCCATGTGTCTCAAGTTCCGCAGACCAAGTCTGCGCCTAAGGTCTCCCTTCACCCGGGGAGAAACCAAGGAAGTTCATTGCCGCTTGATGATACTTCCAAGCAGTTCACTTGGGGCCAATCTGGACCCCAAATAGGAAAGCGAGCTCATTGCCTTCCTCCGAGCTAATGCGGATGTATTCGCCGGGAGCCATCGACATGCCCGAGTCCCAAGGAGGTGATCGAGCACAAACCGGCTGTCCGGCGGACAAAAGCCTGTTCGCGGAAGCTTCGTCGCTTTTGAATTCAAGCGGGGATCATCAAAGATCGACAGCAAACCTTTCATTCTTTGGGTTCATCCGCGAGGTTGATCACACCGAGTGGTTAGCCAACCTGTCATTGTAAAGAAGAAATGCGGCA
The DNA here is from genome assembly GCA_036346415.1 of Raddia guianensis. Classification (NCBI taxonomy): domain Eukaryota; kingdom Viridiplantae; phylum Streptophyta; class Magnoliopsida; order Poales; family Poaceae; genus Raddia; species Raddia guianensis. Next base: position 15,154,704 of record CM070534.1, on the reverse strand, counting down.
AGTGGAGGATGTGTCGATCACACAAATCTAAATATTGCTTGTCCTAAGGACAATTTCCAGCGCCTCGTATTGATCATTTGGTCGATCGATTGCGGACTTGACTTCGAGTTTTTAGATGCTTACTCGGTTACCACCAAATAAGCATCTCCCAGGATGAAGAGAAGGCGCCTTCATCACCCCTTTCGGCACTTTACGCTATAATGACCATGTCTTTCGGTCTGCAAGAATCTTTGGTGCCACGTTCAGTAGCTTAATGGAGAAGACCTTCCCGAGCAATGTGGAAAAACACGGAGGTCTATGTCGATGACATAGTTGTAAAAACAAGTATGCTCCGGATCATGTAAAAGACACGCAGAGACTTTTCGTAATCTCACGGGCATCGAATAAAATTAAATCCAGAGAAGTGTACCTTTGGTGTTCGATCCGGAATGTTGCTCGGTTATGTCATTGGCTCGCAAGGTATTTACGCCAACTCTGAAAAAATCGAGGCCATTGAAAATATGCGAGCTCCAACTACCATAAAGGAAGTACAAAGCCTCATCTGGCGGATGGTCGCTCTAAGGTGTTTATTTCCGTCAAAGGCTAACGCTGGCTGCCCATCTTTAAGGCCTGCATAAGCACAATGGTTTCGAGTGGGCGGAAGAAGCCGATAGATCCTTCCAGATCCGAGCGATACTGTCCAATCCTCCGTTTGACTACCCCGCGGCATGGCGGCAGCTCCCTCGTATCTAGGTTGCACGCCCTGGCGGTGGCCTTGATCTTGACGGTCGAAAGGGAAGGCATACTGGCGACCAATCTATTACGTGGCGAGGTACTTCACGGATCAAAGGCGTTACCACGAGGTCGTAAGCTCCTCTATGCCTTGCTCATGTCCTCCGTGAAGCTTCGCCACTACTTCCAAAGCATCAAATCTGGTCCGACCACGTTCCCTCGGGAGAAATCCTACGGAACAAGGAATCTAGCGGACGTATAGCTAAGTGGGCAATGGAACTAGCGAGTTTGATCATTATTTCTCGCCCGAATCGCTATTAAGTCACGCAGTCCTAATGACTTTGTCATTGAATGGACTCGCCGCCCAAATCGAGGAGCTCCCGAGCAACCCGATGAACCCTCTGGACCATGTTTTTCGATGGCTCGCGACCGAAACTCGGGGCTGGTTTTGTTCTCATCTCCCTCAAGGAGAGCAACTCCGATATTCTATCCAACTACACTTTGCGGCGACTAACAACGCTGCAGAGTACGAGCCCTCCTCGCGGGACTAAGGCGTGCAAGTCGCTTGGTGTCCAACGGCTAAGCTGTGAAGGAGATTCACGGTGGTCATCAATCAGTTAACAAGGAGTATCGGTCTTGCGATAACTCAATGGCGCGATACTGGTTGAAGTGAGGAAGTTGGGCGGCATTTTCGATTTTTGAAGTGCTCTTCGTGCCAAGAAAGGACAACTTCTGGCCGACCAGCTATCAAGTTTGGATCCTCACGCGAACTCGCTTCGGCAGGGTGCTCGTCGAGCACCTTTACAAGCCCTCAATCCGCCCCGGACGAGGCGACAGAGCGGTGGTCTTGTCTCCGTTATCAGCAGTCATGGATGGACAACGCCATTTGTCCGGTATCTTGCAGATGGGACCTCGCCGACGACGCAAGCCGAAGCGTTTCGGCTTATAAGGCGTGCGCTCCATACAATCTTATGGATGGCACCCTTTACCGTCAAGGTGCTCGGGAGTTCTCTCCAAGTGCATCTCTTATGAGAGGTGTGTTCCTTCTTAGGGACATACGAGGGTGCTGTGGCAACCACGCCCTTCGTAACTACGGTCGGCAAAGCGCTTCGCATGGGCTATTATTGGCCCATCGTTACAAGATGCCCGGACATCGTGACTAAGTGCACGGCATGCCAATTTCACGCCCGGAAGGCACACAAGCCCGCCCAAGAGTTTCAAACAATCCCCATCTGGCCCTTTTCCACATGGGGTCCGGATCCGCTCGGCCCATTCTCTAAAGGGTACAAGGGCTATACACACCCTTTCGTCGCCATAGACACTTTTACAAAGTGGATTGAGGCGAGCACGTGTAAATCTCTTCACGCCAAAACGGTGTTCGCTTTTTCAAAATAACGTGGTCACGCGCCGGGATCCCCACAAGTTGATCGCGATAAGCGGTACCCGTTGAGCGAGCTATTCGAGAATCTGCGAACACTAGGCACCAAGGTCTGCTTCGCTTCTGTGGCACACCCACAGAGCAATGGAGCAGTCGAGCGAGCTAACGGACAGATAGTCCAGGTATCAAACGGCGGGTATTTCTTTGCTCTCGCCGAGCACAACCAAGGCTCGGTCGACGAAGTTCCTTCCGTCCTCTAGGCAGTTCGCACTACGGCCAGCCGGGCGAGCGGGGAAACTCCTTTCCAATTGGTCTATGGTGCAGAAGCCATCCTTGTTCGGTTACTCTCGGAAGTGCCTAACTTACGTCAACGAGCAGACTGTGGAACAAATCGAGCAAGGTTGGTGTCGCTCTTTTCTCTACGCTGCGTGCTCGAGTTCGCAAGCTTAGGTTCTCGAGCATCGTCGTGCATCGGGGCTAGGGTGTCGCTCTTTCTCTTGTGCACTGTTCGGGTTCGCAAACTCAGGTTTCGGCGCGATGCACAACGAGGGCCGGAGCTAGGCTAAGCGCTCACCGGTTTTCTTAAACTTCCTAGCTACTGTTCGCTTAGTTTACATTCGTTCTTGTCTTTTTGTTGCTCTCTCTTTGCAGGAAAAGGGTAAGTCTTTATTAACAAAATTTGCGGTACAAAAGTCCATCTCGGTTCTGACCCTCTGACTACCTAGAAGCGAGTTGCTCCTTGAGCTCCTCGATCACTTCCTTAAGGCGCAGGACTTCCCTTGGGCTTTGAACCCCTCTCAGCCTCGGCACGGAGGCGATCGGCTTCCTCCTTCGCTGCTCTGGCCCGCCTCCGTCGCCGCCAGACGGAGAGCCTCGACTTCTTCGGTCTTGGCCCACTGGTGGTGGTCGAGCCTCGCTCAGCTAACTTCATTTGCGCCGACGGTCTTGAGCTGCTCGTCCGGCTCCTTGACCTTCTTCTCCGCGGTGATCGCCTCACCGCCATCTGCTGATCTCCTCAATCTCCTCTGTGAAGCCCAGGGGTTGAGATCTTAGCCCGAGTCCGCGGATGTCTGCTCCTCCTGGCGAGTGGGCTTTGAGCTTCTTGGCTTCCTCCGCGAGCTGGTTCCACCGATGGAACGTCGCCAAGCTGCTCTTCAAGCCACTCCGTGCGGCCCGGCTTCTCCTCGCGGTGCTCGCCTTCACGGCTTCTTGGCAAGCTCCTCGGCTTCCTTTAGAAGAGCCTCGGAGGAATGCCTCTCCTTGGTCGACTTTGGCCTTGAGCTTCTTCGCTTCGCCTTGGTAGGCTCCGGCTTTGGGCCAGCGCAGAGCGCTCTGCCCCGGGATCCCCCGTCTGGAGATGCTCCGGGAGGGACGCCAGTACGGCGGCCCGTTCGATGGTGACCCCATCCTCGAGTTCCGCCATGGTATTCCTAAAGACCTGAGGGAGAAGATCTATTCGTAACACTGCGATAACACATTCAAACCGAGCAAGGTTTGGTCTTGAAGTTTACTCGCCAAGCCGATGCTTCAACCCGCGGCGCAGGCGGTCCTCGAGGCCATGCGTCACGAAGCCCCGCTCATGCGGGATGAGGCGGGCGCGTTCCTCCCATCGACGCCTTGTCCGCTCCTTCTTCTTGGGGCGCGTCGTCGAGGAGCAGTGCGCGGGCGGCGCTTGCGTCTCGCGCTCCTTCTCCTCTTCCTCTTCTCCGCTGCCCGAACAGCTTGGCGAGATCGAAACCACTCCTCCGGTGGCACTGCTCGTCCCACGAGCGGGATGACTTGCTCGGCTGCTCGGGCTTCTTCTTGCTCCTGGCGGCGAGATTTTACCGCCACGGAGAATCCGTCGCCTCGGGGTGAGCTGCCTCGCGACGACGAAGTGCTGGCAGACCGATGCGCGGTCTCGCCTCGCGCTTTTTGAGCCATCGCCTTGGCACCGAAGTTCGTGGCGCCGCTTGCCGCTACTTTTGCCTCCAACCGCCCCACCGCGCCTTTGAGCGTCGATCCGCTTCAGCTGGAGCCGGCGGCAAGAGCTCCACGCCGCCAGACTTGTCCTTGAGGCTCGCCGACCTCCTTTGCCGTGACGCGCTGCAGATGCTCGGCAGCGGCGATCGCCGGCGCCTCCTCGGCGTCGTCTGTGGCGGTCTCTTCTTGGGCGGTGATGAAAAGAGATGATCGTTAAGTCTAACACGGCGGAAGGTTGGAAGATCTAAAGATCGATTCCCACGCACTGCCGTGGAAGGCTTGGTCCTGATCTTCTTCGCCGGAACCTTCCGCCTCTTCCTCGGGGGCTCCTTGGCGGCTTCTCCGCCTTGGCCCTTGAGTGTTCATGGCGACGAGCTCGGCTCCTGGTGAGTGGCGCCTCTCGCAAACACAACAAGTTTTTCCTTGCGCGCGACTTCTTCTTCGAGCCTCCTCTGCTCGGCGACCTGTTGCAACCGATCCATGCGGCCAGGGTGAGCTTGCGTGTAACGCCTAAGCCAGATAGCCATGGTCTTTACCTCTTCGTCGCTCTGCTTGGCGAGGAGGGAAGCGCTTGGTCTCTTCCCACTGGGCTGATCGCGCGCCCGCTTGGTCTCGCTTTCGATGCGCCGTCGCCCTAGCTTGGTCTCTTCGACGGTGCCGGCGGCCGTGTCATGGCGAGCTCGCGTAGGCTCGGCCGCCACCTTGGGCTTTGTGGCGCTTTGGCCTTGCCCTTCTTCGCCTTCTCCTTCTCGGACCGGAGAGTTCCTCAACGATCCTCCAAGGATCGGTTGGTCCTCTGCAGCGTTTTGAGAAGCGACGTTAGCATTTAAACAACGTTGCAAGTCTAGCGACATAGGCTGGGGTAAGTAATTTATCTCGTCTGCATGCGAGACAAGCACGTTGCTGGCAGTGTACGCCACCTCGCGGTGACCTCCCGTCCTTCTTCGCCGCCTTGAGATGGCGCCGACACCTTTCGGTCACCGATGCGTCGGTTGGCTTCTCTGCCCAGCAGAAGGGATTGTTAGTTCTGTTGGAGGAAAGAATGTATTTAGAGGTTGAGTCTTAAAGGCACTTACCCGTGCTCTCCTTGTGATGTCTTCCCATCCCTCTATCTTGTAGAAGGATAGGACCTCCTCCGCAGATGATGCACACATTATTTGTGAAGTCTCGAATAATCTCCCCGCCCATGAGCCCAAGGCTCACGAGGAGGCGATCTTCCTTGTCATGTACCGTCCTCGGCGGTCATTTCCGCCGAGGCATTGGCGCCCCTTTGCCGGGCGCCTTCCGGTGAAGACGAGTTTCTTGTCGCCGCTCCGCTTGTTTGTAGAACCACCTCACCCACCACGCGCCCATTGAGTCGAAAGCAGAGGTGGGCAAGGGTACTGGCGTCGTCGGCGGTGGCTTGAGCTTGAGGTAGTAGCACCCAGTGCTGAAGCGGCGGAGCTGCTCCTCGTTCTTGTGTAGTAATGGAGGAACATTTCACCGGCGGATCGATGCTCAGATAGCCCTCGCACAGTGTGCGAAGACGGCCATCTGGAGGATGGAGTTCGGATTGAGGTTCGCCACCTCCAATCCGCCGATGTTCAAGAAGGCCTCGGCGAAGTCGCCTCAGAGACCTCAACCCGAGCAAAGTGCAAACTGCTCAAGGTAACGAACTCTCCTCGGCGGCTCGGAGTATCCTCCTCTCCGGGCAGCCTCCACTACCGGTGTCGATGTGGTCCTCTTCCTCCCAGATCCTAAGGTCCTCCTCGGTCAAGCTAGTGCACGTGAATTTGGCCATAGCGATTCCTGTGGCTGGACGGCGGTGGTCGGTGATGGAATTTGGGTACTTGATCTTCGGCGTGGTTGGAGCTAGGGCTTAGAGAGGAAAGCGCGAGAGCAGAAGTGGCTGGTCATGGCGGCTTGGGTACTTTTATAGTCCCGTATAAGCAGCTCAAGAACGGTTTTGTCCCGTAAGCGGCTAGTTTTTACTACAACGGCTAGGTAAAACGGTAGCTTTGCTTTCACGCTGGCAATGACAGGAAGTTACCGTTGGAGTCGGCCAACGGCTATTTTTTCCGGTGTTTGCTTTCAAGGTCGAGTGCTCGCTTTCGGACAGATGTCGTTCCGCTCGACGAACGGAGTTGCTTAAAGATCGATCGGTTTGTTCGGTCCCGAACAAGTCTTGTTCGATTGAACCATAACCTGTTCGATTCGCTTGTTACATGCCTTTGTAGCAGGAAAAATACCCTCTTCGTGACTTTGAGTCTCAAGGGATGACCCCTCTGGTGAGTTCTTCCACTTGAGTCTCGGGCTAGCTGTCGGGATTAGATCACGGCCCATAGCCATGGCCCACTCCGACGGCCCAATCGAAACGACCTACCAGGCCCGGCTCCTGGAAGGTTCTATCGAGCCCATGTGCATCCCGCCGAACAGCCTCTTGGTCAAGACGCAGTGCGAACGACCTAGGATTCGTGTTTGAGTCCTACTCGAACAAGAGTTCTGACGGCTACGTGAAGACCCGGACGTTGGTTTCGGATTGGAATAGGAGTCGTGATCCCCAAGACTAGGAGTATGCCTTATCTACCTCGGGATATATTTGGCATGTATGAGTTCAATTACGTGCTCAGTAGTTAGCCCGGCCCGATATTCCTTCGTAGGTCGGTTTGCTCGGCACTATATAAACAAGGCCCTACGGCGTGTAGAGGGGCTCTGCACTTGATCTTCGCATTATTGCTTCCTCAGACACCATAATCTCGCCGAGACTTGTTCGCCTCGCCGAGCCACCTCTTGTATTCATCTACGATATATAAGAAATTTGGACGAAGGCTATTATCTCTCTGAGAGGCCTGAACCAGGATAAAAACTCTGTCTCCTGTTCATTTGTTGTTCGTGGTTGTTCGGCGTGTCTCCTATCTCAATCTTAAAGAACCTTAGCGACTTGAGATCGATATCTCAACCGTCGACAGTTATATATGGATCTCTTTGGACCGATTGCTTACATAAGTATAGGAGGTAGCAAATATGGTCTCGTATTGTTGATATTTTTCACGTTTCACGTGGGTATTCTTTTGCATGATAAGTCAGAAGCAAAAGAAATCTCAAGGAAGTTTATGAGAAGAGCTCAAAATGAGTATGAAGTGAAGATCAAGAAGATAAGAAGTGATAATGGTAAGGAATTTAAGAACACTGATGTTGAAGAATATTTTGATGAGGAAGGTATCAATCACGATTTCTCAGCTCCCTACTACCCCGACAAAACGGGGTGATAGAGAGAAAGAATTGAACCCTCATTGAGATGGTAAGAACTATGTTGAAAGAGTACAAGGTGCCGGACATATATTGGGTGGAAGCCGTGAACACCGTCTGTCATGCTATCAACCGATTCTACCTACACAAGTTATTAAAGAAAACTTCATATGAGCTCCTTACTGGTAATAAGCCAAACATTTCTTACTTTAATGTTTTTGGCAGTAAGTGCTTTATCCTGAAAAAGAAGTCTAGAAGCTCAAAGTTTTCTTCTAAGGTTGATGAAGGTTTCTTACTTGGTTATGAATCAAATGTTTACACCTATCATGTTTTCAACAATACCACCGGTATGGTTGAAATCTCGTATGACATAGCATTTGATGAGACTAACGGCTCTTAAGTAGAGCAAGTTGATCAACATGTGCTAGACGGAGAAGAACCATTGTGTGAGGCTATCAAGAAAATGTCTATTGGCAATATCAAGCCACACGAAGGTGTTGAAGACAATGATCCACTCCCTTCATCAACTCAAGGCGAACCTCATAAACAACTATTTAAGAAGATGAAAATGATAAACCCAAAGAGAAACCAAGTGAAAGTGATGATGAAGACCCTACACCACCAAATACACATCCACGAGTACGCCAAAGTGTTCAATGGATCACCATGTCGAAAACATCATTGGTGACATAAACAAGGGATTAACTACTAGATCTCGTCTTTCGAATTTTTTTGCATTTTACTCGTTTATCTCTTCTCTTAAGCCACTCAATATAGATGAAGCTATTAAGGATTCCGATTGGATTATTTTCATGTAAGAGGGGCTAAATAATTTCACTAGGAATGAAGTGTAGGAGTTGGTCGAAAAAACGAAGCAAAATGTTATAGGTACAAAATGGGTCTTCCGCAACAAACAAGTTGAACATGGCATAGTCTCAACGAACAAGGCACTGTTGGTTGCACAAGGCTTCACGTAAATCAAATATTTCGATTGTGGTGAGACTTACGCTTCCGTAGCAATAGTAGATGCTATTACAACTTTAATTGCTTTTACTACTCACCATGGTTTTAAGTTGCGGCAAATGGATGTCAAGAGCGCTTTTCTTAACGGTACACTTTCCGAGCTTATCTACGTTGAGCAACCACCAGGTTTCAAAGATACAAAATTTCCAAACCACGTCTACAAACTCAATAAGCACTTTATGGGTTGAAGCAAGCACCACGTGCATGGTATGAGTGCCTAAAGAAGTTTTTGGTAAGGACAGGATTCGAAATGGGTAAATCTGGTCCTACACTCTTTACTAAGCTAGTAGATGGTGATATCTTTATTTGTCAAATTTATGTTCATGATATCATTTTTGGATCTACTAATGAGTGTTTTTACGAGGAGTTTAGTTCTTTAATGACTACACGATTTGAGATGTCAACGTTGGGAGCTCAAGTTCTTCCTTGTACTCCAAGTGAAACAAATGAAGGAACTTTTATTAGCCAATAAAAATATGTGAAAGATATGTTTAAGACGTTCGAGATGAGCGACGCCAAGCCAATCAAAACTCCTATGCCAACAAATGGACATCTTGATTTAAATGTAAATGGTAAGGACGTCGACCAAAAGGTATATCGTTCTATTATTGGCTCTCTTCTTTATCTTTATACATCTAGGCCTGATATTATGCTTATTGTGTGCATATGTGCAAGATTTCAAGCTACACCCAAGGATTTGTCACTTAGTGGCAGCCAAGAGAATCTTGAGATATTTGATATACACTCTAAACTTTGGCCTTTGGTATCCTGAAGGGTCAAACTTTAACCTAATCGGCCATTCAGATGAGGATTATGCCGGCTGTAAAGTGGATAGGAAGAGTACCTCCGGTACTTACCAATTCATTGCAAGGTCAGTTGTTTCGTGGGCGTCCAAGAAACAACATTCCGTTGCCATATCCACAGCCGAAGCTGAATATATCGCTGCGGGACATTGCCGTGCTCAATTACTTTGGATGGGACAAACCTTGAGAGATTATAGCCTTAACCCTAATCACATCCCATTGTTGTGTGACAATGAGAGCGTCATAAAAATAGCCAACAATCCCATCCGACACTCCCGAACCAAACATATCGATATTCGCCACCACTTCATAAGAGACCATTCAACCAAAGGTGATATCGACATTACACATGTGAGAACCGAAAATCAACTAGCCGATATCTTTACCAAACCTATTCATGAGAGAAAATTTTACAAGTTGCGGAGTGAATTAAATATCCTTGACTCTCGGAATGTTGCTTGATCTATTGCACATATTGTTTAGTGATTGAACATGTTTTTATTATGTCATCTATTTTACTATAGCTATATAGGTCTATATATAAGTAATTGATTAATTTGACTCTTTGGATATTTCTATCATATTTATTCACGGGTGACCTTAGTTTGATTGATAGATATGCTTACGGATCATTCATGGGTAAATTCAATTCCTACAACTCCCCTCTATTCTCCCGGAGTGATCTTATCTATCCTCAAAGTGTCTGGAGTCTAAAATTTTTCAATTTCTAGTAGGAGTGGGATTGGATGTTCCGACCTGCGTTGGAACTTCCGGTGTGGCACAGATGGGGTCCCGTCGGATGTTCCGATGCGGCCCAGTCCTTGTTGCCTGCTCTTTAATCGCGTGGGTCCATTCAGATACCACTCCATGATTCCGAGTCTTCTGCCACCTCTATTGATATCTACACTAGAGGGCTATTCGGGATTCCTCCATCCGGTGGCGGCAACAACGATGATGAAGACGTCACTGGTGGTCATGGAGGTGATGGCTCCGGCAGCAGCGATCCGGAGTGGATTGAGTAGTCTCTTGGTGTCTTGATGCCAAAGAGGGAGAAAAGGTTTCGGAAGAGATTATCGTGTATCTATCTACATTTATCTATCTATTCTTCTTAGATTCCTCTGCATGAAACTTGAATGCTTAATTATGTTTATGTGCAAAACTAGGTTTTAAACTATGTTTTTAACTTATGTGCTAGACTATGTGTTGACCAATGTGTGGATGAATGTGGTGATGAATTGATGCAATGGTGGTTGTTTAGTAACTTAATGCTTTTGTGTGATATATTCTGTCATATTGCATGTAGTTGTCGACGGTTGGGATAACGACCCAAGTCAACTAAGGTTCATCAGGAGTGAGATAGGAGACACGCCGAACAACGACAAACAACAACGAACAGGAGACAGGGGTTTTTATCCTGGTTCAGGCCTCTCGGGAGAGATAATAGCCCTACGTCCAGCCTTTCTTATATATCAGAGATGAATACAAAAGGTGGCTCGACGAGACGAACAAGTCTCGGCGAGATTATGCGTGTACAAGTGCCAAAGCCCTAAGCTAGATGCTAAGATGTAAAACTCAATGCCAGGGATCCCCTAAACGCCAAAGGGCCCCTGTTTATATAGTGCTGAGCAAACCGACCTACCGGGGGAATATCGGGCCGGGCCAACTACGAGATCGTAACGAACTCAGTACATGTCAAATATATCTCGAGGTAGATAAGGCATACTCCTAGTCTTGGGGATCACGACGTCTTGTTCCAATCCGGGAAACCATGTCCGGGTCTTCACGTAGCCGTACAGAACCCTTGTTCGAGTCGGACTCAAACACGATTCCTTGGCCATTACGCACCACGCCGACTAGGAAGGCATTGGCGGGACGCATATGGGCCAGATAGAACCTTCCAGGGAACTAGGCCCTGGTAGGCTGTTCGTTTGGGCCGTCAAGGAGTGGGCCATGGCAATGGGCCGTGATTTAATCCCCGACAGCTAGCCTCCGAGACTCAAGTGGAAGGACTCACTAGAGTGGGGTCTTCCTCTTGAGACTCGAAGTCACGAAGAAGGAAATCTTGCTGCTACAAAGACGTGTAACAAGCGACCGAACAGGTCATGGTTCAACCGAACAAGACTTGTTCGAGACCGAAACAGAACCGACCGAGACCGAGCAACTCATTGCGTCGAGCGAACGACATCCGTCCGAAAGCAGATCACTCACCTTGATGTGGACCTTTGGAAAAATAGCCGTTAGCGATTCCAACCAGTAACTTCCTATCATTGCTTGATGAAGACATGCGACCGTTTTACCTAGCCGTTGTGGTAAAAACTAGCCGCTTTTAAGGGCAAAACCGTTGCGGAGCCGCTTATACGGGACTATAAAGCATCCAAGCTGCCCATGACCACTTCGCCCTCACGCCTTCCTACGCAAGCCCTAATTCCAACCACGCTCAACATCAAGCACCCAAACTCCACCACCAACCCCGCTCATCCCATACAGGAACCGCTATGGCCAAATTCACGTGCACTAGCATGACCGAGGAGGATCTTAAGATCGGGAGGAGGAGGGCCATATCGACACCGGTGGTGGAGGTCGCCGGGAGGAGGATACTCGGAGCCGCTAGAGGGAGAGTTCGTTAACTTCGATTCGCCTTTGCTCGGGTTGCGATCTCCGGCGACTTCGTCGAGCCTTCTTAAACATTAGCGGATTGGAGGTGGCGAACCTCAATCCGAATAAACATCCTCCGGATGGCGTCTTTGCACACTGGCGAGGGCTATCTGGAGTCGATCCACCGGTGAAATTTGTTCCTCCACTATTATACAATGACGAGGAGCAGCTCGCCGCTTCGCACTCGGGTGCTACTACCTCAAGCTCCGGCCATCGCCGACGATCGCCAGACTTCGCCCACCATTGCTCGACTCGATAGGCGGCGTGGTGGGTGAGGTGGTTCTGACAAGCGAAGCAACGACAAGAAGCTCATCTTCACCGGAAGGCACGGCGAAGGGGCGCCAATGCCTCGGCCAAGATGACCGCCGAGGATTGGTTTTGACGAGGAAGATCGCCTCCTCGTGAGCCTCGGGCTCACGGGCGGGAGATCATCCGGGACTACACAATGATGTAGTCCGTCCTGCGGAGAAGGCCCTATCCCTTCTACAAGATAGAGGGATGGGAAGACATCTCCAGGGAGAGCACGGGTAAGTGCCTTTAAGACTCAACCTTTACTTTGATAATTTTCATCCGAACAGGCGACGATCCCTTCATTGGGCAGAGAAACCCACCGACGCATGGGTGACCGAAGGGTCGACGCCATCTTTCAAGGCGGCGAAGAAGGACAGCGAGGTCATCGGCGAGGTAGCCTATACTGTCGAGGAGCGTGTTTCGTCCGCCTACCGAGGTGAGTTACTCGAACCCTCGCTCTGCGCCGCAGACTTGCATCGCTAATTCACGCTAACCTTCGCTTCTCAAACACACAGGAAGATGAGTTGATCCTCGGCGGGATCGTGGAATAACTCTGTGAGTCTGAGAAGGAGAAGGCGAAGAAGAGCAAGGCCAAGGTGGCCACAAAGCCCAAGATGGCGGCCGAGCCTACGCGGAGCTCGCCGCGACACGGCGGCCGCCAGACATTGAAGAGACCTCCCACGGCGACGGAGGGCGCCGAACAAACCAAGCGAGCTCGCGGTCAGCCTAGCGGGAAGAGACCAAGCCCCTCTCTCCTCGCAGAGCAGAGCGACGAAGAGGTAAAGACCATGGCCCTCTGGCTTAGGCGTTACACGCAAGCTCACCCCGGCCGCATGGAACGGTTGCAACAGGTAGCCAAGCAGAGGAGGCTCGAGGAAGAAGTCGCGCGCAAGGAAAAGCTTCTTGCGCTGCGCGAGAAGAGTGCTCAGCTCAGCCGGGAGCTGAGCTCGTCGCCACGAACACCCAGGGGCCAAGGCGGACAAGCCGCTAAGGAGCCCCCGAGGAAGAGGCGGAAAGTTCCGGCGAAGAAGATCAGAATCAAGCCTCCTACGGCAGGTATGTAGAGATCGATCTTTGATCTTTCAATTTCCTAACCGCGTTAAACTTAACGATCATCTCCTTTTCATCAGCCGCCCAAGAGGAGATTGCCACGGACGACATTGCTGCGGCAACCGAGCGATCCCTGCTGCCCGAGTACCTGCACGGTGCATCGCGGCGATGAGGTTAACCACCTCAAGGACAAGGCGGCGTGGGACTGCTCCCGCCAGCTCCGGCGGCGACTCGACGCTACCGATGGGCGCGGTGGAACGGCTGGAGGCAGAAGAGGCGGCGAGCGGTGCCACGGACAGCGGGGCTAAGACGATGGCTCTGGAAGTTGCCGAGGCGGCGGCCGGTCTGCCGCCAGCACGTCGCGCAGGGCTCACCCGAGGCGACGGATTCTCTGGCGGCGTGATGAAATCCTGCCGCTAGGAGCAAGAAAAGCCCTCGGCGGTCGCGCAAGTCGTCTGCCGTGGAAGTACCGGCGCCATCCAGCGGAGTGGCTCCAATCTCGCCCGAAGCCGTTCGGGCGGAAGAAGGGAAGGAAGAGGAGAAGGAGCGCGGAGACGAAAGCGCTTCGCCCGTCGCTCCTGCTCCCGAGCAGACGCGCTTCCACAAGAAGAAGGAGCGAACAAAGCGACGACGGGAAGAACGCGCCCGCCTCATCCCGCACGAGCGGGGCTTCGTGACGCACGGCCTCGAAGACCGCTTACGCCGGGGTTTGAAGCATCGGCTTGGCAAGGTAAACTCCAAACCAAACCTTGCTCAGTTTAGCTGCATCATCGCAGAGTGACTGACCTGATCTTCTCCCTCAGGTCTTTAGGGACACCATGGCGAAACTTGAAGACGGTATCACCATCGATCGGGCCGCCGTATTGGCATCCCTCCGGGAGCATCTCCAGACGAGGATCCCGGCGAGCCCTCTCTGCTGCCCAAAGCCGAGCCTACCAAGGCGAAGCGAAGAAGCTCAACGCCGAGCTGACCAAAGAGAGGCGTTCCTCCGAGGCAATCTTAAAAGAAGCCGAGGAGCTTCGCGCGCAAGCCGTGAAGGCTGGCGCCGCAGAAGAGAAGCCGGGCCGCACGAAGTGGCTCAAAGAGCAGCTCGCCGACGCGTCCCACGGGCGGAAAGCACTTGCGGCGGACGTCAAGAAGCTCAAGGCCCAGCTGGCCAAAGAGGAGCTGACCTCCGCGGGACTCCAGGCGAAGATTTCAACCCTGTGGGCTTCACAGGAAGAAATCGAGGAGTTGCGCGGGATGGCGGTGAGGGCGATCACCGCGGAGAAGAAGGTCAAGGAGCTGGACGAACAGCTCACGACCATCGAGCGGCGACCAGCTGCGCGCCAAGACCGAAGAGGTCGAGGCCATCCGGGCAGAAGCTGCGACACAGGCCAAGCGAAGCAAGGAGGAGATCGAACGACTCCGAGCAGAAGCCCAGGAAGGAATCAATGCTCAAGGCGAAGTCGTGCGCCTCAAGTTAGAAGTTGAGGAGCTAAAGGAGCAGCTTGCTCCTAAGTAGCGCCTGTCAGAATGTAAAAACGCCTTTGTACCAAACTTTTGATTAACGCAATAAAGCACTTACCTTTCTTCCTGCAAAAAAGAGCAGTAAAAAGACAGGAACGAACAGAAACTAAGAGAAAAGCGAACAGCGCTAAGAAGTTTTAAGAAAACGGGCAGAGCGCTTAAGCCTAACTCCGGCCCGTTGTGCATCTCGCCGAAACCCGAGTTTTGCGAACCCGAGCAGTGCATGGAGAAAGAGCGACATCCTAGCCCTCGGTGCAGACGATGCTCGAGAACTGAGCTGCGAACCCGAGCACGCGTCGTAGAGAGATAGAGTGACACCCGCATTTTGCTCGATTTGTTCCATAGTCGCTTTCGTTGACGTAAGTTAGGCAATTCCGAGAGTAACCGAACAAGGAAAGTGCCTGCTCCGCCGATGGGCTTATGAGAGCGAGCTTTACCAAGTGGTCGCGCTAAGCGAAGAAGTGCCTCGCGCGGAGGGCTTACGAGGGCAGACTTAGCCACAAGGTGGAGAAGCCGTGTTACGCAACCCTAAGTTCAGGAACTTATCGAGACTAGATACGGGCAGGGAAAAATCCTTAAGATCGCGGAGCCAATAGTTCAGAAGGATCCGGCAGCCATCAAGTGTTACCAGAGAGAAAGAGGTAGTCTTCAGAAGACAAGAAGTGAAAAGGGCACAAAGGCCGCGAGAATTCACTTAAGAATTGGATTGAACTTTACATGGTGCCCGAGAGACTTGGACGAACTAAGGCGCGAAGTTTGACCAAAAGCGCGAGGCTAAGCAAACACACAAAGAGACCTACACAAAGAACTTACGAAGCTGGTCGATGTTCCAAGTGCTGGTCAGCTCTCTCCCGTCCTCCATTGCCAGGCGAATAGCCCTGGGCGGCAGCAAAGGAAAACGACCGTGAACGGACCCTCCCAACGGGGAGTTAACTTGTTGGCATTGGACAGGTTCTGGACACGGCGCAGAGCGAGGTCGCCCGCCTTCAAGGCCCTTGGTCGAACCGATTTGGCAGCGTGCCTGCGAAGATCTTGGCCGATAGCGCCATTTCGACTTGTGCCGGTGGCGTGTGCCTTCGAGGAGGTCGAGATCGAGTAGGCGCTCTTGCTCGTCGTCAACCAAGTTGACCGAGCTCGTGCGAGGCGAACCGAGTACTATTTCGACGGGCAGGATGGCTTCTGTGCTATAGACCAATTGGAAAGGAGTTTCCCCGGTTGCCCGGCTGGCCGTAGTGCGAACTGCCCAAAGGACGGAAGGAACTTCGTCGACCCAGGCTTTGTTGTGCTCGTTGAGAGCAGCGAACACCCGCCGTTTGATACCCTGGACGATCTGTCCGTTAGCTCGCTCGATTGCTCCATTGCTCGTGGATGCGCCACGAAGCGAAGCGAACCTTGGTGCCCAACTGCTTGCGATATTCCTAGAATAGCTCGCTCAACTGGTACCGTTATCTGTGATCAGCTTGTGGGGGATCCCGAAGCGCGTGACCACGTTGCTTTTGAAGAAGCGCACAGCCGTTTTGGCGTGAAGAGATGACACAGGCTCTGCCTCGATCCACTTTGTAAAAGTGTCGATGGCGACGAGCAAGTGTGTATAGCCCTTGTACCCCTTAGGGAACGGGCCGAGCAGATCCAGACCCCATGTAGAGAAAGGCCAAGATGGGGGGATTGTTTGGAGCTCTTGGGCGGGCTTGTGTGTTTTCCGGGCGTGAAATTGGCAGGCTTTGCACTTAGTCACGATATCCCGGGCATCTTGTAACGCTGTGGGCCAATAATAGCCCATGCGAAACGCTTTGCCGACCAGAGTTCGGAAGGAGGCGTGGTTGCCACAGGCACCCTTGTGTATGTCCCTAAGAAGGAACACACCCTCCTGTTGCGAGATGCACTTGGAGAGAACTCCCAGAGCACCTTGACGGTAAAGGGTGCCATCCATAAGCTTGTATGGAGCGGCACACCTTATAAGCCGAACGCCGCTCGGCCGTCGTCAGGTGGTCCCATCGCAAGATGGGACAAATGGCGTTGTCCGATCCATGACACTGCTCGATAACGGAGACAGCACCACCTGTCTCTGTCGCCTCGTCCGGGGACGTGATTGAGGGCTTGTAAAGGTGCTCGACGAGCACCCCTGCCGGAGCAGGTTCGCGTGAGGATCCAAACTTGTCCTTCCTGGGCACGAAGAACCTTCCAGGGAACTAGGCCCTGGTAGGCTGTTCGTTTGGGCCGTCAAGGAGTGGGCCATGGCAATGGGCCGTGATTTAATCCCCGACAGTAGTGCTTGTTGCCAAGATATAGGGGGAGCTCTTGTTGTTATTCTTTACATAATTTTAGGGGAAGCTCTCAGTTATATTCTTGTTTAAAATTCTGTTATTTATAACCTCTTGTGAGCTATAATTGTTGTCATCAATACACCAAAAAGGGAGAGATTGAAAGTGCATCTAGGTCCCAAGTAGGTTTTGGTGATTTATGATTAACAATTATAGCTAGGGCTAATGCTTTTAATGATGAGATATACATAGGTTTAAAAATGGTAGAGTAACTCTCAAACTTTTATAGATTGAAGATGGCATCAAGACTCTGTATAGTCGCAAATTGTAAATCTTTATTTCTTGAGTCTAGGCATGTCGTACTATAAAGAGGGATGCTACGGAGAAGCATATAAAGGTTCCTAAGTGCTCAAAGTAGGTATCTCGAAGTTCGTGTGAGTTTTTTCACTCAAAATACCCTATATATAGAACCTACTCCATCGGAACATCCGACGTGGATCGGAACATCTGATGGTGGACCCAGTCTGCATGCTACCAGCGCAATCCAGAAAACACCCCATCGGAACATCCAATGCCTGTTGGAACATCCGATGAGGGATTCTCTGCAGTAACGGCCATATTTTGTGATCCTCTATTTAAAGCTCTCCTCCACCACCTGCCAAAGGTTACACACTCTGATTGATTGAGATTTTGAACCCAACACTCCTTTCTTCATCAGCTCTCAAAAGCACAAGCCTTTTCTCTCTTGTTCATCTTATGAGATCTAAATCTAGAGAGATCAAGGCACCGAAAGTGCTCCACGAATTAGAGGCATCAAATTCCTTAGCACTTAGCGATTCCTAAACAATTCTCTGTCACATTTTTTTACTCTTGGAGGCTTGAAGGGATCCTAGACGGCTAGCTGTCGACAGTGAGTCGCTCAGCTTTGTGTGGTGTGCCTCTCGGTGTTTGTGAAGTTATGATTTCGCCTCCGCAAGGAAAATGATTCATCTAGTGAACACCGGTGAGTGTTGTTGTGCAACGCCGGGAGGGGATTAGGGTCTTGGTGATCCGGTCTTTGTGCCTTCCCTAATGGTGAGTAGGATCTCCCTTCAAAGATCCGAACATCGGTAAACAAAAATCGCCGTGTGCTTCATCTCGACCTTTAGTATATGTTCTACTATTGTTTTTGACTTGTTCTGAATATTCTTGAGTTGATCTAAACTTGGTTTTGCGAGAAATCAATTTTTATTACAGATTTATATCGATTCCAGATCAACCAGGATCGAAACATCCGACATACATCAGAACATCCGACGCAGATCAGAACATCCGACGCACGGTGTACTGGACCAGATCAGAACATCTGATCTACATCGGAACGTCCGACGTGCTAGCTACTGTTTTGAGTGTTTACTTTCCGCAATTTTGTTTTATTTACCTATTCAACCCCCTCTAGGCGGCATATCGATCCTTTCAGGTCGGCTGGTTTAGCTAGGTTGGTAGGCCTAACCTAGGTCAATCGGGACTGCCCCCGTGATCCTTGTGTTGCTATTTTCTTTCTAGATACTTCCCTATTCTCTATCCCACTTAAAACTTGTATGCATATTAGTTAATAACATCGATCGATGCAAAGTTGCACTGATAGAACCGATTGCATGCAACATCATTTGCACAAAGGCACACTATTACAATGAAATCAACAAAAAAACAAAGCACCTTCATTTAATTTAGCCCTAGCCAATCTATGGAGATGGACACTCATAAATATCAGGAGTGCCCGAAGCACTAGCGTAGCAGTAAAGCTTTGAGGTGGTAGTCTTACAAAGGACATCAAATTTGTCTTCTTGATCCATAATGTCCAATTGCACCTCTTCCAAGCACTCATCTAAATTATTTTGTCGCTGTTTTAAAACGACCAATTCAGCGCGGAGATCCATGTCCTTGCGGGTCTTCACTAAACTCCATTTCTCTAGGCTGCCTACGCATCAGGGGGGCATACGGAAACGCCTACCCTAGATCG
Organism: Raddia guianensis; assembly: GCA_036346415.1. Lineage (NCBI taxonomy): Eukaryota > Viridiplantae > Streptophyta > Magnoliopsida > Poales > Poaceae > Raddia > Raddia guianensis. The sequence continues at coordinate 15,135,831 of CM070534.1, read as the reverse complement.
TGTGGTGGTGGAGTCAGCGGACTCGTTCGGCAAATTATCCACCTTCTTAGTGCCGGAGAGAGTACCTCCTCGTATCCCGTTGCCGTCCTCTGCCCGCGAATGGCATAGCGAGAAGGAGATACAGGAACACGCTCTATGGACTTAAGGATTAGCTGCTCATACTGCATGAGCGCTATTCCCTTCTCCATTTGTAACTCTGCCCTATGGGTGACTTTTGGAACATCTTGCGGGGACAAGAGTACGAGTTTTCTAGTCAGCATCTTCTTGGGACCCAACTTCCCTGCATTGGGCCGGGATGGTGATGGCGCGTGAATCTTACCTTTTCCTATGGTTCTGAGAGGCGACAGAGGTCGAGTAGCACTCCGAGGGCTTGCGATGCACAGAGGGGAGGCTGGTCGGCCCGGTGGGGCCGGCCGGTTTGGGGAAGTCAGCCGGTCTGCCCACTATTCCAAGGCGTAACCTCTGGTGTCATCTCGAGTTCAATGACTCTAACTGACGAATAGTTTAGGTTTTGACTAAAGAATGGGTTCCCTGATTGGCTTTTCGAAATTGGGGCTTATGGAGATCCTTGTCCGGTGCCCTTGACTGTGTTTGGGGTGGATGTTTGGTGATTTCCAGCCATGGGAAAGGTTATGTGGGTGTTGGCTCAAGGGGGAACAACGGTGGAGAAGATGAGAGAATGATTTTGAAATTGAAGCATCTCCTCAACTGAACCGACTTGTAATGACATCTCACGTGCACCCACTTTGAAGAAAAGGTTTCTCCTTTGAAACTCTCAATAAAATCGGAGAAAGATGTGTCGGCAAACCTGGCTAGACCAGCCGACCTGCCTAGGTAGGTCGACCTGGTCAGACTCGGTCAGGCATGACCCCTTTCTCCCTTTTCCTCTTTTGCTCACGAATATCCATAGCTCAATTATAGTTTTATTAAATAAAATAGAGAAAGGGTATAAAACTTTATTATAATCACTCTTCATCACAAAACTTGAGGACATCGATTTCAAAAAGTGTGGGTATTTCAGGCTATAGAAAAAATTTTAAACGCTTCTCGTTAGCCTTAAAAATATTCCCATCATTATCATGGAGGGTAACAGCCCCATAACCGGATGCATTAATCGCCATGAATGGGCCTTCCCACTTACTACGAAGCTTACAATGACCAAACAATCTTATTCATGAATTAAAGAGGAGCATTGTATCTCTGTGTTTGTAATGTTTGATCATAATACGCTTATCATGCCAGCTTTTAGTTCTTTCCTTATAAAGCTTGGCACTGTGGTAAGCTTTCTCTCTCCATTCTTCAAGTTTAGCTATTTGAATCTGTCTTTTGATACCGGCTGATGGAAGATCCATATTCCATTTTTTTAATTGGCTAGCGTGCTTTATGCTCTAATTCTACAGGAAGATGGCATGTATTCCCATAGACTAGCTGATACGAAGTCGTACCGATTGGTGTTTTGTAAGTAGTGCGGTATGCCCATAGTGCATCACTAAGCTTAGATTTCCATGTCTTTGCCATAGCGTCCATGGTCTTTTGTACAAAGTTCTTCATCTGCTTATTGGATGTTTCCGCTTGACTGTTAGTTTGAGGATAGTAAGGAGTAGCTACCCGATGATTTACCCTTAGGGTTTTCAGGGCATGTCAAACTCCAATGGATGAAGTGCAATCCACCATCGCTAATGACAATCCTAGGGACACTGAACCTAGGGAAAATGATCTCTTGGAACATTTTCTTAGCACGGTTTGTCTGTGGAATGACATAGAAGTGCTTCTACCCACTTAGGAACGTAATCCACTGCCACCAGAATATATTCATATGAATCCGACCTAGGGAAAGTGCCCATAAAATCTACCCCCAAACATAAAAAAATATCTATTTGTAAATTGCTTCTTAAGGGCATAGCATCCCTGTTAAGACCCCTGTGGAGGGTACCCCAGTTTGATGGTGAATATATGCGACAAGATGGAATTTGAAGTGTTTTGAATAATTTTGAATGGTGCATTTGTGGAAATTACCGTAGAATTGGAACCAAACCATTGTGCTGAGCTTGGACTAGGTAATAGTTTTTATCGGACGTGGTCCGATGGAATTTGTTAAGCTGACACGTGGTATGTTAGGGCTTGCTAATTGTGGTGTCACGAATGGATTATGATGTTGGTAATCTTGTGATGGACTAACCTTCCAGGTGAGGTAAGTGTGTTTGTTTCGTGTGTGTTCTCCTCAGTGATGCAGGTATCGGCAGGTACGCTGACGCTTCGCAGGGACAGCTGGAGGCTGGTGCGTCTAGGGGCATGCAAGCGACCGGGTTCAATGATTTGGTGGTCACATGAGATGGTGTACTCGAGAAGCTTAGCCCTAGCAAGGAATCCGAGGCAGCTGAAGGATGCGGCGTCAGTAACTGGTGGCGAAGTTGATATGACTGGTGGGCCCAGGCTTGGGCTGGCGACCGAGGAAGCTGCAAAGATATTTCTTAGGAATATGTGGAGAATGCTCCCTCTAGGGAGTGTGTTTTGTAGTGTGTGAGTTATGCACCACTCATCCTCAAATGAAGGGTGGAGATGGGCTCTATGGTTTAGGGCATCTCACCCTTGGGCTATAAATAGAGGAGGAGGGGAGCCCCTCCTCATCCCCTTTAAGCTGAAAATTTCAGAAATAGAGAGGCTGAGTTGGGTGTGTAAGGGTGGCACCTAGAGTGCTTGTGACCTCATGGAGTGTGGTTTGTAATCCTCCAACTTCTATGCAATGAAATCTTTCTTCTCCATTAACATTTTGTGTTGATTTGCTCCAAGTTCTTATTGATTTTGTTTTTCCTTTTTGGAGCTCTTATTTGGAGATGAGTTTTGGTGATTTCTTGTTGGTTCTTGCTAGTCTACAATGCCTTGAGGTTGCTAATGTGATTTGCCACACACTTTGCAACCATATGAGAGGCAAGAGATCAAGTTCTTGATTTCCTGCAAATTTGTTCAAAAACTTTCATCCGTGCTGCAGTTAGTGTTTGATTTTAAAAAAATATAGAAAAAACAATTTTGAGTGATTCCACTTGAGGAAGCTACGAGGATATTTTTCGAAGGAATATGTTGAGAATATTCCCTCTTGAGAGTGTGTCTTGTAGTGTGTGGGTTGTACACCATTCATCCTCAAATGAAGGGTGGAGATGGGCTCTAGGGTTTAGAATATCTAATCCTTAGGCTATAAATAGAGGGGGAGGGGAGCACATCCTCCTTATCCCTTTAGAGCTGAAAATTTCAGAAATAGAGAGGGTGAGTTGGGTGTGTATGGGTGGCACTTAGAGTGGCTGTGACCACATGAACTGTGGTTTGTAATCTCCCAACTTCTATGCAACAAAATCTCTCATCTTCATGATCATCTTGTGTTGATTTGCTCCAAATTCTTCTTTCTTTTGTTTCTCCTTTTTGGAGCCCTTATTTGGAGATGAGTCTTGGTGATTTCTTACTGGTTCTTGATGGTCTATGATGCCTTGAGGTTGACAATATGATTTACCACACTCTTTACAACCATATGAGAGGTAAGAGATCAAGTTCTTGACATGTTGCAAATATGTTTAGAAATTTTCATCCGCGCATCAGTCAGTAAAAGCTTTTTAGAAAAATTTAGAAACATCATTTTGGGACGATTCCAGTGGAAAAAGATGCGTGACTCATATACCCATATGTGGTAAAAATTTTAAGTCCAATGGTTTCCCTATTTGGTAGCTATGAAGTAAAAACCGAGCCCCAGACTTTGTGCTTGAAGTTCTTGACAGCTCGTGTTGTTTGATTTTCATATTTTCTGTGCATTGAATCTTGAGGAGATTTTTGGTGGAGTGCTTCACGACTCATGGTTGCATAGGGAGAAAAATTTTCACAATTTTTGGAGTAATAGAAAGCCACCATCTCTTTGCTCCAAGTGAGAACAAATTCTGAAGAGTCTGCTTTTGCTTTTCTGAAAGTGGCTTTGATCATTTGGATTGGTCTTATTTTATAAAGCAATATTTGAATTGATTCCTCTCTTTTGAAAACTTGACAACCAGGATGGTGAATGAAAAATTCCCACATATTTCATGACTCTTAGTCATACATGCTATGGGTACACATAATTGTCATGTTGTCCGGGTTTTGGTGAAAACGGTAGCGTCGAAAATTTGTGGAGCCTATTCACCCCACTCTAGCCACCTAGATCGGGTCTTCACTAAGCCATTGGATTAGGCACGGTTTTGCAAGCCATGAAATGAACTCAGCATCTTAGATAAGTCCAACTCTGCCTAGTTGGCATCAAAGGACCTTGTGTGTGAACCGTCTATACATGTTGTGTTGAGAATCTAGAGCTTTGCTTGTTATACCTCTCTTATGTGTGCTTAATTGTTTCTAATTGATCATGAGAGTCATTGCTAGAGTTTAATGTCACTTTTCTTAATATGTTCTTAACTCGAAAAAAAAAGAGCTAATTGGAATTCTTAGGAAATGTGCTAGGTCTATCATAGACCATTATATCATTTGACTTGATCTACTCTTTTGGTTGACCTAGTACTACTTGTCTAGCCATGTTACTTATTACTATTGGCTTGATATGATAACTAGAGAAAAACTTTATGAAATGTTGAGCAAAAATGAAAAAACTTGCTGAAAATTGTCTCACTAATATTCCTCGATAAGATGGCTTGTCATTGCACCTAGGCATGAACTTAGGAGGAGTTTTGGATGACCAAGACGTACATCTTCAGTGTCATGCTAGGTAATGTAAAAGAAAGCAAGCAATGCTTATTTGAAAAATGAAGAAAAGCTCAACGAAAATTGTCTTTGCATCTCTTTGTGGCTTGATGGTAACACTATGTGATATGCATACATGCTCTAGTTCTACATAGCACTTAGTGTTCCCCATGTGGAGTAATTGATCAACCATGTGATATCTTTTGACTATGGTACACCTAAAAATTGCTATTATTGATCTATATGACATTTGACCTAGTCATAACTTGAATGTGAAAATTGGTGTACTATTTGTCATGCTTGTGATTGGTACAACCTCCGAAGCTCACTAGATGCTCTCTTTTCCTTTTATGTGCCTTGTTCGGCTTTTTGGTCCTTGATGCCAAAGGGGGAGAGTTTTGGGCAAATCTAGTATGTAATCTAGCTTGGAGAACTTATTGATGTCAAAGAGGAAGAGAGTTTACTTGCTTTTTCGCTCAAGGGAGAGAGAAAGTTGCCAAAGGGGGAGAGTTGTGTGAAAATTGCAATGTGCTTTAATGCATTAATTTGTTGTCTTGGTTGCATGTGTTGTCTTGGTTGCATGTGTTGTCTTGCTCATACTTGTGCGCTTTCATGCGGTAGCTTCAATTGGTATCGTTACGCATTATTTGGAGCTAATCCCTGCACCAGAGTTGCTTTGCTAGCTAAGATTTGCAGGTATTGTCATCAATAACCAAAAAGGGGGAGATTGTAAGTGCAGGCTCCCGAACCTTTATTGGTTTCTGGTAATTGATGACTCAAGCTAATCACGTCGACAACCTCATCAAGACTAAGGACCTTTATTTAATAGTTCTTTTGAGTCTTAGTGTGTGTTACTTTAGATGCCTACAGATCATCCTCTGTTTGGTTGCAGGGTCCCACTAAGCACAGTCCTGAGTCTCTCATTCTCATCCAAACTTCGAGTGTGTGCGAAAGGGTTCCGAGTGACACAATTGTCAGGGTTTCGAGAGAGTTCTGGGGGAATAATTGTCCAGGGTTTCATAGTTTCTAAGTATCAAAGCCAAATATTTCCTGAGGCGTGAAACTTCCCATCTTGACCGTCCAAAAACCCTCGCCAGGTCCACAAGTCGGTAAAGTGCAAAAAGCCGGAGCCGGGAGAGAGTGGAGAGAAAGGAGAGAATGATGCAGCCCTGTCAGGATCACCGGACGAGTCCGGTGGGTCACCGGACTAGTCTAGTGGCTGCGGTTAAATAATTCCGAAGAGTCTCTGTCTATCAGGCGAAATATTTATGCTCACCGGATGACAAAAATGGCACGGGCTCATCTACCGGCTCAGAATCTAGCACACAAGGGGGTCTGATTTCGGGAATTTCTTCTATTTTAGAAAGCTCTGAGTAATCTAGACGATAGAGTAATCTAGAGCTCGGAGATTTTCTAGTGGCTCGGCGTAAGAGAGCCAAGGGGTCACATACTCCGCTGGTAATGAATCTCGCAAGGTGCCAAAGCCTTCCGAAGAGGGGTGCAGTCCCCAGCTTATGCCGGAGGTGTAGTGATTCGCACGGAAACTACCATTGTTTTTGCTGTCAGCGCCGCTCCGCCTAAATCAGTGCCTCGTCTCACAGAGGTTCCAGGGGTCTTTACCATGGTCTTCAATGATTCTGAGGACGAAGGTTGGTTGCCTCCTTTTGAGACTCGGCTTTTGTATGCCTTCCCCCTGTGGCTGCTAATACGGATGGTAAGTAGCATTGCCTTCATGAAATCTCTAGTGGAGGTGCCTAAGCCCGTTATCGGCCTTTGTCATTATCCGCTAACGGGCTTTGCTCTAGGCGCTTTGCTCTCCTAGGATTCAGGGTAAAATCCTCGCCGCTGATGTACGAAATCCGCACAAGCAAAACGAAGTAGATCGAAACAGAAAACAGGGTGAGATACTGTAATTTAATGTTGAATATCCCTTCGGTGCGAAGGGGAAAAAACCATGAACGCCAGCCAACGAAAGTTCACTTTATCGGAAGAATTAAAAAAATCGAGGAAAACAACTTAATTAATATGTCCCTCGGTGACTTATAAGAGGTATTTAATAATAAGCGGTCACCTAGGTCAATAATAATGATCCGTACCGCTCCGGTCTAAGCCTCACAGAGATGGGCCTCCACTCCGCTGCGTCAGAAGTTGGCTTTTTTTTATTAAATTTGGATCATAAATCAACAGTCAATATTGTGACAAATTTAAAAGCAGACATTTTAGCTGCAGAAAATGCAGAGGAGCAAATCAGCACACTGCATCCCGCCGAACAAGGCGAGGATGAGTTTGCGGGAGAGAACGTGAAGGTTGCGGAAAAGGATTCTTCACCGCCCCTGCGGACACGAGATTTTTATCATCCTCACGGTTCACCGGATTACGACACCATAGCGAAGGCTGCGAATGTTGCTTCCCTCCGTTTCATTTTCCAGGACAGGGATTATTTCGGACTGGTTGCCATGATGTGTTGGAATGCCTCGAGGGTATTTCCTCTCTTCCCTTTTTATATGGGCACAAACATGACCACTAACTTTGTTGCTACCGTGACGTACACGTGAATAAAACAAGGGAGGAAAAATATTTGAAGCTGCTGGGATATTTGTGACAAACTGACATTAGGAAGGAAGATTAGTATTGCTTGCATGATAGAGCAAACGAGGAAGACAAGAAACGTGGAGCGATTTTTCTGTGCTGCGCATGAGGGAGAAAAAGATGGACCAGGTCCGCACGCTGTACGTGTTAATCACGTTACAAAAATTAAAGGTAATTTTGCTAACGAAAATATTGAAAATGCTTCTATGCGGACGTCCGACCCACGTCGGACGTCCGCACGGCCCGACGGGGGTCGGACGTCCGCACTGCCCGACGGCTCCACGCAACGTGGGCTTCTTCTTCCCTCTCTTTCTCATTCTCTCCATCACTCACTCACAGCTATTCTCAGCCACACATACAACTTCTTATCCTCTCTCCACTGAAGCTAGCAGCGTCTTTGCTTGCTCGTCGGCTTGCTCCTTGCTGCCATCACCTCCTCCTCCTCCCAACTCCTCCTCCTCGTCATCTTCCTCTCTCTATCTATCGCTCCCCCTCTCTCTTCCCCTCTCTCTCTAAGCAGAAATGGAGAAGTTTATGTTAGATATCCTCTCTCTCTCTATGGAGGATTTAATGGTGGAGCTCATCCCCCTCCTCATCTCTCTCTCTCTCTCTCTCTCTCTCTCACACACACACACACACTCTTCAATCTCTATATACGGGGAAGACACTTTTCGATGAACTCCAGTACCCTTGTCTGACGAGCTCCACCCATCGATCTGACAAGGAAGACGTTGGAGCTTGCCGAATTTGTGGAAGACGATGGTTGGAGAAGAAGATGGATGTTGATTCACTGCGAAACATCAAAACATATATGTGTGAAACAATTCTATTCGCCTAGGAAAACAAGGGTTTTGTTCTTGTGAAACATTTTTGACCGGTTTTTTGTGCTCTTTTTGAAAAAAGAGGGTCATGGGACATGATGTTTTTCACTAGATCATTTGTATTTGTTTCATTAGGTCAACCCATTTGTTTTAGTAGTTCATTCCAAATGTTTCACTAGTTCAGTTCAGTTGTTTCAAACATTCATCTCCAATGTTGTCATTTCAATTGTTTCAGTAGTTCATTCGAATTGTTTCACTAGTTCAGTTTGTCAACGTATTTTTCTGCCGCTAGACTTGAGGATTCAGAGATTCGGCACGGGGTAGCACTGTTGCACCTCGAACCACCCTCGAGCTCCCAAGAACAGTATGAACACGAAGATGTACCCAGGTTCGGGCCCCCAAGGTGGGTAATAGCCCTACTCCTGCTTGAGCTCCAGCTCTAGGCGTGTATTGCGAATGGAATGAAGTGGGAGGAAGAAGACATCGGGGCCCCCTTTCCCGTGGTGGCTTGGCCCCTTATATAGTGTGGGTGAGCCCGAACCGACGGGGACAGAGAGAAAACAGGGTACTCCAAGCCTATTACATGATCACTGTACTGGCAGGTATACAATAAATGTTGTGTAGTCGTAGCCGCCTGCTACGCACGTCCAGCTGCCTTGTCGCGTCCCATCGGTGGCAGGTGGGGCCTAGAGTCCCGCCGACCCTGCCAGCTACTCACGTGGTCGTCGATACGGTGCGGGTCCGATCGCCCGCCTGCCGATCTGCAACGTATCACACGGCTCGCCACGTATCACAGTCACCGAGCCGCTCGTGGCTCGGTCGCCGAGCCGCTTGCATGTCTGGTCGCCGAAGCCGCCTCATGCTCGGTCGCTGAAGCCGCTTTCGCCCGGCCGCGTGTCTGGTCGGCGGTGCTTCGCCAGCGTCTTTGGGGCCTGGTCGCCCGACTGGCACATGGGGTCCGGTCTCCCGGCGCAGGGGTCTAGCCACCCCCGCCTGCCGAGAGACGCCTCGGGGCCCAGTTCTGAGCGATGGGGCCCGCGTGCCAACCAGTCCACTCGGAACCAAACCCGGTCTTCACGGTCGTCCTAGATGGCGCCGTCTTCTACCCCCTTCTGGAGGAGGTGGAGAGGACACCCTGGTACCTTATGTACCGACAGTAGCCCCCAGGCCCGTCCTGGGGCGCAAGCCGAGCTCGACGTCCCTACTGGCTTAGATCATTGTCAATGCTCGGATGCACCCTTGGGTGGGGCTTGTTCCGCCGCGCGTCACGCGCTGGTCTTCTCTTCTTCAGCCGGGTAATCCCCGGAGCCCCCGAGCGCCTTGCTCGGGGCGATTCACCTGCATCCAAACAGATCACCTCTCCCCGCACCAGCGAGGGGTTATATCACAAGTACTTGCACAGAGGAATAAATGGAAGTTACTAGAGAAACACTGCCGCTGCGGTGTTGCCAGTGGGTGTCACTATGTCGTTTCCCTTCACCTTTCGGAACTTACGCCCTTGGGGTCTCTCGGGGCCGGACCAAAACATCGTGGGTTTAAGGCTACGGTCTTCCGGGGTGGTCGTAGGCCAACAGTGCTTGCGGAGCAGGCCGCCTAGTGCACTGTGCGGAACACGGCCCCGTCGCCCCCTTTCCCAAGACGAATGTTGGCGCCCTCTTTACCGTCAAGGGCGTCGGGCTAAAGCGAGGCAGAGAGTCATGCAAGACCAACGCGGCAACACGGGCTAAATGTAACGTAGCACGGAAGAAAGCGAACACTCGCTTAACCGGATCACAGAGTACTTACAGTACTGATAGGCCGAAGGCACGACCTTCTCAGCTCCAGAGCGCTTGCCTCCGGACTGCCCGCCGGACTTGGCGCGCTCCTAGGAGTACGGCCTCTACGCCGACCCAGTCGATGTATGGAGGAGGACGACGCCGAGGGGTGATCGGCCCCTTTTGCCGCTTGTCTTGTACATAAGACCTGTTAATGCAACCTTTTGCTTTTCCTGCCACAAGTCTCGTTAATCCTTTACGCAACCTTTTACTTGCGAAAAGAAGAACTTAGGCAACCGACCGCCAAAAGCTTTAGACAGAACGTTCTGCGGAAAATGAGCGCTTTTTCCTTAGGCATCTGGTTATTTCAACCCTTATGGCCTCTCCGCAAACCGACCTTAAACATTGCGTGGCGAGAACTTAGCTTCCGGAAGTGGTCTAGATGCCGGTGCCGTCGTTGGCGCAGAGCCCAGACCAAGCAGACACACTAGGTTAGAACTCGCCTTCCGTCCGCCTTGCCTCGCCCAGCGCAAGTTTAAGCGTTCGCCTTTGCAACTAAGGGGCCATCAGCCTTAAGTACTTCCTGTGGATAACATAGACCTCGGGTATCCACACGGCGGGCCTAAAAGACCACCCGACAGGGGATGGACCAAGTAGGGTGGATAAGAACGGGTACCACTCGAACTCTAGAAGATTTGCTCGGCAAGAAAAGACATGAAGATAGAAACCTATCCCTAATTAATAGGGAAGGTATACTTGTAATCCCGGATAACTACTAGAGGATAGAGATAGGAATCCTACCTCGTAACCGACTAGGACTCCTCCTTGTAACCCCACCCCCTCCACTATATAAAGGGGGTAGGGGGCCATAGTTCGGCATCTACATCTTAATCGTCTCCCAGGGGTTGATGATCATCTCCACACCCATCCATGGAGAGACATCTACTGATCATCTTGTACACATATAACCCATATAATCCCAGAGCACAGGACGTAGGGTATTACCTCCGTCATGAGGGCCTGAACCTGTATAAATCCCTGTCTTGTGCTACCATCGAGTTTGGATCTTGTGCATCGCCCCATATATAATCATTGCCGGCATTGACCCCCCAGTTAGTCACTAGTCGACAGTTGGCGCGCCAGGTTGGGGCAGCGTCAAAATCATCTTCATCAAGCTCGATGGCATCGATCAACGGTGTCATCGTCGTCTCCGCCCCCGGAGCCGACTGCGTCATCAACGGCTTCGGCGACTGCACTTCTCTGATTTGGATCAGATCCGATCTTGGGAGAACTACAACAATGCCTCCCGCTCGAGTTGGGGAAGGCCATGGCCATCTACTCATGAGTAGTACGCCTCCCGACTCGGATACGGCGAAGGCTCGAAGACAGATTCTGATGTCATCTTGTTTCTACAGTTCCCGTTGATCCAGAAGGAATTTCGGGATGAGACTAGATGCGTTGGAAAGATAATTTCGTCAGCTTTCCGTGAAGCCCAAGAACGCCCAAAACGGAGTCCGGATGTGTCTGAGACATCAGTTTGAAGGCAGGCTGCGCGGGAAGATCGCGAATCTCGACGAGCTCGTAAAACACATCTGCGGAGGCTGTGGCTTGCGGGTATACCGTGATACACCTCCAAGGACATCAAGGATCAACAAGAAACTTCTTCAAATAATCGACAACCAACACTTCTTCCGGACTTGGATCCGATCCAGTCTAAGGAGAACATCGACATAACTTCGTCTGGACTCCTGGTCGGGTCGAGAAACGCCGCCGTCACTTACTCCCGAGTGGTGTGTCGGGGGCTCAAATCTCGACTCAGATACGGTCAGAACTCAACCAAGGACTTCAACAACGATTTTTTGGACTCGAACAAGATCTGAACCGGGATGAAATTCAACAGCGCTCCACTCGGACTCCAGGTCGTGTTGGGGAACGTCACCGCCGCCTACCGACGAGTAGTGCGCCGAGGGCTTAGCTCCCGACTCGGATACGGTGAGGCCCCGATGGAGAACCAATATCGGGTGGTGACTGTCATCAGCAGCAAATCACTCGGACTCGACGATCATGGTGACCATCGTGCGACACCGGCTTCATCAACCGCGAAACGAACATGAGAAAAAGATGCGATCAGTTCCTATTCAGATTCTGGACGGAATTTGTGTCGTAAATTCCTGTTGACTCAGAATGAGTTTCGGGGTGAAATAAGATGCGTTGGAAAGCTTATCTCGTTATCTTTCCAACGAATCCAAGAACGCTGATTCGACTTGGATCGTTGTGGTGCCCTTTTCAAAGCGCATCGCGCAGAAGTCGCAATTCAGCGAGCTCGTAAAGCTTCGTCGGTCTGCCGCTCTGGCGTGAGGATTGATCGTGCCACATCTCGTGGGACGTTGAAGACCAGCGAGGACTTTCATTGACTTTCGTCAAGCTACACCAACCGCATGGAGATCATTTACGATTACGGCCAACTCCGTCGACCATGGGCGAGACCTCGGCAAGCACGTGCTGTTCGTCGGCGACCACGACATGTGCCACTCGGTGTTGATCGAGATCTGAACGACTACTTCCTCTACTCGGCTACGCGCCTACGCCTCCAAGGTCTATAGCTCGGCTGTACGCCATCGCGCGCCACGAGCGCCCGGTACGGCTACACGCCAGTAGCTTCAAATCTACGGCTCGGCGACAAGCCACTCGGCAAAACACCTACGCCAGCGTCACGAGCGCCCAACTCTATGGCTCGGCGACACGCTACTCAGCGACACGCCTACGCCCGCGCCACGAGCTTCCAAGTATTCAGCTCGGCTGTACGCCATCGCGCGCCACGAGCGACCGGTACGGCTATACGCCTGTAGCTTCAAATCTACGGCTCGGCGACAAGCCACTCGGCAACACGCCTACGCTAGCGCCACAAGCGCCCAACTCTATGGCTCGGCGACACGCTACTCAACGACACGCCTACGCCCGCACCAGGAGCGTCGAAGTATTCAGCTTCGGTATGCGCCATCGCGCCACGGCGCCGTGCGACTACTGCGCTGTAGCTTCAAATCTACGGCTCGGCGACAAGCTACTCGGCAACACGCCTACACCAGCGCTACAAGCGCCCAACTCTATGGCTCGACGACACGCTACTCAGCGATACGCCTACGCCCGCTCCACGGCGCCCAAGTATATTGCTTCGGTATGCGCCATCGCCGCCACGCGCGCCGTGCGGCTACGTCAGAAGCTTCAAATCTACGGCTCGGCGATAAGCCACTCGGCAACACGCCAACGCCAGCGCCACGAGCGCCCAACTCTATGGCTTGGTGACACGCTACTCAGCGACACGCCTACGCCCACGCCACGAGCGTCGAAGTATTCATTTCGGTCAGACGCCATCGCCGCGCCAGCAGCGCCGTGCGACGCTACACGATCAGAAGCTTCAAATCTACGGCTCGGCGACAAGCCACTCGGCAACAGGCCTACGCCAGTGCCACGAGCGCCCAACTCTACGGCTCGGTGACACGCTACTCAGTGACACGCCTACGCCTCCAAGGTCTCTGACTTGATCAGACGCCATAGCGCCACAAGCGCCCGTGCGGTGACGCTTAGAAGCTTCAAATCTCTCGATCGACGATAAGCCACTCGGCTACACGCCTACACCAGCGCCACGAGCGCCCAAGTCTACGGCTCGGCGCCATGCCTACGCTACGCCACGAGCACCCAAGTCTACGGCTCGGCTATACGCCTACGCCTACATCAGAGCTAAGTTCTCATTTCCATAAATTTTTCATATAAATCTAAGTTGTTTCTTGACTTGCTGCTTAGTTGGTCTCCAATTAAGCAGTAAGTCGGGGGCTACACCTAATAGGTGCACTTGCGTGTACTTTTTGTTGCATTCTCTTAATGATCGCAAATGAATCTGAGTGGTTTTTCCGAGTAGTGAAGCTCTGACCCACAAACAGCGAACTCTAGTCACTCGATACGCGTGCCTGGGAAAAGAGCCATGAGCCAATTCCCGACGCCCGGGGGCTAGACTAGTCGGGCAGAGTGCTTAATAAAAGGAAGATTACTTGGAGGAATTTAACATCAAAAAGAAAAAGTAGCGAAAGCATAAAAATTATATAAATAAAGCAGTCGGACCTCACATCCAAGTGATTGTTTTTTCATCCAAATACTGTCTAAATCCTACATGTACATGCTACAGGGTTCATGGGTTTTTGCCTCATCAAGTACCTTCTACGACTTCGTACACGTGTAAGAAGGACCTGCACAATGAGCGACAACTACGGCTCGGCGAGCGCCCGTCACGGCTACGAGCTACGCCCGCGCCTCGACCGTCCAAATCTATAGTTCGGCGAGCACCCGGCATGGCTACAAGCCTACGCCCGCTCCTCGAGCGTTTAAGTCTATGGCACAGCTATATGCCCAAGCCAACTTCGGTACAGCTATATGCCTACACCAACTTTGGTACAGCTATACGCCACGCCCGGCCATAGGCCACCCGCGCATACTGGCGCTAATTACGACCTTCCGGCACACAACCAAATGGCTATAAGCGTAGCCGGGTTAAGCCAAATTCAGCCTCGGTGCACCCCTTCGAGGGCATATCACCGGCAAAGCTACAAAAAATTACCCATCTCTTGGTATACTCCATGTTGGGTCACTAGTTGGTCGCTGCATGTCAGGATCAGATACCAGTGATGTCAGGATTGAGTTTCGATGGTACGCTCCAGTTTGGGGCCTGTGCTGTACACCGCAACCCGGGTATGGATACCATATGGCCAAACTCTTTTCTTAAGGTACGCCCCGTGGTGGGGTCGCCAACAGTATTCACTTCTGATGGGATCGGTACCGGTGGTGACAACAATGGTATGCCCCATGTTGGGACACTAGCTGTGTTACCGCACTATTCGGATACATGTATCATTGGGCCAAACACTATCCAGATGGTATGCTCCATGTTGGGCCAATCGCTTTACTCTACGAGTATAGGTACCAGATGGTTAAAAATACGGTATGCCCTCTAGGGCCACCAACAGATCCTACTCGTTAGCATAGTACCGCTCGGCTCTTCAAATTAAAACCGTTAGTACGCCCCATGTTGGGTCGTCATTTGACATCGCAAGAGGCAATCACAGTATCTCGGCTCTTGACCAAAACCGATGGTACGCCTCATGTTGGGTCGACAGCTATACATCGCAAGACAAGTATAGGTATCACTCGGCTTTTCAGCCCAAAACCAATGGTACTCCCCATGTTGGGTCGCCAGCTGTACATCGCAAGACGGGTACAGGTACCTCTTCATCAAAATCAAAGTGATGTGCCTTACAACGAGCCGATCGCCAGAACTCCGGCAATCTCGGGTTGGGTATCACTAACAACTCTTTATGAGTCCTTCACAGTCTCCTCGCAGATAACAGTGAAGCCCGGTCGGGAAGCAAAGAACAATCTACAAGCACTCGGCATGAAGCATGACTCATCCAAGGTGCGACAAAGAAGAGCAGCAACTCGACTATAAAGCACTCGAGGGCTACTGTGGATAACATAGATCCCGGGTATCCACACGGCGGGCCTAAAAGACCACCCGACAGAGGATGGACCAACTAGGGTGGATAAGAACGGGTACCACTCGGACTCTAGAAGACTTGCTCGGCAAGAAAAGACATGAAGATAGAAACCTATCCCTACTTAATAGGAAAGGTATACTTGTAATCCCGGAAAACTACTAGAGGATAGAGATAGGAATCCTACCTGGTAACCGACTAGGTCTCCTCCTTGTAACCCCACCCCCTCCACTATATAAAGGGGGTAGGGGGCCATAGTTCGGCATCTACATCTTCATCGTCTCCCAGGGGTTGATCATCATCTCCACACCCATCCATGGAGAGACATCTCCTGATCATCTTGTACACATATACCACATATAATCCCAGAGCATAGGACGTAGGGTATTACCTCCGCCATGAGGGCCTGAACCTATATAAATCCATGTCTTGTGCTACCATCGAGTTTGGATCTTGTGCATCGCCCCATCTATAATCATTGCCTGCAGTGACCCCCCAGTTAGTCACCAGTCGACACTTCCTCGCTACATGTTTTCAACAGAATGTTTTCTAACAGACTTTTTAAGGCGAAAAGCAAATGCTCACAGAGAGACAGAACTTATCTTTATATTGCAGATGGCTTTGTACATCGCAACTCGATAATTGGCGGACATGTGAATGAAGTCGCCTCACCACTGAACCGGAGGGCCGAGCGATCGCATCGTCGTCCCCACCAGGACCGTGGGCTGCGACGGACGGTCGTGAAAGCCTTCTTTCGATAGCCCCGACTGAAGCATAACTGAAGCGTCTTCGTCGTCCCCACGAGCGTGGGTTGCGACAGACGATCGCGCAGCCTTCTTTCAAAGCCCCGACCAAGCGTGGCGCGGTTGTTCCTCACTGAGCGGAGGTCGAAGCAGACCGTGATCGTCGTCCCCCACCATGGTCGGGGTCGCGACGACGAGGTGGTTTTACTGGCGCCGGTGGTCGTCGGGTAGCTTGGCCCTCCTCAGACACCTAGCACCCCCACCAACTTGCGAGCATCCCGGAGGCGGTGGCTTAACAAGCCGGCTCCCGCTCGTGCCTGCCAGGATATCGGAGAGCGGCTGCTCCCCTCTTCCCAAGCGATGCACTTCAGAGGAATCTCAGGCGTAGAGCTTGGCTTTCGTTCGTGCTTTCAGGCTGACACATCGTCGTCGAGGACCACTTGGACCCGCAGGATGGCTCGGACCCGACATCCGCAGACCCTCCCGCCCAAGGGTGGCAAGCGCCACGGCGCTCGCCGATGTACTCCGCCTGGCTTGGCGTTTCCACCTTAACCGCCTCAGCAGTTATTCCACCTTCCCTCCCTGAACTGGAAGCCGAGGCAGCTACGACGTCGTCCCCACCAAGCTTGGGGGCTGCGACGGACGGTCGCGGAAGCCTTCTCTCGAAAGCCCCGACCGAAGCACAGGCACAGCTGCTACCTCCCTGAACCGGAGGCCGAGGCAGCCGCATCGTCGTCCCCACCGGGACCGGGGGATGCAACGGACGATCGCGGAAGCCTTCTCCTCAAGGCCCCGACCAAATCATAACTTCTTCGTTCTCAGACTTCGCTTGATGCCGTCGAGAACAGAGCTCGGAATCAAACATTTCATCATGCACAGCACCACCACACAAGACTGCCATGGGCACGGCTGTCGGAGTTTGGTGCTGGATGAGGAGGAGAGCTGAAGGAGCAACCCTCCACGCTGCTGCGCTGCTGATGGACGAGGAGCGCCGCCGGGCGCTGCTGGACTGGGAGAGCGCCCCCGGGCGCCGCTGGACGTGGAGGAGGGCCAGAGGAGGCCCACACCGCTGGCGCGTGCACCGTTCGAGCAAGCCACCGTCGGGCACGCCGTTGCCGGGCTTGAGGAGGAGGCGCCGCCGGCGCTGCTAGTCAGAGGGAAAGGCGGAGGGAGCCTGCCGCCGCCGGGCTGCTGCAGAGCCTGTGCCGCCGCGCTATCGGAGAGGAGAGCGGGAGGAGCTGGAGGAGGTTGTGGGTAGCTCCACGCCGCCGCTGGAGACCAGAGGAGCTTGCTACTGCCGGGCTGGAGATGAGGAGACGCGGAGGGGTCTCGTGCCGCCGCTGCTCGAGAAGAGGAGGCGGCTGAAGGAGCCCCCAGCCCTGCGCCGCCACCAATGAAGGAGAGGCCGTAGTGGGCAGGACCGCCGCCCACTGCTGCTGGCCAGCCGGAGAGGACAAGGAGGGAGGCGTCGCCGCCTCCGGGCTAGGCTGCTGCAGGAGGAGCACGGGGGGAGCACCCAAGCCACCGCTGCCGATGGCTGGAACGAAGAGGAGGGCCGGAGGAGGCCCGCGCCGCCGGCCTGGGGAGGAGCGGGGCCGGGCGCAGCCCTCAGCCGCGCTGCTGGAGAGGAGGAGACGTGGAGGACGCCGCCCAGCGCCGCCGGCCGCCGGAGCGGAGGAGGAGGAGCGGGGCCGTGGAGGAGAGGAGCGCCGCGGCCTGCTGCTAGAGAGGCACCGCCGCCGGGCTGCTGCAGGAGAAGACCGAAGGGAGCAGCAGCCGGCCACCCCTTCTTCCCCCCACAGCTCCCCTTGCTCCCTTTGCCCAGCCGCTGGGCTGGATCTGGAGCCTGCCCCTGAGATCTGGAGAAAAGGGATCTGGCCTGCTCTTTTTTTCTTCGCTTCCGCCCCGATCCCCTCCATTCCTTGCTCAATCTGTATGCTTCTGACCACCGATTCTTGAACTTTCGCCTCCGATTTTGGGAAGAACTCGAGGGGAAGAGGATTCAACACTACCCCTACCTGGCCTAGGCCACTGTCAACAGATTTTCTACCGCCAGACTTGAAGATTCGTAGATTCTAAGCGGGATAAGATGTTAAGGCCGAACAGCCTCGAGCTCCCAAAACAGATGAACACGTAGATGTCTGGGTTCGGGAACGAGGTGGGTAATAGCCTCTTACTGCTTGGGCTCTAGCTCTAGGCGTGTATTGCGAATGGAATGAAGTGGGAGGAAGAAGACATCGGGGGCCCGCGCGGCAGGAAGCGTCCCAAGGAGAGTCTTTTGGGCGAAGGCTCTCCTGCACGAAGACAAAGCATTAAACGCGACATCACGCGCGGACGGATGAGGAAGAGATGATTACCGCCACGATGACCTCTGCAGTCGATCAATCACACGTGGCTCTGCGGAATTATTGGGAAGAGAGGGTTTGATGTCATTAGGTTGGCCACCCGCGTCAGACGGTGCAAGTTGGGCCCCGCCTATTCCTTCACCGGCGTGTTCACATGAGTCAGAGGCCACTTGCGAAGCACGCGTGGGCGGCGCCGCTCGGCACAGTAGCAGCACGTTTTCATCTCTCCTGTCTCGTCCTTTGCATCTTATCAGTGTACTATGTGTACGGTACTGCAAACCCCTTGGCTCTCTCCGCCAACCTATGGCTTGTATAAGAGGAGAAGAGAGAGAAAGGAAGGGGGCATTCTGTAATCATTCTCACATAACCACAACAAGAAAAAAGCTAAGGCTAGGCAGGAGTAGGACTATTACCCGCGAGGGGGGTCCGAACCTAGGTAACCTCTGCGCGTCACTCCTCGCCGCGCCCGACGCTCGAATCGGATCGAGCCCGGGCTGATCGGCTAGCAGAAGTGGAAATCTGACAGGGGTGTGATTCACTGTGGTTCGGTGAAAAACACGCCGTCACAGTTCAATTGTTTCAGCAAGTCATCTCCAGTGTTTTCACTAGGTCGATTGTATTGTTTCACTAGGTCAACCTATTTGTTTCAGTAGTTCATTTCAATTGTTTCACTAGTTAGTTCAATTGTTTTAGTGGTTCATTCCAATTGTTTCACTAGTTCGGCTGAATTGTTCCAACAAGTCATATCCACTTTTTTCATTAATTCAGTTCAATTGTTCCAACAAGTCATCTTCACATGTTTTCACTAGTTCAGTTCAATTGTTCCAACAAGTCATCTCCACTATTTCACTAGTTCAGTTCTTTTGTTTCATTGCCTCTGTTCAAATGTTTTAACGGGTCAATTAAATTGTTTCGATAGATATCTAAAAAATTGTTCATTGGGTCATTCCAATTGTTTCAGTAGTTCAATTCATTTGTTTCAATAAGTCATCCCCAGTGTTTCACTAGTTCAGTTCAAATTGTTTCACTAATTCTGTTCAATTGTTTCAATAGGTCAAGTAAATTGTTTTCAGTAGTTTGGGCGGGACCATTTTTTGTTGTAGGGGTTGCTTATTGCATATTGCAGCAAAAACTAATTGTTCCCGTACAACAGTTGGTTCTAACATAATGCAACAATTGATTTCTTCCTATTGAAACAATTCGATTCTTATGGAAACAATTCGGTTGTTCCTGTGCATCTATGAGAATTTGTTTTTGAAACAATTTTTTTTAAAGTGGTGGTGTGCAGCCTAAAAATGATTTTTATTTGCAGTGCCTGATTTTTTGTTCTAGCAAGGCTTGTGCATGGTTGGTTGTTATGATAGGGGGGTAGGAGGTTGGGAGCAACACTAGGGGGCTGGGGCGGAAGGTAGAGCTTCCGTGCGCAGTCGTGGCGGCGGTGGGAATTTATTAATTTCGATGATCTAGAAATCTTCTTTGTGAATGCATTGTTTCATGTATGAGGGTAAACTCGACCACTTCAAGGAAGTGGTATTGAGCACCAAAATACCACCATGGTAAGGGCTGAGTTTGGCTACAAATATTCCATTGGCTCTTTCATTAATTACCAGTGGCATATGAAGGCACACAAAACCTTTAAGATTAATAAAAAAAAATTCACAATAATACTATAGCCCGGTGAGTTGTTTATACAATCCTTTATCATTCAGAAGACTAGGGTGATCCAGTCTACAAAACTGAAAAGATAAAAGAGCTCAGAACATCTAAAATTACTCTTCTAAGTGGTATGCACAACAGGTGCATTAATTGTACTATAGTTTTAACCTAGATTCATAGTGGAGGAATTTCTCTAATATGCTTTTCTTACATTAATTTGTCATACTTCATAATGCATAAGTATTCATTATGTCGACGGTTGGGATATCGGTCCCAAGTCAACTAAGGTTCTTGAGAAAGGGAGATAGAAGACCTGCCGAGCAAGGCAAACAGTAATCAACGAGCAACGAGCAGACACAGGGTTTTTATCCTGGTTCGGGCCTCTCCAGAGAGATAACAACCCTACGTCCAGCGCTTCTTTATATGAAAAAGGATTACAAGGAAGAAATCGGCGAGACGAGCAGGCCTCGACGACATTATGGGTGTACAAGAAGTAATATGCGATCTAAGCTTCAAGTCGTGCCCTCTACACGCCGTAGGGGCCTTGTTTATATAGTGTTGAACAACCGACCTACCGAGGGATAATCGGGTCGGGCTGACCACGAGGACGTAACGAACTCGTATACATGCCAAATACATCCCGAGGTAGATAAGGTATACTCCAATTCTTGGGGATCACGACGTCTGCTCCAATCCGGGAAACCACGTCCGGGTCTTCACGTAGCCGTGCAGAACACTTGCTCGAGTCGGACTCAAACAGGAATCCTAGGCCGTTACGCACCGTGCCAAGAAGGAAGCTGTTCGGCAGGATGTATATGGGCCTGAAAGAGCCCTCTAGGGAACCAGGCCCTAGGAGACTATTCGATAAGGCCGTCAGGGAGTGGGCCATGGCGATGGGCCGTGATTTTATCCCCGACAGCTAGCCCCCGAGACTCAAGTGGAATATCTCACTAGAGTGGGGTCTTCCTCTTGAGACTCCAAGTCACAAAGAGAAAAATTTTGCTGCTACAAAGACGTGCAACAGGCGACCAGACTGGTTATGGTTCAACCGACCAAGTCTTGTTCGGGACCGAACAAACCCGCCGCGTTTAGCAACTCATAAGGTCGAACAGGAATCACATCTCGTCTGAAAGCAGAGCACCCACCCTCTTTACGTAAACCGGAAAAAGTAGCCGCTATGCACTCTAACCAGAACTCTCCGCCAAGCAGACAGTATCAGCGACTGCTTTCACTTAGCCGTTGCAGTAAAAAACTAGCCGTTTTGTGGAAATAAAACCGTTGCAGAGCTGCTCGTCTGGGGCTATAAAGAGCACCAAGCCGCCCGCGGCACGCCACTTCCGATCTTGCGCGCCTTTCCTTCCCAAGCCCTACTCCAATGAGACTTAGCATCAAACAGCCATAGCCCACCTCCAAAGCTGCTCGCCAAAACTGGGGATCGCTATGGCCAAATTCTCAGGCACTAGCATGACCAAGGAAGACTTGAAGATCTTGGAGGCGGAGGGACATGTCGACGCTGGCAGCTGGGGGCTGCCCGGGGAGGAGGAGATGCCGAAGCCGCTCGAGAACGAGTTCGTCAACTTCGAGTAGTTCGCCATGTTTGGGTTGAGGTCTCCCGAAAGCGATTTCGTGGAGGCCTTCTTGAACATCAGCGGGCTGGAGGTTGCGAACATCAACCCCAATTCGTTCCTCCAGATGGCCGTCTTCGCACACCTATGCGAGGGCTACCTGGGAGTTTATCCATCGGTGGGGTTGTTCCTTCACTACTACACAGTGACGAGGAGCAGCTCCGCCGCTTCCGGACTTGGGTGCTACTACCTCAAGCTCCGGGCCACTGCCGACGACGCGCCGTACCCTCGTCCACCACTGCTCGACTCGATGGGGCCGTGGTGGATGAGGTGGTTCTACACCAAGAGGAGCGGCGACAGCAAGCTTTTATTCACCGGACAAGCGCCGGCGAAGGGGACTCAGATGCCGCGGCTGGAGCCGACCGGTGAATAGTGGTATTTGACTCGGAAGATCGCTTTCCTCGTGGGCCTCGGGCTCACGGGCAGGGAGATCATCCGAGACTTCGTGGCAAACAGAATCTGTCCGCTAAGGAAGAGGTCCTACCCCTTCTACAAGATAGAAGGCTGGGAGGACATCACCAGAGAAAGCTCAGGTAAGTTCTGTCGACGGTTGAGATATCGATCTCAAGTCAACTAAGGTTCTTTAAAAAGGGAGATAGGAGACACGCCAATGTAATCTAACAAAGAATCAACTACTTAACAGGAGACACGGGTTTTTATCCCGGTTCAGGCCTCATGGAGAGATAACAAATTTCACGTCGACCTTTCTTTATATCAAAGAGAATTACAGGTGGAAAGCTCGACGAGACGAACAAGTCTCGGCGAGATTGTATGTGTACAAGGAAGCAATATGTAATCTAAGCTTCAGTGCGATGATCAGGTGCGCTAAATCATGCCCTCTACACGCTGTAGGGGCTCTGTTGATATAGTGCTGAGCAACCGACCTACCGAGGGATAATCGGACCGGGCTAACTACGAGATCATAACGAACTCATACATGCCAAATACATCCCAAGGTAGATAAGGCATACTTCGAATCTTGGGGATCACGACTGCTATTCCAATCCGAAAAACCAACGTCCGGGTCTTCACGTAGCCGTGCAGAACTCTTGTTCGAGTAGGACTCAAACAGGAATCCTAGATCACGCGCCGTGCCGGCCAGAAGTCGTTTTCGGCAGATAGAACCTTCTAGGGAGCTGGGCCCTAGTAGGCTGTTCGATTGGGCCGTCAGGGAGTGGGCCATGGCAATGGGCCGTGATTTTATCCCCGATAGCTAGCCCCCGAGACTCAAGTGGAAGGACTCACTAGAGCGGGATCTTCCTCTTGAGACTCCAAGTCACAAAGAGGGTATTTTTGCTGCTACAAAGACGCGCAACAGGCGACCGAACAGGTTATGGTTCAAACGAACAAGACTTGTCCGGGACCAAATAAACCCGCCCGGTGCCAAGTAACCCTGTTGCGTCGAACAGGGAATGACATCTGTCTGAGCAGAGTACTCAGCTTTAAGTAAGATGAATCATCTCCTTGACGCTGAACGTCGTCAAGGAGGGATTGGATTTTTGGCAGTGAAGAGCGTACCACCACATCCGGTAAGATCAGATCTTCCGGGAGAATGAGCATGGCGAGTCGCGAGATGGACTTGTGTTGCTGCATCCAGGTATGAAGATACCTAAAAAAGCATGAACGGAAATAGGGGAATCATCTCTCGGGCTAGAGCTTGCCCGAGGAAATAAAGATTGCACTCTCGAGCGAATGTCGTGCTCAGGAGCGAAGGTGAAGTGTCCCAGACGTAGATCGTGTGCTAGAAGCAGACAATGTATACGAGGGGACAAATGACCCGCCCCCGAGCACTGGCTTCGTTAAACGAATCCGTAAAGAGATCCACCCCGAGCACGGAGCTCGCTAAAGGACCGTAGTGCGACCGGTGAAGACGCACGGGTAGGAGACCATCCGGTCCCCGAGCACGGAGCTCGTCGCGGGGACCAGACGTGCGCTCCAGGCGAAGAGCTGCCCGGTGCGTGGTGAATCACAACCCGATGCAGTCAGAGCCGTAAGAAAACGTGTGAAATCAGCGCTTTACCCATGACGTATTCCTTGCGGCGATGTAAGCGTTGTCTTGGCAAGTGCGTAACCGACGCTTGAGTGCTGCTATGCGATGAGAATCGACTACGATGGGCTTGCCCGTTGCGATATGAATCGGCTTACGGTGGGCAGGACTCCGTTGGTGGCGCACTACCTTGACTTAGCCGAACTGTGAAGGTCGAGTCCGGGCAAAGGCAAGAAATCATCTGTGGTGAAGTGAATCGGTCCTCGGGCATGCGCGAGCAAACCTGTGAAGAGAGGATCACGGACATCGGTCTTGCTGGGGAAGCCTAGAACCTTGCCGCGACCATCACCGGAGTCTGACATTCCCCGTTCCTGTATTTCCTGCAAAAGACAAACAAGAAACGAACCAGCAAAGGGAAAAAAGAGAGCAAGAACAGGCTCTAAGAAGAGCAAAGCGAGTTTTGGAAAAAACGGTAGGACGCCAGCCTAACTCCTAGCCCTCGTTGTGCATCTGCTCGAAAACCTGAGTTTGCGAACTCGAACAGGTGCACAAGCCAAAGAGCGACACCCTAGCCCCCGGTACGGACGATGCATGAAGACCTGAGTTTGCGAATTCAAGCACGTGCGTAGAGAGATAGAGCGACACCCGTATCCTGATCGACTCGTTCCATGAACTGGTCGTTAACGTAAGTTAGGCAATTCCAAAGGTAACTGAACAAGGAAAGTGCCTTTGCCGCGGAGGGCTTACGAGAGCAGGCTTAGCCGCAAGGCGGAAAGCCGTGTTACGCAACTCTGAGTTTAGGAACTTGTTGAAACCAGACACGGGCAGGGAAACCCTGAAAATCGTGGAGCCAATAGTTCGCAAGACCGGGCTGCCATCAAGTGTTGCCAGAGAGAAAGATAGTCTGAGAAGACGAGTGGTGAAAAGGGCCGCAGGGGGCCACGAACATTCACCGTTTATTGGATTGAACTTTACATGGCGGCCCGAGAGACTTGGACGAACTAAGGCGCGAAGTTTGAGAAAAAGCGCAAAGCTAAACAAAAGACCTACACAAAGAACTTACGAAGCTGGTCGATGCTTCAAGTGCTGGTCAGCTCTCTCCCGTCCTCCATTGCTAGGCAAACAGCCCCCGGGCGAGCAGTAGAAACGACCGTGAATGGGCCCTCCCAACACGGAGTTAACTTGTTGGCATTGGACAGGTTCTGGACACGGCGCAGAACGAGGTCGCCCGCCTTCAAAAGCCCTTGGTCGAACAGATTTGGCAGCGTGCCGGCGAAGATCTTGCTGGTAGCGCGCCATTCTGAGTTGTGCCCGGTCGCGTGTGCCTTCGAGGAGATCGAGTTCGAGCAAGCGCTGTCGCTCTAAGTCATTTGTGTTGACCGAGCTCGTGCGAGGCGAGCCGAGTACCACTTGGCGGCGCAGATGGCTTCGCAGTGAGACCGCTTGGAAAGGAGTTTCCGATTGCCCTGGCTATGGTGCGAATCGCCTGCAGGACGGAAGGAACTTCGCCAACCTGTGCTTTGTTGTGCTCGCTGAGAGCTGCGAACACACGCCGTTTGATACCCTGGACTATCTGTTTGTTAGCTCGCCGATCGCTTCCATTGCTCGTGGAAGTGCCATTGAGGCGGCGATTTGGTTCCCGATTGTTCGCAGATTCTTGGAATAGCTCGCTCGAAGCGGGACCGTTATCGGTGACCAAGATAGGTTGACTGCGTTGCTCGGAGGAAGCGTTAACTTCACCTATGAACTTAAGGCCTTCAGCCAGCCGCTCTAGGTGAGAAGCAACAGCATTGCCCATGAGGGCGAGATTAGCCTGGTTAGTGGATCTGACCACCGTTGCCAGGGTTTGAAGTCGTTCCTGACTCTACTCAAGGGGTCCTGGGATCCTTGAGGCGTCCGCATTTTGCCCGACCGGAGTCTGGTTGCGTAGGGATTCAACCCGAGCAGGCAGAACATCTGCCGGGGGACTTGGCGTAATTGCGCGAGGCGGATTGCGGCACTGACGCTTGCGCTGATCGTGAATCTGCACCAGAGTTTGGTTGATCGAAGCATCCAGACTGCGGCGAACAACATCTTGCTCGCGGGCAGCTAGTGCAGATCCATCTTGAAGCCGAGCAGAATTGATCCGCTCGATCTCTTTGGCCGCCGCGACCCGTGCAGGATCCTCTGAGGTTCCTGCACCGGCCAGGTTGATACTGCGGTGGTCGTGCGTTGGTACTCTAGACGGTGTCATCACTGTGTCGCCACAGGAGGAATCGACCGACATAGCCTTGGAATCCGAAAGATCTAAACCATCGTAAAGATCGTCGGTTCCGTATTCATCGTCGATGACGGAAGCTTGATCTAAGACCATCCCTGGAACGTATCCAGAGATTTCTGTCCAAGATACGGAAAGTGATCGAGATCGAACAGATCGATCCGATCTGACAGGGGACGAGACATCCTGCCCTTCTGAGTCGCAGTTCTCAGGAAGAGATCCCTGGTCACTGACGGAGTTCGACATGCTCGATCTACTATATCCCCACGGACGGCGCCAATTGTCGACGGTTGAGATATCGATCTCAAGTCAACTAAGGTTCTTTAAAAAGGGAGATAGTAGACACGCCGAACAGAACGAATAGCCATCAACGATGAACAGGGAGACACGGGGCTTTTCTCCTGGTTCAGGCCTCTCGGGAGAGATAACAGCCCTACGTCCAGCCTTTCTTTATATCAAAGAGAATTACAAGGTGGAAAGCTCGACGAGACGAACAAGTCTCGGCGAGATTGTATGTGTACAAGGAAGCAATATGTAATCTAAGCTTCAATGCGATGATCAGGTGCGCTAAATCATGCCCTCTACACGCCGTAGGGGCTCTGTTTATATAGTGCTGAGCAACCGACCTACCGAGGGATAATCGGGCCGGGCTAACTACGAGATCGTAACGAACTCATACATGCCAAATACATCCCGAGGTAGATAAGGCATACTCCGAATCTTGGGGATCACGACTCATATTCCAATCCGGGAAGCCAACGTCTGGGTCTTCACGTAGCCGTGCAGAACTCTTGTTCGAGTCGGACTCCAACAGGAATCCTAGACCGTTACGCACCGTGCCTGCTAGGAAGCTGTTCGGCAGGATGCACATGGGCCTGATAGAACCTTCTAGGGAGCTGGGCCCTAGTAGGCTGTTCGATTGGGCCATCAGGGAATGGGCCATAGCAATGGGCCGTGATTTTATCCCCGACAAGTTCCTCAAACGCTCAACCCTTCTTTGGTGAACAGGAACTAAACACATCTTCTATTCGGTCAGAGAAACTTACAGACGCATGGGTGGCCGAGCAGGTCGACGCCATGCTGAAAGCTGCTAGGAAATACGCCGAGGTGACTGGCGTGGTAGCCTATACATGCCCAAGGAATGTGCTAGTCCGCTCACCTAAGGTAACTTTCGCGGAAACCCCATCTGAGTCGCTACACTTACACAACCTAAGCATGCTCACACACGTCTCCAAATACACAGGACGAGCAGCTGATCATCGGCGGGATCGTCGAAGAGCTTTCTGAATCCGATAAGGAGGGAGCAAAGCAGGGCAAGGCCAAGGTGGCCGAGAAGCCCAAGGTGGTCGCTGGACCGACGTGGAGCTCGCCGCGCCGTAGCGGCCGCCAACAACCTCCGAAGCCTCCTGCGGTGACGAAGCGCGCCGAGCAAACCAAGCGCGCGCACGGCCAGCCAAGGGGGGAATGCCCCAACCCGCCCCTCCTCACCGAGCAAGGCAATAAAGAGGTACGGAACCTGACCCACTGGCTAAAGCATTACGCACAGGCTCACCCCGGCCATATGGAACGGCTGCAACAGATCGCCGAGTAGAGGAGGCTCGAGGAGGAAGTCGCGCGCAAGGAGGCGCTCCTTGCGTTGCGCAAAAAGAGTGCTCAGCTCAGCAAAGAGCTAAGTTTGTCGCCACGAGCGTCCGGAGGACAAGGCGAACAAGAAGCTGAGGATCCGCCGAGCAAGAGGCGCAAGCTCCGTCATGGAACAAAGAAGGTCAACTTTCCCGCGGCTGGTATGTAATGGCGAGACTCTCCCCCTTACATTCCACCGAACTGCTTAGGACCTAGCGCATTCCTTTTTCATCAGCCGCCCAGGAGGAGATCGCCACCGATGACGTGGACGCGGTGATCGAGCGGTCTTTACTGCCCGAGCACCTACACGGTGCGTCGCGGGCAACGAGACTGGCCGCCCTCAAGGATAAGTCGGCAGCGTGGGCTGCGCTTCCGCCGGGCTCCATCGACTAGATCGACGCTCTGAAGGACTGAGCAGGGCGCGGCGCCACAAGGAGCGGGGCCAAGGAGTTGGCTCCGCCGGCTGTTAGGGGCGGGACTGAGCAGGCGGTCCTGCCGAGCACTTCGCCACAGGGGCAACTCGTCCCTGTGGCGACGGAGACATCTGGCGAGCAGGGCGAAGGACCCGTCACCAGGGAGCAGGAAGACGATCGCGAGCAGGGGGCGCAAGTTGCCTTGCCCGCGGTCCTACCGACGTCGCCGAGCAGAGCGACGCTGGTCTTGCCCGAAGATGATCGGGCGGAGGAACAAGAAGAAGGGCAGGAGTTCGGGGAGGAAAGATCTCACCAGTAGTAACCGCCCTAAGGCAGAAGGCTCAAGCAAGGAGAAGGCGCAATGAGGGAGCACTGCACTGCAGCTATTCGGAAAGTAGGGGGCCGCAACCCACGGCCTTGGGGAGCGCCTACGCAGGAACTTGAAGTACAGGCTTCGAGAGGTGAGCCTGAAACCAAAAACCAGTCCGTCTAAGTTACTAGTGAGCCAATATAACGGACTTGTTCTTCTCTCACTCAGGTCTTGCGTGGCACCATGGAGGACTTCGAAGAAGTCGTCGCCATTGAGCTCGGCGCCATCATGGGAGCTTTCCAAGGGCAGAGCCGCACGAGGTGGCTCAAGGAGGAGCTCATGGCCACGGCCGAACGTCGGAACCGACTCGAGGCGGAGGTGAAGAAACTCTAGGCCCAAATGACTGAGGAGAGGGTATCAACTCCCTTGATCTCTCAGGAAGAGGTCGAGGAGCTTCGCGCACTGGCCGCGAGGGCGAGCACCGCGGAAGGAAGGGTCAAGGAGCTGGCCGAGCAGCTCAAGACCGCCGAGCGGAAGTCAGGAAGTCGAACGGTTCTCGCCGAGCAACAAGGCCAAGACCGACGAGGTCGAAGCCCTCCGTGCAGAGGCCAAGGAGCAGGCCAAGCACAGAACGATAAGCAAGAAGGGATCAGAGCCCAAGGGGAAGCCCTGCGCCTCAAGCTAGAGATTGAGGAGCTGAAGGAGCAGCTTGCTTCTAAGTAGTACCAGTAGCCAGTACCCGAAAGGGCCTTTTGTACATGTAAAACTTTGTTAGTGGAATTAAAAACTTATCTTTTCCCTACAAAAAAGAGCAGCAAAAAGACAAGAACGAATAGGAAACTAGGAGCAAGGCAAAACAGCGCTAGAGTTTTCAGAAAAAACGGTAGGACGCCAGCCTAACTCCCAACCCCCGTGGTGCATCTGTTCGAAAACCTGAGTTTGCGAACTCGAACAGGTGCACAAGTAAAAGAGCGACACCCTAGCCCCTGGTACAGACGATGCTTGAAGACCTAAGTTTGCGAATTCAACCTGTTCGACTCATTCCATGAACTACTTGTTAATGTAAGATAGGCGATTCCATAGGTAACCGAACAAGGAAAGTGCCTCTGCCGCGGGGGCTTACGAGAGCAGGCTTTGCCAAGTGTTTCTGCCGAACACGGTCAGCGCCTCTGCCGCTGGGGGCTTACGAGAGCAGACTTTGCCGCAAGGCGAAAAGCCGTGTTACGCAACCCTGAGTTTAGGAACTTGCTGAAACTAGATGCGGGCAGGGAAATCCTGAAGATCGCGGTGCGAAGAGTTCGTAAGACTGGGCAGCCATCAAGTGTTACTAGAGAGAAAGTAGTCTGAGAAGACAAGATGTGAAAAGGGCCGCAGGGGGCCGCGAACATTCACTATTTATTGGATTGAACTTTACATGGCAGCCCGAGAGACTTGGACGAACAAGGCGCGATGTTTGACAAAAGCGCGGAGCTAAGAAAACAAACGAAAGACCTACACAAAGAACTTACGAAGCTGGTCGATGTTCCAAGTGCGGTCAAGACTCTCCGTCCTCCATCGCCAAAGTAAACGGCCCGGACGAGCAGTAGAAACGACCGTGAATGGGCCCTCCCATCGGAGAGTTAACTTGTTGGCATTGGACAGGTTCTGGACGCGGCGCAGAACGAGGTCGCCCACCTTCAAGGCCCTTGGTCGGACTGATTTCGCAGCGTGCCGGCGAAGATCTTGCTGGTAGCGCGCCATTCTGACCTGTGCCCGGTCGCGTGTGCCTTCGAGGAGATCGAGTTCGAGCAAGCGCTCTTGCTCTGTGTCAACCATGTTCACCGAGCTCGTGCGAGGCGAGCCGAGTACCACTTCGGCGGGCAAGATGGCTTCCGCACCGTAGACCAGTTGGAAAGGTGTTTCCCCAGTTGCCCGGCTGGCTGTGGTGCGAACGGCCCAGAGGACGGAAGGAATTTCGTCGACCTAGGCTTTGTTGTGCTTGCTGAGAGCCGCGAATACACGCCGTTTGATACCCTGGACTATCTGTCCGTTAGCTCGCTCGACTGCTCTATTGCTCAGTGGATGTGCCACAGAGGTGAATCAGACCTTGGTGCCCAGCTGTTCGCAGTATTTCTGGAATAGCTCGCTTCTGAACTAGGGACCGTTATCGGTGATCAGCTTGTGGGGAATCCTAAGCGCGTGATCACATTGCTTTTGAAAAAGCGCACAGCCAATTTGGCGTGATGAGATGACACAGGCTCGGTCTCAATCCACTTTGCAAACGCGTCGATGGCGACGAGCAAGTGCGTGCAGCCCTTAAACCCTTGGCGAACGGGCCGAGCAGATCCAGACCCCATGCGGAAAAAGACCATGATGGGGGATCGTTTGGTGCTCTTGGGTGGGCTTATGGGCCTTCCAGGCGTGAAATTCGCATGCCTTGCACTTAGTTACCACATCCCGGGCATCCTGTAACGCTGTGGGCCAGTAATAAACCATGCGAAACGCTTTGCCGACCGGAGTCTTGAAGGAGGCGTGGTTGCCGCAGGCACCCTCGTGTATGTCCCTAAGAAGGAACACACTCTCCTACTATGAGATGCACATCGAGAGTACTCCTAGAGCACCTTGCCGGTAAAGGATGCCATCCACAAGCTTGTATGGACTAGCACGCCTTATAAGCCGGGAACGCTCGGCTTTGTCGCCGGGCAGGGCCCCATCTGCAAGGTACCGGACAAATAGCGTTGTCCAAGTCTGTAGCCTGCTCGATGACGGAGACAGCACCACCTGTCTCTTTTGCCTCGTCCGGAGACGTGATAGAGGGCTTATAAAAGTGCTCGACGAGCACCCCTGCCGGGGCAGGTTCTCATGAGGATCCAAATTTGGACAGCTGATCGGCCAAGAAGTTGTCCTTCCTAGGCATGAAGAGCACCTCGAAGAATCGAAAGTGCCGCTCCAACTTCCTCACTTCAAACAGGTGTCGCGTCATTGAGTCATCGCAGCACTGATACTCCTTGTTTACCTGATTGATGACCAGCTGTGAATCTCCCTTCACAGTTAGCCATTGGACGTCGAGCGACTTGCACGCTCTTAGTCCCGCGATGAGGGCCTCGTACTCCGCAGGGTTGTTAGTTTTCGCAAAGTGTAGTTGGATAGAATACTGGAGTTGCTCTCCTTGAGGGGAGATGAGAACAAAACCAGCCCACGAGTATCGGTCTTGTGGCCGAATCAAAAATATGGTCGGGGTTTCTTGAGGTAACTTCGGGGCTTCACAGGATTTGGCGAGTAGGTCCATTCAGCGACAAAGTCAGTCAAGACCTGGGATTTAATAGCTGTTCGGGCAGCAAACAGAATATCGAACTTTGCTAGTTCCATTGCCCACTTAGCTATTCGTCTGCCAGCTTCCTTGTTCCGTAGGATTTCGCCCAGAGGGAAATTGGTCGGGACCATTATTTGGTGCGCATGGAAATAGTGCTGAAGCTTCCTGGAGGACACGAGCAAGGCGTAGAACAATTTTTGGACCTCAGGGTAGCGCTCCTTTGATCCATGAAGCACCTCGCTCACGTAATAGATTGGCCGCTGGATGCCTTCTGTCGGGGATTAGATTACGGCCCATTGCCATGGCCTACTCCCTGACGGCCCAATCGAACAGCCTACTAGGGCCCAGCTCCCTGGAAGGTTCTATCAGGCCCATGTGCATCTGCCGAATGCCTCTTGGTGGTAGCGGTGCGTAATGACCTAGGATTCGTGTTTGAGTCTTACTCGAACAAGAGTTCTCTGTGACTACGTGAAGACCGGACGTTGGTTTCCGGATTGGATTAGGAGTCGTGATCTTCAAGACTAGGAGTATGCCTTATCGCCTCGGGATATATTTGGCATGTATGAGTTCGTTGTGATCTCATAGTTAGCGGCCCGATATTCCCTCAGTGGAGTCGGTTTGCTCGCACTATATAAACAAGGCCCCTACGGCGTGTAGAGGGGCTCTGGCATGATCTTCGCATTATTGCTTCTCAGTACACCATAATCTCTTGAGACTTGTTAGTCTCGCCGAGCCATCTCTTGTATTCGTCTTTGATATATAAGAAAGAATTTGGACGTAGGGCTATTATCTCTCGAGAGGCCCTGAACCAGGATAAAACCCCATCTCTTGTTCGTTCTTTCGTTCGCATTGTTTGGCGTGTCTCCTATCTCAATCTTAAAGAACCTTAGCGACTTGAGATCGATATCTCAACCGTCGGCAATTTGGCGCCGTCCGTGGGGAAACGCAGATCGAGCATGTCGAACTCCGTCGGCGATCTGTAGATACTTCACGAGGGCTACGACTGGAAGGACGGGATGTCTCATCCTGTCGATTCAGATCGATCCGCTTTCGGTCTCGAAGCGCTTTCCGCATCCGGGCGGATGTCTCCGCTTACATGGCGTAGATAGCCTCGGATCGCACTCCGTCATCGGCAGCGACACTGAAGCGATGATCTTTACGACGGTTTAGATTTGTCGATTCCAAGGCTATGTCGGTAGATTCCACTGTGGAACACAAATGATGACACCGCCTAGCATACCTTCGCATGGCCCCCGCGGCATTAACATGGCGATGTAGGAACCTCGAGGATCCCTGCGACGGCCGTGGCGGCTGTCGGTCGGGCGATTAACTCTTTCGGCATCAAACGCGAGGTGCGCAGTCGCCGCATGACAAGGCGTCATTCGCCGCAGCCTCGGCGATTCCATCAATCGAGACTTAGCACGGTTTCGCGATCGTGTAAGCGGCGGCGTCGCGACCCACCTCAGCGTCTTGGCGCTAAGTCTCGTGGCGAAGCTTCCTGTTCGGGTCAATTCCCCGCGTGACCGGACTCGGTCAGGCGAACGCGGATGGTTCAGGGATCCCGGGACCCATAGATCAAAGTCGGGAACGGCTCGAAGCTATAGCGGTCCTTAGATCCACCAATCAAGCTGATCTCGCCCGCATGAAGCGTCTTTGTGCGACTAACCTGAAACAGCGGGTCAAAACCTAAAGTCTCTAGGAGAAGTCAACAACTCCTCCGGCGGTGACCAAGTTGCCGGAATGATTCGGACGGCTCGATCAATCGCGTGACCCGATCACCATCGAAGGATCACGTCCATGAGCGAGGCTACCCGTGGTCGCCGTCGCTTCGCCAAGTCCTCGTAGTCATCGCGACCCACGAGGGCAAGCGCGCGCGATGATCACGGACGGTCCCCTCGTGAGGCGGCGTCGTCGCCACCACGAGGAAGGAGCGTGGTGGATTGTCCGGAGAGAGTTTCTCGGCCGAAGTCATCCCGTTCAGCGAGGAGTTCCCCAGCGCAACAAGACCAACGTCTTCTCAAGACTAGGTTACAGCCGGGAAGGTGGCGATCATATGCTCACGGGGCTGCAGGCTTTCTCCGCGAGCCGGGCTGTCCGGTGGCCCTCAAAATTCAAGCCGGTCACATGGAGAGGTACAATGGGACTCGAGAACCCGGAGGAATTCCTTTCCATCTCGCTCGGCCATCATGGCGGCGGGGTGAGCGAGCTTGTTATGGCTAATTACCTCCGTGTCCTTGAGGTCTTTGCTCGGACGTGGGCATTCAATCGGCAAGAGGTTCCATCGGCTTATGGAACCAGACTTTGTGACGCTCGATCGCTAATTTCGGAGGTACATTACGTGCGTCTGGGCAAGGAGGATGATCTGCACGGATGATCCGGATGAGCGGGAGACCCTCCGCAACCGTGAAGCGTTTCATTAAGATCCGCAACACGATCCCGAACATCTCGGATGAATCATTGTCGCGCCTTCAAAAGCGGAGTCATGACGAAGCGCTCACCGAGATCTCGAAATCAATGAGACACTGGACCGCCAACGACCTGTTCAAAGGCGGTGACCGCTATGCCAACGGCAGAGCGCGTTGATCTAAAAGGCGTTCGACAAGGCGGCGCCCGCTGACTGGTGTGGATGAGAAGAAGAAGAAGCGGTGACAATGTTCACGGAGACAAGAAGTCTCGGAAGAAGAAGAACAAAGGTGATCACGAACAATACCGTCAGCAGGTATGGATCGCGCGCCTCCTCCTAAGGATGGGCGAAGAAGCCCAACAATAACTACAAGGGCAAAAGCACGCTTTCGGGAGGCGGACAAGGCAAGAAAGGTCCGAGCGATCGATTTTGCAAGTTCCACCGGCACTACAGACACGATATCGCCCTTTGTAGAACTTGGGCTGCAAATCTCGAAGATTTCTACAGCGGCAAGGGCCCAATGCCCACCTGCCCGAACAAGGTGATCTTAGGTAAGAATAGCGCCAAACCGGCGATGGTGATCGGGAAGATGATAATGAATATGAAGAGCAGTGAACCATATCGCGTCATTTTCGTGACTCCTCGGCTTACACCTCTCGGCGCAGCCTCAAGGAAGCTGCTCGGGAGGTCCTAGCGTCGAAAAGGCAAAACCTCGGCTGAATCGATGAAGTGGGTGAGGTCCCCATCTCCTTCTCTCGGAGGATTGCCCCATGGGATGACCAAGCCTCGGCGGCTCCCATCAGGTGGTCGCCCGACCATCGAGAAGCGAAGTTGGCCGTGTCTTAGTGGACGGCGGGGCGCTTTGGACTTGCTTTACGCTAAAGTCTTGGGCGAGATGCAAATTCCTCGTTCCAAAAAGTGAAGGAAATCGCAATGCCCTTCTCTGAATTGTTAGGAGAAAGCATCAAGCCGTTAGGCGAGTTGTCTGCTGTCACCTTCGCAACCCAAGCAACTTCGAGACGAGTTGATCACTTTCGGCGTGGTCGACTTCCGTCGGCGTACTAGCGCAATCTTGGGCGAGCCATCTCTCGGTAAGTTTATGGCGTGTCCACCACGCTTACCATTGCGTGAAGATACGGGTCCTAACGGTGTGATCACGGTCAAGGCAACTACAAAGCTGCCTTTGGATTGCGACGAAAGCGATCCCTGCATACTGATCGACCAACTTCGCCATGTGTGATCTGAAGTTCCATGAGACCAAATCTGCGCCTAAGTCTCCCTTGACCGCGGGGAGAAACCAAGGAAGTTCATTGTAAGCAGCGATACTTCCAAGGCAGTTCACTTGGGGCCAATCTAGACCCCAAATAGGAAGCGAGCTCATCGCCTTCCTCCAGAAGCTAATCTGAGATGTATTCGCTGGGAACCATCGACATGCCGAGTCCCAGGGAGGTGATCGAGCACAATGGCGTGTCGACCGGACAAAAGCTGTTCGCGAAGCTTCGTCGCTTTTGAATTCAAGCAGGGGATCATCAAAGATCGACAGCAAGCGCTGCATGGTTGGGTTCATCCGCGAGGTTGATCACACCAAGTGGTTAGCCAACCTGTCATTGTAAAGAAGAAAGCGGCAAGTGGAGGATGTGTGTCGATCACACGAGATCTGAGCATTGCTTGTCCTAAGGACAATTTCATTGCCTCGTATTGATCGGTGGTCGATCATTGCGGGACGCCTAGACTTCGAGTTTTTAGATGCTTACTCGGTTACCACCAAATAAGCATCTCCCGAGGATGAAGAGAAGATCGCCTTCATCACCCCTTCGGCACTACGCTGCTCGACCATGTCTTCCGGTCTGCGCAATCTTTGGTGCCACGTTCGGCTTAATGGAAAGACCTTCCCGAGCAATATGGAAAAAACACGGAGGTCTATGTCGGCGACATAGTTGTAAAAACAAGTATGCTCGGATCATGTAAAAGACACAGCGAGAGACTTTTCAGTAATCTCACGGGCATCGAATAAAATTAAATCCAGAGAAGTGTACCTTTGGTGTTCGATCGGAATGTTGCTCGGTTATGTCATTGGCTGCAAGGTATTTACGCCAACCACGAAAAAATCGAGGCCATTGAAAATATGCAGCTCAACTACCATAAAGGAAGTACAAAGCCTCCTTTGGGCGGATGGTTTGCTCTAAGCGGTTTATTTCCGTCAAAGTGACAGCGGGCTGCCCTTCTTTAAGGCCTGCGCCAAGCACAATGGTTTCAGTGGGACGGAAGAAGCGATAGATCCTTCGGGATCGAGCGATACGGTCCAATCCTCCGTCTTGACTACCCCGCGGCATGGCGGCGGCTCTCTGTACCTAGGTTGCCGCCACAAGCGGTGGCCGGGTCTTGATGGTGAAAGGAAAGCATCTGCGACCAATCTATTACGTGGCGAGGTACTTCACGGATCAAAGGAGCATTACCACGAGGTCGAAGCTACTCTCGCCTTGCTCATGTCCTCGGGAAGCTTCGCCACTCCTTCGGTAGCATCAAATCTGGTCCCGACCACGTTCCCTCCGGGAGAAATCCTACGGAACAAGGAATCTAGCGGACGTATAGCTAAGTGGGCAATGGAACTAGCGAGTTTGATCATTATTTCTTTGCCCGAATCGCTATTAAGTCACGGTCCTAAATGACTTTGTCATTTGAATGGACTGGCGCCCAAATCGAGGAAGCTCGAGCAACTTTGATGAACCCTCTGGACCATGTTTTTCGATGGCTCGCGCCTTTGGAAACTTCGGGGCTGGTTTTGTTCTCATCTCCTCATGGAGAGCAACTCGATATTCTATCCAACTACACTTTGCGGCGACTAACAACGCTGCAGAGTACGAGGCCCTCCTCATGGGACTAAGGCGTGCAAGTCGCTTGGTGTCCAACGGTATTGTGAAGGAGATTCACGGTGGTCATCAATCGAGTTAACAAGGAGTATCAGTCTTGCGATGACTCAATGGCGCGATACGGTTGAAGTGAGGAAGTTGGGCGGCATTTTCGATTTTTGAAGTGCTCTTCGTGCCGGGAAGGACAACTTCGGCCGACCAACTATCAAGTATGGATCCTCACGCGAACTCGCTGCCGGCAGGGTGCTCGTCGAGCACCTTCACAAGCCCTCAATCACGTCTCGGGACGAGGCCACGAGAGCAGTGGTCTTTGTCTCCGTTATCGGCGGTGCCGTGGGTGGACAACGCCATTTGTCCGGTACCTTGCAGATGGGACCGCCCGACGACAAGCCGAAGCGTTCCGGCTTACAAGGCGTCTTTGCTCCATACAAGCTTATGGATGGCACCCTTTACCGTCAAGGTGCTCTGGGAGTTCTCTCCAAGTGCATCTCTAGCGAGAGGTGTGTTCCTTCTTAGGGACATACGAGGGTGCTGTGGCAACCACGCCTCCTTGAACTCAGTCGGCAAAGCGTTCGCATGGGCTATTATTGGCCCATGCGTTACAAGATGCCGGGACATCGTGACTAAGTGCAAGGCTTGCCAATTTCACGCCGGAAGGCACACAAGCCCGCCTAAGAGCTCCAAGCGATCCCCCATCTTGGCCTTTTTCCACATGGGGTGCGGATCTCGCTCGGCCCATTCCCTAAGGGGTACAAGGGCTATACACACCTTTCGTCGCCATAGACACTTTTACAAAGTGGATTGAGGCGAGCCGTGTCGTCTCTTCACGCCAAAGCGGGTTTCGCTTTTCAAAAGCAACGTGGTCACGCGCTTTGGGATTCCCCATAAGGCGATCACGGATAACGGTACCGATTCGAGCGAGCTATTCGGGAATCTGCGAGCAATTTGGGTACCAAGGTCTGTTCGCCTCGTGGCACATCCACGAGCAATGGAAGCGGTCGGCGAGCTAACAGACGAGATAGTCGAGGTATTAAGCGGCGGGTATTTGCTGCTCTCCGCGATCTGACAAGGCTGGGTTGGCGAAGTCCCTTCCGTCCTACAGGCGATTCGACTTCTGACGGTAGGCGGCGGGAAACTCCTTCCAATTGGTCTATAGTGCGAAGCCATCACA
Organism: Raddia guianensis; assembly: GCA_036346415.1. Lineage (NCBI taxonomy): Eukaryota > Viridiplantae > Streptophyta > Magnoliopsida > Poales > Poaceae > Raddia > Raddia guianensis. The sequence continues at coordinate 15,097,724 of CM070534.1, read as the reverse complement.
CTCGCCGAAATCGTACTCGGTTCTCCCGACGAGCTCGGTCAACTTAGTTGACGGCGAGCAAGCGCCTCCTCGATCTCGATCTCCTCAAGGCACACGCGACCGGGCACAAGTCGAATGGCACGCTACCGGCAAGATCTTCGCCGCACGCCGCCAAGTCGATTCGACCTAGGGCTTTGAAGGCGGGCGACCTCGTTCGCCGTGTCGAGAACTTGTCCAATGCCAACAAGCTAACTCCTCGTTGGGAGGCCCGTTCACGGTCGTTTCTTCCTTTCGCCCGGGGCTGTTCGCTGGCTATGGAGGGCGGGAGAGAGTTGACCAGCACTTGGAACATCGACCGACCGTAAGTTCTTTGTGTAGGTCTTTTACGTGTTTGCTTAGCTTTGCGCTTTTGTAAACTTCGCGCCTTAGTTCGTCCAAGTCTCTCGGGCACCATGTAAAGTTCAATCCAATTCTTGATGAATCCTCGCGGCCTCTGTGCCCTTTTCACCGCTTGTCTACTCGGACTACTTTCTCTCGATAACACTTGATGGCTGCCCGGTCTTGCGAACTCTTGGCTCCATAATCTTAAGGATTTTCCCTACCGTGTCTAGTCTCGATAGGTTCCCAAACTCGGGGTTGCGTAACACGGCCTTTCCACCTTGCGGCTAAATCTGCTCTCGTAAGCCCTCCATGGCGAGAGCACTTCTTGCTGGCGCGACCACTTGGCAAAGCTCGCCTCGTAAGCCCCCAGCGGAGGCACTTTCCTTGTTCGGTTACTCTCGAAGCGCCTAACTTACGTCAGCGAAGCGGTGTGGAACAAATCGAGCAAGGTTCGGTGTCGCTCTTTCTCTCTACGCGTGCTCGAGTTACATAAGCTTAGGTTCTCGAGCATCGTCCGTCTGGGGCTAGGTGTCGCTCTTTCTCTTGTGCACTGTTCGGGTTTATAAACTCGGGTTTAAGCGAGATGCTGCAACGGGCTGAGGAGTTAGGCTAAGCGCTCTACGGTTTTCTTAAACTTCCTAGCGCTGTTAAGCTTTTCTCTTAGTTTCATTCGTTCTTGTCTTTTTTGCTGCTCTCTCTTTGCGAGGAAAAGGGTAAGTCTTTATTAACAAAATTTGCGGTACAAAAGTCCATCTCGGGTTCTGACCCTCTGACTACCTAGAAGCGAGTTGCTCCTTGAGCTCCTCGATCACTTCCTTAAGCGCGCAGGACTTCCCTTGGGCTTTGAACCCCTCTCGGCCTCGGCTCGGAGGCGATCGGCTTCCTCCTTGCTGCTCTGCCTGCTCCGTCGCCTTCAGACGGAGAGCCTCGACTTCTTGGTCTTGCCCACTGGTGGTGGTCGAGCCTCGCTCTGCTAACTCGCCTTTCAGCAGTCTTGAGCTGCTCGTCCGGCTCCTTGACCTTCTTCTCCGCGGTGATCGCCCTCACCGCCATCCCAGCAGATCTCCTCAATCTCCTCCTGTGAAGCCCACGGGGTTGAGATCTTAGCACAGAGTCCGCGGATGTCTTCTCCTCCTTGGCGAGTGGGCTTTGAGCTTCTTGGCTTCCTCCATGAGCTGGTTCCGCCGATGGGATCGTCGACAAGCTGCTCTTCAAGCCACTTCGTGCGGCCCGGCTTCTCCTCCGCGGTGCTCGCCTTCCACGACTTGTCTTGTGAAGCTCCTCGGCTTCCTTTAGGAGAGCCTCGGAGAATGCCTCTCCTTGGTCAGCAGCCTTGAGCCTCTTCGCTTCGCCTTGGTGGCTCGGCTTTGGGCAGCCTTGAGCGCTCTGCCCGGGTCCCCGTCAGGAGATGCTCCGGAGGACGCCGATCTGGCGTCCGTTCGATGGTAACCCCATCCTCGAGTTCGCCATGGTATCCCTAAAGACACGAGGGAAGATCTGTCGAGAACACTTTGCGATAACACATTCAAACCGAGCAAGGTTTGGTCTTGGGTTTACCTCGCCAAGCCGATGCTTCAATCCATGGCCTTGCAGCGGTCCTCGAGCCATGCGTCACGAAGCCCGCTCATGCGGGATGGCGGCGTAGCGTTCCTCCGTCGGCCTTGTCCGCTCCTTCTTCTTCTTTGGGCGCGTCATCGGGAAGCGAGAGCAGGTGGGCGGTTGTCGTCTCCGCTCCTTCTCCTCTTCCTCTTCCTCTGCCTTGAACGGCTTGGGCGAGATCGAGGCCACTCCTCCGGTGGCACCGTCGTTCCACCGCGGAGACGACTTGCTCGACCTGCTCGGGGCTTCTTCTTGCTCCTGGCGGCGGGATTTCACCCTTCGCCGGAGAATCCGTCGCCTCGGGGTGAGCTGCCCTGCGGCGAAGTGCTCGGCAGACCGGCTGCTCGGTCCGCCCTAGGCGACTTCCGAACCATCGCTGGGCCCCGAAGTCCGTGGCGCCACCCGCCGCTATTTTTGCCTCCGGCCGCTCCACCGCGTCTTTGGAGCGTCGATCTGCTCGGCTGGAGCCAGCGGCAGAGCTCCACGCAGCCGGCTTGTCCTTGAGGCTCGCCGACCTCCTTTGCCGTGACGCGCCGTCGCAGATGCTCGCGGCGGCGACCGCTTCGGCGCCTCCTCGGCGTCGTCGTGGCGGTCTCTTCTTGGGCGGTGATGAGCGAGTTGATCGTTAAGTCTAATGCGGTCGGCGGTGGAAAGATCAAAAGATCGATTTCTACATACCGCAGTGGAGGCTTGATCTCGATCTTCCTCGCGGAACTTTCCGCCTTTTCCTCGGGGCTCCTTGGCGGCTTCTCGCTTTGGCCCTTAGGCGTTCAGCGGCGATGAGCTCGGCTCCTGGTGAGCTAAGCACTCCTCTCGCGAGCGCAAGGAGTTTCTCCTTGCAGCGCAACCTCCTCCTCGAGTCTCCTTTGCTCGGCGACCACAGAGCCGCGCCATATGCGAGGTGAGCTTGCGTGTAACGCCTAAGCCGAGGGCCATGGTCTTTACCTCTTCGTCGCTCTGCTCGGCGAGGAGGGAGGGCTTGGTCTCTTCTCGCTAGGTCGACCACGCGCCGCTTGGTCCGCTTCGGTGCGCTCCGTCGCGCACTGGTCTCTTCGACGGTGGCGGCCGCCATGGCGCTGGCGAGCTCGCGTTAGCTCGGCCGCCACCTTGGGTTTTGTGGCCGACTTGGCCTTGCCCTTCTTGGCTTCTCCTTCTCAGACCGGAGAGACCTCGGCGATCCCTCAGAGGATCGGTGGTCCTCTGCAGCGTTCGAGAAGCGAGCGTCGGCGTTAAAACCAATAGTGTAAATCTAGCAACACGGGTGGGTATAAGTGATTTACCTCATCATGCGGACCAGACGTTCCTCGGACAAGTGTAGGCCACCTCGCGGTGACCTCGCTGTCCTTCTTCGCCGCCTTGACATGGCATCGACCCTCGGTCACCCATGCGTCGATTGGCTTCTCGCCCGGCAGATGGAATCGTTAAATTCTGTTCGGAGAAAGCGATCAATGAAGAGGTTGAGTCTTAAAGGCACTTACCGTGCTCTCCTTGTGATGTCTTCCCATCCCTCTATCTTGTAGAAGGATAGGACCTTCTTCGCAGCCAGACAGATTCATTGTTGTGAAGTCGGATGATCTCCACTGTGAGCCCGAGGCTCACGAGGAGGCGATCTTCCTTGTCAGTACCAATCCTCGGCGGACATCTCCGGCCGAGGCATTGAGGTTCCTTCACGGCGCCTTCCGGTGAAGACGAGTTCTTGTCGCCGCTCCGCTTGTTTGTAGAACCACCTCACCCACCACGCGCCCATCGAGTCGAAAGCGGTGGTGGGCGAGATCTGGCGCGTCGTCGGCGGTGGCCCGGAGCTTGAGGTAGTAACACCCGGCGTCGAGGCGGCGGAGCTGCTCCTCGTCCAATGTAATAGTGGAGGAACAGCCCGGTGGATCGATTTCAGATAGCCTTGCGCGGTGTGCGAAGGCAGCCATCTGGAGGATCTTTGTTCGGATTGAGGTTCACCACCTCCAATCCGCTAATGTTTAAGAAGGCCTCGGCGAAGTCGCCGGAAGATCGTAACCCGAGCAAGGCGAATCGCTGTTGGTCGGCGAACTCTCCTCGGCGGCTCCGGAGTATCCTCCTCTTCGGGCAGCCTCCAGCTACCGGTGTCGATGTGGCCCTCTTCCTCCCAGATCCTAAGGTCCTCCTCGGTCAGGCTAGTGCCGGTGAACTTGGCCATAGCGTTTCCCAGGAATGGACGAGCAAGGTTGGTGGTGGAGCTTGGGTGCTTGATCTCGAGCGGTTGGAATTAGGGCTTAGAGAGGGAAGGCGTGAGAGAGTGGTGGCAGCGGCGGCTTGGGTACTTTTATAGTCCCGTATAAGCGGCTCTCCAGCGGTTTTGTCCCGAGCGGCTAGTTTTTACTACAACGGCTATGTAAAGCGATGCACTGTTTTCCTTCAAGCAATGACGGAAGATTCTGGTTGGAGTCGATAGCGGCTACTTTTCGGTGTTTGCTTTGAAGGCTAAGTGTTACCTTTCGGACGAGATGTCGTTCCTGTTCGGCCTTAGCGGAGTTGCTCGGCCTTTGGTCGGGTTTGTTGGTCCGAACAAGTCTTGTTTGATTGAACCATAAACCTGTTCGATCGTTTGTTACATGCCTTTATATGAGGAAAAATACCCTCTTCGTGACTTTGAGTCTCAAGGGATGACCCACTCTAGTGAGTCCTTCCACTTGAGTCTCGGGGGCTAGCTGTCGGGGATTAGATTACGGCCCATTGCCATGGCCTACTCCCTGACGGCCCAATCGAACAGCCTACTAGGGCCCGGCTCCTGGAAGGTTCTATCGTGCCCATGTGCATCTGCCGAACGACCTCTTGGTGGCGCGGTGCGTGACTTGACCTAGGATTCGTGTTTGAGTCTTACTCGAACAAGAGTTCTGCGCGGCTACGTGAAGACCCGGACGTTGGTTTCCCGGATTGGATTAGGAGTCGTGATCTTCAAGACTAGGAGTATGCCTTATCTGCCTCGGGATATATTTGGCATGTATGAGTTCGTTGCGATCTCATAGTTAGCCCGGCCCGATATTCCCTCGGTAGGTCGGTTTGCTCTGCACTATATAAACAAGGCCCCTACGGCGTGTAGAGGGGCTCCTGGCACTTGATCTTCGCATTATTGCTTCCTGTACACCATAATCTCGCCGAGACTTGTTCGTCTCGCCGAGCCATCTCTTGTATTCGTCTTTGATATATAAGAAAGGCTGGACGTAGGGCTATTATCTCTCTCGAGAGGCCTGAACCAGGATAAAAACCCCTGTCTCCTGTTCGTTGCTGTTCGCATTGTTTGGCATGTCTCCTATCTCAATCTTAAAGAACCTTAGCGACTTGAGATCGATATCTCAATCGTCGACACCTTCCCTCTCCACCGTCAGGACCGCGCTCACCGCTTGTGACGTGCAACCAAGATACAACAAAAGCTGTTTGCCATATTGCGGGGTAGTCAAGACAGGTGGGTTGGACAGGTATTGCTTTAGATCTTGGAAGGATCTATCAGCCTCTTCTGTCCATTCGAAGTCATTGTGCTTGCGCAGGGCCTTAAAGAAGGGCAGCCAGCATTCGCTTTGATGAGAAATAAACCTGCTTAAAGCAGCCATCCGCCCTGTGAGGCTCTGGACCTCCTTAACGGTGGTCGGAGCCATCAGGTTTTCAATGGTCTCGATTTTTTCAGGGTTAGCAGAAATTCCTTGCAAACCTATGACATAGCCGAGCAGCATGCCGGATCGAACACCAAAGGTACACTTCTGTGGATTCAATTTAATTATGTGCCTGGTGAGATTATGAAATGTCTCGACCAGGTCTTTTACATGATCCGGAGCATACTTTCTCTTTACAAATATGTCGTCAACATAGACCTCCAGGTTCCTTCCGCGCTGTTCTGGGAAAGTTTCTCCATTAAGCGTTGGAAGGTGGCACTAGCATTGCGTAGACCGAAAGACATGGTCATATAGTAGAAAGTGCCAAAGGGGGTGATGAAGGCAGTCTTCTCTTCATCCTCGGGGGAGATGCTTATTTAGTGATAACCGGAGTAAGCATCCAAAAAACTCAAGAGCTGGGCATCTGCAGTCGCATCGACCAGCTGGTCTATGCGAAGCAGTGAGAAATTGTCCTTAGGACAAGCCGCGTTTAAGTCAGTGTGGTCGACACACATCCGCCACTTGCCGCCTTTCTTCTTTACGATCATAGGGTTGGCCAGCCACTCGGTGTGATCAATCTCGCGGATGAACCCAGCAGCGAGCGGCTTTCAAAGCTGATCCTTGATGATCCCCTGCTTGAAATCCGAAAAGCAACGAAGCTTCTGGCGAACGGGCTTTTTGTCCGACCAGACTGCCAGTTTGTGCTCGATAACCGCCCTTGGGACCCCGGGCATGCTAGACGGCTCCCAGGCAAACACATCTGCATTAGCTCGGAGGAAGCCAATGAGCTTGATTTCTATTTAGGGTCTAGATCGGCCCCCAAATGAACTGTCTTGGAAGGGTCGTCAAGAGACAGCGGAACTTCCTTGGTCTCTCCCCCTAGCTGGAGAGAAACCTTGGGACGGGTAGACTTGGTCTGCGCCACTTCGGAACCACGCGGGGGAAGTTGGTCAACCAGGGCAAGGGACTGCTCATCGCAATCTAGAGCAGCCTTGTAGTTGCCCTTGACCGTGATCATGCCGCTGGGGCCCGGAATCTTCACGCAGTGATATGCATGGTGGGACACGGCCATGAACTTTCCCAGGGATGGCCGGCCTAAGATCGCGTTGTAGACAGATGGAAAGTTGACCACGTCAAACGTGATCAACTCTGTCAGGAAGTTGCTTGGGCTGCCTAAGGTAACGGGCAGGATAATCTGCCCCAGGGGCCGAACAGCTTCTCCCGGTACGATCCCACAAAAGGGCATCGCGACCTCTTTGAGTTTGGAACGAGGAATCTGCATCTCGTCCAATACTTTTGCAGAAAGCATGTCCAGCGCGCTCCCGCCATCGATCAGGACACGCCCGACTCTGGCGTTGCTGATGGTCGGAGCGACCACCAGCAGGAGCCGTTGAGACTTGGTCATCCCAGTGGGGCAATCCTCCTTAAAGAAGGAGATGGAAACCTCGGTCCACTTTATCGACTCGGGCTATGGTTTGCCCTTCTCGACGTTGTGGACCTCCCAAGCAGCTTCCTTGAGGCTGCGCTGAGAGGGATAAGCCGGGGAGCCACCAAAGATAACAGCTATATGGTTCACGGGCTCGGATAGTCATTGTCATCGTCCCGATCACCATCATCGGTTTGGCGCTTGGCCTTATCGGCATCACCTTTTTCGGGTAGGGTGGGTATGGGGCCCTTGCCGTTGTAGAACTCTTCGAGCTTTGCAGCCCAGGTCCTGCAATGACGTATATCGTGCCCGTAGTTCTGGTGGAACTGGCAATATCAGTCACCGGGACCTTTCTTGCCTTGACCGCCTCCCTGGTCAGGCTTCTTGCTCTTATTGGCGGGCTTCATCTGCCCGTCCTTGGGAGGAGGTGCGCGATCTATACCCGCAACAGTATTGTTCGACACACCTTTGTTCTTCTTCTTCTGGGACTTCTTGTCGCCAGAATTGTTGTTACTCTGCTTCTTCTCATCTACACCAGGCTAGGTGAGAAGCTCGCCCTTGTCGAACGCCTTCTTGTACTGAACACGCTCTGCCGCGTTGGCATAGCGATCAGTCGCCTTGAAAAGATCATTGGCGGTCCAGGTCTCATCTCGAGATCCTGGATGAGCCGCTCGTCGCGGACACCGTTTTTAAAGGCGCGGACAACTGATTCGTCCGAGATGTTCGGGATCGTATTGCGGATCTTAATGAAACGCTTCACGAAGTTACGGAGGGTCTCCCCGTTCATCTGGATCATCTAGTGCAGGTCATCCTCCTTGCCCAGACGCACGTAACAGCTCTGGAAATTAGCAATCAGAACGTCACAAAGTTGGTCCCAAGAGCGGATGGAATCTTCTTACTGATTGAACAGCCACGTCCGAGCAGTACCCTCAAGGACAGTAGGAAGGTAATTGGCCATGACTAGCTCGTCACCCCTGGCTGCCATGATGGTGGTAGCGTAGATGGAAAGGAACTCCTCTGGGTTTTAGGTCCCATTATACCTCTCCAAGTGGCCAGGTTTGAACTTGGAAGGCCACCTGACAGCGCGAAGCTCGTCAGAGAAAGCCTTGTAGCCCAAGGCGTACGCCCAACCACCTTCTCCTGCAGAACCTAGTCTTGAAAAGATATTGGTCCTGTTGCGCGGAGGGACTCTGGTTGAACGAGAAGATTCTGCCTGGTGGTATTCCCTCCGAGACAATCCTCCTCGCTCCTTCCTCGTGGTCGCCACGATGTGCTCGTCCCGAGGGGATCGTCCGTGATCGCGCGGCGCCGCTTGCCCTCGTGGTCATGGCGACCACGAGGACTTAGTGGCGTTGTCGACCACGGGTATCTTGCTCGTAGCGAGTCGCCCTTTGACGGTGACAAGGGTCACGCGATCGATCGGTGCGCTCGCTGTCCGAGTCTTTCCGGGCAGGCTGACTGCGATGCCCGGAGGAGGTGTTAACTTTACCTATGGACTTAAGGCCTTCAGCCAGTCGCTCTAGGTGAGAAGCAACAGCGTCGCCCATAAGGGCGAGGTTGGCCTGGTTGGTGGATCTGACCACCGTTGCCAAGGCTTGGAGTCGTTCCCGACTCTGCTCAAGGGGTTCTGGGATCCCTGAGGCATCCGCGTTTTGCTCGACCAGGGTCTGGTTACGCGGGGATTCAACCCGAGCAGGCAGAACATCTGTCGGGGGACTTGGCGAAGGTGCGCGAGGTGGGTCGCGTCGTTGTAGCTTGTGCTGATCACGAATCTGCGCCAAGGTTTGATTGATTGAGGCGTCCAGACTGCGGCGAACAACTTCTTGCTCGCGAGTAGCCAGCGTAGCCCCATCTTGCTACCGAGCAGAATTGATCTACCCGATCTTATCGGCCGCAGCGGCCCGCGCACGAGCCTCTGAGGTCTCTGCGCCGGCCGTGTTGACGCTGCGACCGCCGTGTGTTGGCACACTAGACGGCGTCATCACTGTGTCGCCATAGGAAGAATCGACCGACATGGCCCTGGAATCCGAGAGATCTAAACCAGCGTAAAGATCAACGGTTCCATATTCATCGTCAATGACGGAAGCTTGATCTAAGACCATCTCCGGAACGTATCCGGAGAGTTCTGTCCCAAATCTTGAAGGTGACCGAGATCGAAGGGATCGATCCAATCTGACAGGGGAAGTGACATCCTGCCCTTCTGAGTCATAGCCCTCAGGAAGAGTTTCCTGGTCGCTGAAAGAGTTCGACAAGCTCGAACAGACTTGTTCTACTAATCCCCACGGACGGCGCCAACTGTGTCGCCTCTAGGGGATTATTTCCATGAACAAGATAGAAGTATATTTAGCCTCAAGATAGAACTAAAACGACGCACATTGCACGTTCTAGAAGTTCTCAAGACTTGGGGCTTTTACCTTCAATGGAGGAGGAGGGAGACGAGCAGGAAGGAGGCGGATGCAGAGGAGAGGCAGCAAGTCGCAAGATCCACCGCCGTACAGTCCGCCGCCACCGGAAGATCCGCCGCCGTCGGAGCTTCCTGTGTCGCCGCCACCCAAGAGGAGAGAGAAGGAGAGGTAAAAGCTCTAGGGTAAAACCCGTGGGTAAAAAGAACAGAACCCACGCGGTGAAAAGATAAAAGGTGGCAAATCTGGGCCGAGTCGGAACATCCGACGGAACATCCGACGAACCCCCTGCTGGATAACATCGGAAGTTTCGACGCCGGTCGGAACATTCGACGGACCCCCTGCTGGATCACATCGGAAGTTACGATGCCGAGCGGAACATCCGGTCCCCCTCTTACTGGATTTGAAAGTTTTAAAGTCCAGACACCTCGAAAATAGATAAGATTGCTCCGGGAGGATAGAGGGGAGTTCTAAGAATTAAGTTTACCCAAAAATGGCCCGTAAGCATATCAATCAATCAAACTAAGGTCATCCGTGAATAAATAGGATATGAATATCCGAAGAGCCAAATCAATCAATTTATTTTATATAGACCTTTATAACTATAATGAAATAGATAACAGGATACAGAAAACCTTTTCAATCACCAATCAATGTGTGCAATAAGTCAAGCAACATTCCGAGAGTCAATAATATTCAATTCACTTCGCAACTCACAGAATTTTCTCTCATCAAGGGGTTTGGTGAAAATATCAGCTAGTTGGTTTTCGGTTCTCACATGGGTAATATCGATATCACCTTTGGTTGAATGGTCTCTTAAGAAGTGATGGTGAATATCGATATGTTTGGTTCGGGAGTGTTGAAGAGGATTGTTAGCTATTTTTATGGCACTCTCATTATCACACAAAAGTGGGATGTGGTTGAGGTTAAGACCATAATCTCTCAAAGTTTGCCTCATCCAAAGTAGTTGAGCACAACAATGTCCTGCGGCAACATATTCAGCTTCGGCTGTGGATAGGGCAACGAAATGTTGTTTCTTGGACGCTCACGAAACGAGCGACCTTCCATGGAATTAGCAAGTACCAGAGGTACTCTTCCTATCCACTTTACAACCGGCATAATCTGCATCCGAATAGCCGGTTAGGTCACAGTTTGACCCTCTAGGATACCAAAGGCCAAAGTTGGGAGTGTGTATCAAATATCTTCATATTCTCTTGGCTGCCACTATGTGACAATCCTTGGGTGCAGCTTGAAATCTTGCACACATGCACATACTAAGCATAATATCAGGCCTAGATGCACAGAGATAAAGCAGAGAGCCAATGATAAATGTCATTGAAGATTTCATTTCAAAGAACACCAAGAGAATGATGCTTTTCAAGTGAAGATTATGTAGCAGGTACAATACTTAGTCCATACCGCTATAATTTATAAATTATAATGTAATATATTTTGGTACGTTAAGTTAGGCCCCTGTTTATTGTTTCGCACAGGGCCTCCAAATTCCCCGAGACGCCCCTGCCGTGAGCAATACTGCATGCACTCAGCCAATATGTCGATGGAGTTGGGGAGACTTGTCACAGCCCTGCGCTCGTTGCAAGAATGCACGGAGGCTGCCGCTCTTAAATCATCTCCAACCGTGTCCCACCATGATAATGGGTTGCGCCCCCCGATGGAAAATCGAACGGGAAGAAGCGGCCATTGTTGCTCAAGAGCATTGCTTTCCAGAAGCAAATCGCCTCCCACCGAGAGAGAAACCCTTTGCGTCGGGTTTTTCTCTCCATTCCCTTCTTGCACCCGGCCACACTAGTCAAGCAACGGCCTTAGAGTCACGCATGAGGGTGCAAAGGGGACGCGCAAGGGAGCGGCGACGTGGCCGACGAGGTCGGTCCGAGGGCCACGGCGAAAGCAACGGTGGCCAGATTTGTGCTTCTGAAACCGGCGACGAGTCCGAACCAAGCACATGCAACGTGCACGCATTGGTGATGACTAGTTAAAGACATGTTCATCGATTCAAATCCCTTGTGCTTGAATTTTTTTATATGTACACGGATTTCGTTGGATTTGCATCGATCTAGGTTGTAGAGGGCCAAATCTTACAGATTTTTAGGATTTGGAGGGTTGAGGTTGGACAGATTTGGGGGCGATTTGGGGGCACCGACCAGCCCCAACCCTCTGCTGCTACTGCTGCCTTGCAGGCGCCCCCTTGCGAGAAGCTTCTACTCAGGCAGCCGGCGGCGGTGCAACACCGCGGACGCATTCCTGCCATTACCGCCACCTCCGGTAGGAATGGTGAGTGCACGATTGTTGGCGATTTTTATGCCTAACAAATTAATTCGCAAGTCCACAGGTATCGTAGTAGTTTTCACCTCGGGAGAATTTGAAGGTATTTATTTTCACAAGGAATAAGAAGTGCTTTATTCTAGAATCTAGCTTGTCCAGATGGATCATGATGGTAATGATGGGAGATAGGATGAAGATATCTAGGGTTGAAAGGTTCTACTATTCTAGGCTCATGCAACTGAGGGTGCAAACCCGACTTGATGCTATAGCTTATGTGTCGAAGCTCGGAAGATCTTCTATCACCCGCTACCTGTTAAGAACTCCTGATGAATATGGTCATCCCCGATTGGGCTCAATTGGTCTAACCCAAATGTGGTGGACTATAACCAGATACAAAGGGTTGTCACCATTTGCCTAACTAATAAACAACCCGTTATATGTCAACTAGGTACTAACTAGTCTAGACCCCACATCTATACTAGCAGTACTACCTCCACGCCATGGTCCCCATGGTCGGTGACAACCGTTGTAGAAAGTCTCACGGATAGTGTAGGGTGTGTCTCCCCATTTAGATGAGAAGAACTAGAAACGTATGGTCGTGAATAAAAATCGCTTGGCCCTCCTGAAGTGAGGGCTTCTATATTTATAGAGGGAGCAGGGGCTTAGGGTTTACAATAATGATACGCAAAAGACCTCGTCGACCCTTCTTCAAGACCATTGATCACATATCAACGATGCTCACATTGTGGCATCTATTACAAGTATGTAAAAGGCCTAAACTACTCCCTTAACCCTAACCCCCAAGGGCCCCCATGGGCCTCCTAGGGTCCTACGGCCCAGCAGTTGGCCCACATTGAGGCGACACCTCGAGTAAGAAGTGTATTCTTGGGCCTTGACTCCTAGCTAGATTTCCTGGTTCTGAAGGGTTTGGTGTCGTCTTTGGATCACTGTTGGGAGGTCTTCAGGTTCTCCTTGTCTTATCCAGTAATGAGGTCTTCGCCGGGTGGTCATGTCTTTGACTCTGCTTTCTTAGACTTCACGATCCCTCCGAAGGTTCTGTCCTACCTCGGGAAGATATATGCGAACCTTGAGGCATGCGCCTTCTTGGCCTCTTCAGGCTGTTTGGTACCTTCGGGGTATCTCCTGGTTCTTAAAAGATACCTTCAGGATATGGCCTGTTTTTAAAAGGTACCTTCGGGATTTCTGCCTTATTTTTCAGAAAGGGGGGCTTCTACAACCGTGAAGAAGGTTTAATGTTCGAAAGGTTGCTAGTGATGAGTATTGATGAGAGTGAGGTGTTAACCCAAGCTGAGTTGGTGGGAAGGGAGTTAAATAGGTGAAGTCTTAGGCTAGCTATTGGGTCATATTTCTGCGCACATCAGGCAGTTCAGTATAAAATGCACCCAACAAAAGAACCCAAAATCTTGAATTTCTAGACATTCTGATCTCCCAAGTACCGCATACTCCGATTCAAATCACCGGTTACTCTGATGAAAATAAAATAGAATCAGGGGGAAGACAGAGTGCACCAATCCTAAAAATTTGAACATTCCAATGTCCCATGTATTAGATACTCCGATACTTTTGACCGAATACTCCCGTGAATATTTGAGAATTCAAACAAAGAGCGCTAATTCTTGAAATTTCAGACAATCATAAGTCCTTGGTGTCGGATACTCCGATACTTTGGATCAGATAGTCCGATCCCTGATAGTGCAAAACCATGTTAATGGGATTGGGATGTGATGTATGTCTATCCCCTAAGCTACACTGCATTCAATGAGCACACGAGACATTAAAAGGTTATTTTTCGTCGCATCCCTCTTAATAGTATGGCTGTCCTCACGACTCAAATTATAAGAAATATAAATACAAGTATAGAGAAAACAAACTTATTTTGTTTTATTCTCTTGAGGGGTTTACGATGCTTTCAATGAAGTCCCCATAGTAGTTAAGCTGCACGTAACATCATTTAAAAGCATTAGTCGAAATATCAATTTTTTATTGTTCACCAAAATAAACTTAGGGGTCTAGATTCACTTGGAGAATCCAATCGAGCGGCAGGGTTACAAAGAGGGTGATGAGACAGTAGCTAGTCGGGGATGGCGCCACGCGACTTGCTTAAGCGGTGGGACGCTGCCGAAGATGAGAGGGAGAGAGCGCGTCGCCGGGTTTAGAAAGATGCGCCATGCGTCGTAGGGCCGGCCAAGCGCCATTGTGATCGCCAGGGCCACCGCACGCCACTGTGCATCGGCGGCCGCTGCCAAGGTGCTGCCGCATGTTGGCCTTCACGTCCAGTCCACCGATTCCAAGAAAACCAATCTACGACTAATAATAGATTCCATGAAAGTTTCAGATAAAAAGGTTGACCCGATAAAGAGTGACATGTAATCAGAGCGATTCTATGCTGATAGCGGTAACTCAACCACAAATCACGGATCGTGTATAATAGCACAGATAGAAGCAGAGAGAACACGCAATATGATAATTTTTATCGGCTTGGCTATTTCGCAGATGCCGTCCGTTGCAGGCGCTTGGATAGGGGGCGCACCATGCGTTTTGTACAGGCATGTTTTTTTCCATTTAAATTTCTTTTTTTCATTTCTATTTTATCTAGAGTCCAAATTGCGAAGAAAAAATTTCATAATTCTTCTAAAATCCTAACCAACCCATTTTAAATATTTTTCTATTTTTTGAATTTTTTTGCTATTTTTTTATTTAATCAGCACTCAATTAGTGAAAATTCCACAAAATTTCTACTTTTTTTTTTCCACATTTTCATTTATTGGAAAAAATGTTTTGTGATAGTGGAATTTTTTGCACGAGGTCTGATCTATTATAGATTTATTTTGTTTTCCATTTATTATAGATTATTTTGTTTTCTATTTATTATAAATCTTATTTTGTTTTCTATTTTTCACATCGAAAGATTTTTTGCTCATATAATTTGCGAAATCGTGCAGGCGCAAAAAATTCCATTAAATTTCTACTGTTTTTCCACATTCCATTTTATTGAAAAAAATGTTTTGTGATAGTGGAATTTTTTCTACCCGAGGTGTGCATCTTGGCGTGCTGTGAGCAGTGAAAGGGAAGCGGCGCTGCGCCTAAACCTCCTGTCTGGCGCTTTGCTCATTAGCAGTCCCAATTTTTATTGATCTTAATTGGTCTAAACTGTTTACAATAGGTTGCCGCTCATATTTATAGTTCTACGCAAATTTGATTTTGTCCATAATATCAAAGATATATCTTATAGACGGGGATATATATATATATATATTTTTTTTTGAAGTTACAAAAGAGACGTTCCCTTTTGAAACCTCACTTATATCCTACATTCTCTATTTTGTAATATCTTGGCGACTAATATATATCTTACCATAGGGTCATGTCCTATGGTCTTTCAATCAACTAAATTATACAAGCACGCGTTTATCTTGGACCAATTGTCAGAACATGCGGATTTTGGTCGTTAAATGTGCTTTCCTCTCAACAGATATAAAAATTTATTTTGGTAGATATATTACTGGGGCCAAAACAGAAGTGAGGACAAAAAATGTAGATGGATTGCAATTCCTCGCTGTATTCACCTTGGGCTGTACAACGGCTTCTCAAAGAAATCTACAAACAAACTTCGAACCTGACTTATGATACATAAAAGTAATGACGCTACCACTCACCTAGTTTTTCTAATTTCTTCTCAGAACTATGGAAAGCCAGTGGTTGAGGGCAACCTTTAATGTTGTAGTACAATATGGTGAATCTATATACCGGATCAATACGTTGCTACTTAAATCACAAGTAGCACGTATGATGAAAAGGCTTGTGCAAGCAAGCAGTATGGCAATCAAAGAATCATTCATAACCGTGACCCTCAAGAGCTTATATTACAACACAAAAGATAGTGCATACCCCTCTGGATGTGTCCTTTGTTTTCCTCTCTTGAGCATGGAGGGGTTATTGTCGTACTCTGTTGCTTCCCACCGTACTATGTACCCATCCCACGAAGAGCTAACAAGCGTTGGAAGATATGGGTGCCAGGAACAATCTCTGATGATTGATCCATGCCATGTCAGTTTTTCAACAACGCCCCCGGTTGCCTGCAAGAATGGGCCGTTAGTTGTAAATTTATGGAGACTGATTTTACAGACGACCATCTAAAGGAAGGGGATCCATCATGCACATAAAATGGTTCGACAACATACGGTTTATATTCTCAAGGTTAAACTCATGGATATATCCAAAGCATCAGACAACAGAACTTATACAATTAATTTATAATATCATTGCATGCTTCAGGTTTGTAATCTCCTTGGTGCATGTTTTATCATTACATGGACCTCTTTCTTGACTCGATCGCAGGAAGAGTTAAATTTAACATATCCCATCGACATAGGTATCAACACGATACATCAATTGTTGAACTGAAATTTATCCATGCATGCGAGATATGAGAGATGATTATGCTGCTGATTCTATGGGGCTTGAACTTCATAAAACAGATAGAAAGATTTCATAAATCTCGGATAGGGGGATGCTTTTTAGGTTCTTGGTATCATCAACCAATTTGATATTCAAACTTTGCATGTGTACATAACATTATATGATTTTTTATATAGTATTGCATCATCCACTTTTCACAATGGGGATGTACACTTACGAGGGCAACAAAAACAACAATGATTTGCGAATACAAAATCACATTAAGTAAAATGCAGTCTAAGGGAAGCATCAGAGAGGCCCATACCACATCATAAATATAGACACACTGGTCACTAGATCCTGTGTATATGTACCTCTGACCAGTGCTGCAACAAACAAGAAGATAACAAACAATATTAATGATAAACAAAGACAATAATAACATTGTAGACCTATGAAAAATTGTGTACTACTATGATTTAACCATGATCTTTTAGTTACTGAGAATTAAAGGCAGTATATTGCACCATACAGTTGAGAAAAATAAACCAGCTTTCCTAAATTGGTAATGAAGCCCACTAGGTCCCTAAAGCTGATTACTTGGTGGGTCCTTAAAGTTGAAGGTCCGTCGATTTAGGCCATGTTGGCTTTTCAACAAGCTAAAAGTGATGATGTGGCTTGTGGAATATCGGCACAAAGCTGGTGGACATCGTCACAAAAAATTAAAATCGACACATGGACCAAGTATCTAAATAATTTATGTTAGTATCTCAATATCCAGGCCAGAAGGGCTTGGAAAGATTATCAAATTCCAAAATTTAGATCACAACTTCGAGGTCCTTGACAAACATTTCTAGTAAAAAATATGCCTTAGAGATATTTGTTAATATTAATACAAAAGGTCAAAGGTGATTTGAGATGATCCCAACGAACCTGTGGATTGGGGAAAAATAACAACGGATAAGTGTGCGCAACACTGAGTGACCTCTGAATGTGGCCAGCGACTGGTCAAATGGATGCTTCAAATATCGGGCTTCTGATGGATATGTCATCCATCTGTAATCCCATTCATACGCTCTTGGTGTGCAGCTGAACACAGTTTACAGGAAAATGAGAAAAACTAGAAAAAGAAAGCTTGGAATGAAAAATAAATCTTTTGAGTTCGTGCATATATCTATCAAAATGTAAAAGAATAGTGCATTTGTTGAATGGTTTTGAAATTCACAACTGCTCAAATCACCAACACTATCCCTAAACCCTAGATATCTTTTATGGAATGAACATTTCATTTATAGAAGTGAATACAGGCCCATCCACAAGATGGAAGAAGACATCTGAAAAAGCACAAAAACAAGTTACAACTAAAAACACCCCAAAGACCAATAATCTAACCAAAGGATTCAAAAGGCGGAAATTGCACTCACTGCCAACCAGAAAGCAGGGCACTTCTTTCTTTCTAGACAACAGTAACATGAACTCAAGGACCGTTGCCAAAGATCTACTAAAAACCCTAGATATCTTGGACTCAAATGATGAACAATTAAACTAAAATTTAGATACCACTTCCTTTCAAAATATTTATGTCACTGAAGAGCATGCTCCAAGTAGACAGGAAAACTTGACATTTCTAGTGCATATTATTTGACATGTTCAGTAGTGACTAGTCAGAGTTGGTTATCAGAACAAAAATATATACTTTCGTTTTGCTACTTTCTGCGATATTCTGCATTTTTACTTTCAAATATAACCAAATGATAAGTGCAGTAGTTACTCTTTCATAGTGGAGGACATTTTTCTGATATCCCATAGTTTAATAGTCTGATCCTTGCAGTTGGAGATGAAATAAAGCCCATCTCCACGGCTATCAATAAATGTGACCCCATCTAAATGACCTGTCAAAACACCTACTGGTTTTCCTCTCTTGTGGCTGCGCCTATCCCACACCTGAAGATTGAAAATATTGTCAATTAAGGAAAGCCCCCATGAAATGATTTATGTGAACATTGTAAGATACGCCAGAAGGCTCTTTGCTGGTTTCACATCTACTACAGAGGTCAAAATAGATCATACAACAATCATGTTGATGTTGGATTTTTTTATGGAAAACATTATATTAGATACCACCTGTAGCACTTTTTTTGGCCTGATGTCTACACTTCTACACTAGTTTCAACTTTCAGAGAATATAGGGGCTACACAACAATCTCAGCTGTTTTTGATCTCGCCAATACTTTTCCAGATCTGTTCATGCCTGAGTAGAGCCTTTGACAT
This sequence comes from Raddia guianensis, assembly GCA_036346415.1. Taxonomy (NCBI): domain Eukaryota; kingdom Viridiplantae; phylum Streptophyta; class Magnoliopsida; order Poales; family Poaceae; genus Raddia; species Raddia guianensis. Next base: position 15,079,344 of record CM070534.1, on the reverse strand, counting down.
CACCATTCAAGCATTATTGATATGATTATCCAGTAAAACCTGTGAAGTGACTATCTTCTGTCCTAAACCAGTGAAATGTATCCTTCCAAACAGAATTGGAAAAATATAATAGATAAACTATACAAAAATTAGAGAATTAGATCACCTTACAGAGACTATCGTCACTTCCAGAGTACAAGACATCACCAGTTTCATCGGCAAATGTAACCACATTGACATCAGCCTGTAAAAACCAAACATGATAGAAATTAAGGCCTTAGAAAGGAAACAATTACTACTCAATAAGAAATAAAATATACATTATTATGCACAGTGTTCAAAACTAAATTGCATCCAACAATATGGTGTCACATGTTATTATAATGCAGAAAGTTACAGGTAGCTCCAACTACTGTTCGAAATGTCATTAACAGGGTCAGGACTCAGGGTGGTCCTGTACCTTGGTTGGTTCTGGATTTACCCCATTCCTGGATTGATTAAAATTCCTGGGTGTACATGTTTCTTGCATATTGCTTGTTGAAGTTTACATATCTGTTCATCTTCTATTCTATTTCTGACGTAGCATGTCTTTTACTAGATTAAATAATTTGATATAGAAACATGCAAAAATGGATAGGAAAAACCAGCATGATCTTTACTAGACTGTAAAACTTCCAAAATTACCGCATTTAAAAAAGACTTCCAGCAATGATGATTCTATCAGCTTTTGTTCCCTACACTATAAGGTACGAGTGCTAACATGTTTTCAGTACATCCCCTAAACGCAGTGCTTAAAGCACCAACAACCCTTTCTTTCGGTGGTAATCTCTTTGAGCTCAATGAACTGTTAACAGCATGTATTAATAGAATATATAATCTAAGTGAATTTAATTGTGGCTAGCAGATGTAAAATCTTGAAACAACATACTTTTTATTTTGTAAACAGTATCATGCATTCATGCCAACAGTAACAATTCCTATATACATGAAAAAAGATTTTGCAACTACACAAAATATGGTCATGAAGCAACTATACTATTTCCATCTAGTCTTATGTACGTGTAAATGCAAGTTGTCATGTCTTGGTAGGAACGAAAGAAAGAAAAAAAATTCATATGCTATACAAAACAAAAGATAGGTGAGTCATGCATTTAATTTCATACCATATGAGCATGAATGCGTTCAGTTACTTTGTTTGATCCAAGATCATAAATACATATTGATTCATTGTTGTTTCCCACAACAAGTTCCCGGCCATCATTTGAAAACTTTACAGAAAATATTCCAAAGGCAAATTCGTCATCATCATGAGAAAACTCCAGACCCTCATGAATTTCCTGCAAATATAATGAATATAATATGTAAAATGTAGTATTGCCCAAAAACAGCACCTGAAACAAATGACAAGCATCAACAAATATTGCTACAAGCCAATCAGTAGTCCTTTGACAATCATGCAAGTGGCAGGCTGGTGTATGCTGTGCTTCTCTTTCATTTGATTGGTGCCAGAAAGTCTCACACAACTCCAAACAATTAATTCATAATTACACATGCATGCATTTTTCCAGTCAAAGAAAGGTACCTCTAGAAGTCCTATATAAAAGTAGAACGTATGATACAATTTTTCAAGTTCCTCTGGAAATATGCTGCAAGTTAAGAAGATTTGATAACAATATACATGTTCTTATTATCACCATGTGTTTAATCAATTAATGACAGACACTCCTGATCTTAAACTGATATTGATATACATAAAATTCAAAATCTATTAAGTCTGACCATGGGCAATAAATGGACCCTAAATTTACAACAATGAAAACAACTTACATGATTCCTTGGCAACTTGGCATTAACAAGATCAAAGAGTTTCTATGGATGCACATGTACAGACTTTAATGTGTTGTGTCTTGTAATTTTCATACCATAATTTCTTGTACAGCATTGTATATGCAAAGCTTATTGAAAAGTTTTAGTGAATACAGTACAAAATACTTGATGTCCTGATAGTGTTACTGTCTTCTAGGTGCATTAGGACATAGCACAAAAATCCTTTACCATTTGCATTTTCTGATGAAATCATGAGCGGTCAAATCAATAAAAAAATCATTTGTACACAAGAAATGGAAATCAAATAAGAAACAACCAAAGTCTTTACATAATTCATAAGAAAGAAAAACAAGAAACTAAGTAAAACAGTAACAAGTACGACGGTTTTTGAAGAATAAAGTTTCTTGTCCTCCAACCAATGGAGGAAAAATTTACGAAGATAAATGCATATGACTTCTGTTCAAGTAATGTCGGATCTGATATAGATGGAGTATCACTATGGATCATTGTTTGTATAGCAATCATCCAGTGAAATATATTTATTATTATTCCAAAAATATTTCTCAATAATGAAAACATTATTCTATCAACTTGAATGTGGTTTTTTGACCATATCGATTCAAACCTTTCAATTAGAATTAATGGTAATAGAGCAAAAGGATATAAAATTTCCTTTTATTCCACACGTCCTGAAAACTAAGAAATATTTTTCTCCTCCATTTGTGAACTAACTTTTAAGGAAAAAGTTTACTTGACCCCCTGAACTATATAGCTTTGTCTACTTAACCCTGTAAAATAGAAAACAAGGCATTCTACACCCTAAATTGTTCAAAACCGGGCAAATAACCTCCCGCAAGTGATTTTAGAGGTGGTTTTGCCACATGGCGAGACATGTGGCTACCTTCTCCACCTAACACGTGGCAAAACCATCTCCAAAACCACTCGTGAGGGGTTATTTGCTTGGTAGAATATCTGGTTTTTTAGTTAAGGGGGTTAAGTAGACCTTTTCCAATATTAAAGCAACAAATAATTTTCTTCTTGAACATGCTAACGACAAATTGTTGTGTGAGAATGACCAAAGAACGAACAGTTTGTTTGATGCAAGTAAATTTTGTAGAGACCAAATTCAATTATTCAGAGATTAATTTTAGCATGGTAAAAAATTTGGAGGGGAGGACATACTGTAATGTTAGCATGTGATTCCTTTACAGTATTCTGAATATTTACTATGTGCACAGTTGGCGACAAACAGGAATAAGCCTGCAAAAATGTATCAATATCACTTTAAGATATGAAATAAATATACAAATAAACCTGAGTACTAAAATGTAACTTCATAAAGTTAGAGAGACAACTATAAGAAATTCTTACATATATTTGTAAAAATGCTGAGTTGTGAAGTACTGATTACGAAGAAAAGTGAGTCTTGTTAAGGATATATCTAGGCCCATAAAGGTCCAAGCCCATAGAGGCCACATTGAAGGATATTGTACATATACCTATCCAACGCTGTCGTACAGATTATCTTTTCTCCAAAAGTAACATCGTATGTATCAGAGCAAGGTTTAGGTTAGGGTTAGGGTTAGGGTTCCTCTAATTCAACCAAATCTATGCCGGACAGTTTCCCGGTTCCCCTGTTTTTACCGGCCACTCCAGCTCTCCTATTTTCACCGTCCAGCACAACAGCCTTCATCGCGGCATTCGCCGCCGCCACGGTCGCGTCCTTTGCCACTGTCAAGGTTGTCACCGCACCATCGCATCCATCCTCGTCGTTCATTTCAGCCGTGTGCTGCTATCGCGGCCGTCCTCGGTTTTCCACTCCCCGTGCAGGATAATTGACAAAATGCCCCAAAATTCGTCGACGCTGGACAAAATGCCCAAAGTTCATGGATGTTTTATGTTTTGCCCTGTGAGAACCATGTTGCGAAACTAATTTTACAAACTAGTCCCTTCCTCTTCTCCTTGCTCATGCTGCTCCTCTGCGGGCTTCTTGGCCGCCGCTGCCGCCAGGTGTTGCCGGCTCCGGCGCCAGCCACTTATGCCATGGAGGAGCCATCGAGTGAGGACTGAGGACATGTGTATGAGCTTCCGCTCGTCGGCGGCGAGCTACTCCAACAGCCACAAGCACACGGGCATCCGGCGGATGAAGAGCAGCAACATATACCTGGAGCTGCGGGTCAACAACAATGGGGTGTGGGGCCTAGGGTCGCCGGAGATGGTCTGGCGTTTCTACAACGACACCGAGCTTTACCGTGTTCGTTGGCCGAAGCGGTCGGAGCGTAGTTGGGACATGGACCCACCACACAGGAGGACGTTGGAGGTGAAGACGATCCCGGTGGACGCATATGAGGTGCGCTGTCGGAGGCTGGCACCGCACGAGGTGCGGAGGCTGCGGCGCAACATGAAGAGGCTCCCGAAGATGGCCGAGGTGGAGGAAGGGACTAGTTTGTAAAATTAGTTTCGCTACATGGTCCTCACAGCAAAACATAAAAGAACCTTTGGGCATTTTGTCAAGCGTCAACGAACTTCTGGGCATTTTGTCATTTATCCCACGTCGTCGCGGTCATCCTCACCGTATGCCACCGTCGTGGTCGTCATCGAGTTAGCGTCACAGCCATCCACGTCACCTGTCACTCGTCGTGGCTGTCCTCGCCATGTGCTGCCACCACTGCCTTCTATGGGTCGCCGTCGCGGCTGTACCCGGCGCGTGTTGTCGTTGCGGGCTTGCGGCTGTCCTAGCCGTCACACGGCCGTCCGTGGGTTACCTGCTTCTGCATCTTGGAGGGCGCCACCTGTTCCAGCATCTTGGAGGTCACTGTCCTAAGGTCGTCGCCGCGCTGCATCTTGGGGGTGTCGCCGCCCCTGCTCCAACAGATCTGCCGCCTCCTTGGCTGCATCTTGGAGGTACCACTTCCCCTGCTCCAACAGATCTGCCGCCTTCATAGACAACCTCACCATCCCCATAGATTCGTGCTAACGCCATCTTGAAGGTTGCCCTGTTGGTTGTTGTGGGCTTTTGCTGCTGTCCAGCGGTAGTTGCTGGCTTGCTGCCTTGGAGGTTGCCATCGTCCTTGTTGTTCTCGTGGAAGTACTTCTGTTGGCCGCCGCTGTCTTGGAGGATGGCACAGTCCAATGTTATTGTCATGGACATCAAACTCGATGGTCACAATTTGATAATTTGCCACTCTTAACATTGGCACTCGCTAAAATGCCACTCTGGCCCACGTGTAATACACTCGAATGATCCCACGTGTAATACACACATGGTGGCAATTTTAGCGAGCGCCAATGTTGAGAGTGGTAAATCATCAATTTTTTCATTGAGTGGGTGTTTTCGGTTAAGACCATATTGAGGGCCTATGGCTTGGCTTCTCACTTGACTGACATGCTGCTGCTAATCCAAATGAGGCTTCTGCATCTGAAGTTAAAGAATTGAAGGATTGGCAAACCAAATATGGCAAAGTGATGAATGCTATTGTCACTAATGTTGAGCACTATTTTGTGGATGAACCTTGAGTATCATGAGTCGGCTAAAGAGATGTGGAATTAACTGAAAAAGTGATATGTCTAGGATAGTTGTGCTCTTCAGTATCCATGAAATTCAGCAGGGCGATATCGCTGTAGATGAAAACTACACAACTTTCAACCTCTTCATGGGACCTTTGATATCAATGGTACCAAAGAGTACTACAAGATGTGCAGGTTGTGATGCTAAGGACAAGTTCCTTAGCAAATCTTTATTGTGCCAGTTTGTCATGGGTTTGAGAACTGATTTGGAGCCCATCCACACATAGCGGCTCAATAATCCCACTACTCCATCTATTGTCGAGGCATTGTCTGCCCTAATTACTGAAGAGACGTCTTCATTTTGTCATCTACTTCTATGACTCTTCCTCACTGTGTTGGCTACCTCTCAAAGAACTAGTACTTTAAAAGCTAGCATTTCAGATATATCGACTCATTGCAAGAAGCCTGGTCATCATGCCGAAAGGTGTTTTTCTCTTCATCCAGAGCAGTTGGGTAAGTTTCGTGCACGATGTGCAAATCGTGCTCGTGGTGCTCCTCCTGCCAACAAAGGTTCAATATCTGTTGTTGCTGCCTCCTAGTCACCGGACACTACTGCTAAGACTTGGGTTCTAGATTCAAGCGCATCCTTTCATGTATCATCCGATAAGTCTAGTTGGTTTCCTTTAAACTACTAACTGATGCTTCTTTTGTGCACACAGCTGACAATACATCTTGTCATGTCACCCATCACGATGCTCTTTGCTCCTCTCATTTTTTCGTACCTGATGTTTCTTTTGTTCCTAAGTTATCCATGAACTTCCTTTCAGTACGTCAAGTTTCTGACCTAAACTGTTTTGTTGGTTTTGATGACTCATCTTGCTTTATTCAGGAACGTCGGAGCGGGAGTGTGAACGGGACAGGCCATCGCCGTAGGGGTTCTCCTAGTCTCTACATCTTGGACACTTTGCGTCTTCCTCCCTCCGCTGGATCGTGGCTTCCTTCGTGTCTTCATCCACCTTTTACACAGTTCTATACTCATAAATCCAAAGTCACGCATGATCCTCCGTCCATTTTTGTTCCTTTGGCCAGTCTCAATGCTCCGGTTTTTGATGGTATTGCTAATTCAGACGAATCACCTATTGGTCGCCGATATAACCTTCGTGATTGTGCTACTATTCACTCCTGATAGGTTGGATTTTCTCCATGCGAATGCCGTTGTTTTTCATGAGCCATCCACTTACCATGAGGCATCTAGTATCCCTAAGTGGTAATTTGCTATGTCTGAAGAATTTGTTGCACTTGATTGTACAGGAAATTGAGACATTGTTCCTCTTCCATCTCATGTTGATCCTATAACATGTAAATGGGTGTAAAAAAATAAGACTTGTCTAATGGTTCAATAGAAAGGTTTAAAACTCGCCTTGTTGCCAGGGGTTTTCAGCACACTCAAGGTCTTGACTATGATGAGACACATTACCCTGTTGCTCACATGACTACAATTCGTACTCTTATTGCAGCAGCTACCATTCGCTCTTGGACTATTTCTCAGATCGATGTTCAGAATGCTTATCTTCATGGTGAGTTGCATGAGGAAATTTATATGCAACCCCCACCTGGTGTTGATGTTCCTTCAGGTCATGTTTGTCCCTTCGACGTGCTTTGTATGGTCTCAAACAAGCTCCTCACACATGGTTTGAGTGGTTTGCTTCTGTGATAAGGTCAATTGGGTTTTCACCTAGTGATCATGATCTAGCACTATTTATTCATGTGTCACCACATAGCCTTACTTTATTTCTCCATGTTGATGATATATTGATTATCACGGATGATATGGAGCATATTGCTTATGTCAAGAAACAACTTAGTGAGCAATTTAAGGTGGCAAATTTGGATCCTCTCAGCTATTTCTTACATTGAGGTCGTCAATTCAGAAAAGGGGCACTATCTTTCTCCATTCAAAAATATACAAGATCTTGTCGAACGCTCTGGCATTTTTGATAATCGAGTGGCCGCAACACCTATGTATCTTCATTTGCAGCTTCATCCAGATGATGGCATGCCCCTCGAGGATCCTTCTTGATATTGACATCTTGTGAGTAGTCTTGTATATCTTACTGTTACAAGACCTAACATTGCTCATGCAGTTCATATTTTATGTCAATTTATCGGTGCTCCTATTTCCATTAATTTTGGTCATTTGCTTTGGGTGCTATGCTACTTGCAGGGGACATCATCTCATGGTTTGTTTTATGCTCGTTCTAGTCCACTGCAGCTTTACGCTTACTCGGACTCCATGGTTTGTTTTATGCTCGTTCAAGTACACTTTAGCTTTACGCTTACTCGTATTCCACATGGGCAAGTGATCCGGTAGAACATCTTCTATAACTGGTATTGTGTTCTCTTGGCACTTCTTCTCTTACATGGAAATCTAAGAAGCAGACCGTTGTATCTCGATCAAGCACACAAGCACAACTTCAAGAACTTGCTACTACCACTTCAGATATTTTATGGCTTTGATAATTTTTAGCTAATTTTAGAGTACCTTGTGATACTCCCACACCTCTTTTGTGTGATAACACTGGAGATATACGAATTGCTAATAATCCTATGAAGCTAGTACTTCTGAAGCATATCAGTGTTGATGCTTCCTTCACTCGTTCTTATTGTCATCAAAAGACAATTTCTCTTTGGTATGTGTCATCAGGATTGCATGTTGGGGATTTTTTCACTGAAGCATAAAGTCGAGAGTAACATTGTATTCATCTACTCAAACTCAGTGCTTTAGACCCTCCTCTTCCACCTTGACTTTGAAGGGGGTGTTAAGGATATATCTACGCCATAGAGGTCCAGGCCCATATTAAAGGATATTGTATATATATATACCTACCCAAGGCTATGGTATAGATTATCTCTTCTCCAAAGGTAACAAGTCTATCCTCATCTTACTTAGTTCTAAAAGATTGCATCTATCATAAAATCTTTATGAACTTTTGTGCTTAAGAGGCACACCCGCACATGCCATTTAACTCACGAGGATTAAATGCTTATGCAACACTGCACTTGCAAGAATTTTGAGGGTAACAGCAAAAAGGGGTTTTGAAGGTGCTACTGTACTCAGTAAAGCATATCTACCATTTCTCAAAAATGTTATATCAAAGCCAACATTAAGCAGAAGATATTAAACAAAGGCTCTATCTCCAATATGAGGAAACAGGTTACATTGCCAAAAGTTATCCTGCTTCCATAAATATCATTTGACCAAGCTCAGATGAGAAATTCATTTAAGTAACTAGTAAACTGATAAACTGAACATAGTATTTTGTGTGACTGAAATAATATTGAAGATGTATAATCAAATTACAGATCGTTTTTCTCCGAAAAAAGAAAAAGACGGATAGAAGCTTAAATTTGAGTTAACAATGTAATGTGTTACTAGTTTGTTTCCAAAACATGAAACCAGTGCATAAAGGGCTTACTAGATATCGCTGATCAGGTGAGATAGCAGTATCTGAAACGGTCCACCGCAGGCTTTTGCAGGTTATATCCTTATAAATCTTCCAATTTTTTTCAGCATCGTAGATTCTGATGTGACTTCCCTGTTTATATAATGCCATCAAGGATAGTTAGGGGCCCACATCATAATATTTTGCAATTATGAATAAATCATTAAGGTCAAATTCTTTTATTAATATCACAATAACATACCCGGAACCCACAAATGAGTATGGAGCCATCTGAAGAGAACCGTGAGACGTATGCTTCACTATCCATCTCATCAACACACCATGGGCCTTTCACTGGCAAGTGTTTGCGAAGAGCATAAGAGCAATCAGCTGAAGAGAATCTACCCTTCCCAGAGCAATTGATTTCTCTACCCGACAACAGCTTAATTGTTGAGATAGGCCTCTTTTGGCCAGCATGAAGGGATGCACGAGTTCTTTCACTGGGCTCTGATTTAATTCTAGTAAGATGAGAAACCTCATCATCAATGAAAAACAATTCATTTGCAAGAGCAGGACTGGCTTGTTCTTGTCGAGATGATCCTCCATGATGTATCTTCCGCTTCCAGCGCATGTTTCCTACTGTTTTAATGGACATTGTTTAAGAAATCATTGGTTACTTTTCTGAATATCAAAGAACCTTCATTGGTAGTTATTCCCTGAATACCTAAGCTCCAAATAATAATTCAACTAAAACAATCTGCACATGAAAATTACAACTAATAAGCATTCCTAAGTATCCAATAAACTCACCAAAAAGGAAAAAGGTTATATTTGAGAATAATAACTTAAATCAATTCTTCCAGGTACATCAATTTTTAAATTAAAAAAACAGAGGGCTAATTAGCTCAGTAACACCCAATGCAATCACAAAAATACAATGCAAATGAAGATCGCCTTTAAATGGCACTGCAAAGCATGTTTACATTGAAAATGACACTGCTCACTGAAAAGGGACAAGCATAAACTTCATCAGAAAAAAAGGTGACAGAGGAACTTCAATGCAATGTAGTCTTTTGAAATAATATGGTTTTGTAGTAATCTTCTCAAAGAATAGTGATAGATATAGCTATAATCAAAAGCCAGGTTTTGTTCCACGATGAGTGTTGCTGAGCAAATTTTCCCAAAAACAAATAAAATACGGTATGCTCTAATATAATTGCCACTAAATCTGTTCAAATGGAAACTGAATATATGAGAAAAGTACTGAAAGCTAGCATTCACCTCCAAAAAGAAGATTTTAACGTGGGCACAGGCTTGCAATCCAGCTGTCCAAGCAATTCCAACCGGGGCAGTACGGTTGATAGCCAGAGGCTTGGACTCTTCTACGTTCAGTCATCCCCTACACGATTGACAATAATTCAATAACCTAAATGAAAAGGACAATGAACCTATCCTTATTCTTGTCATGATTGTGGTGACAGCACTATGTTCTCAAGTAGATGAGGCGATAATTACCACAAATACACTACTTGTGACTTCAACATAACATCCTATGAGCTCAATAGGATCATAATAGCAATCCGAAACTGGCGGAAACAATACTAAACAATTGGGCAGATTGACTCAATGACGAGACATCGAATTTCCAATAGCTAGGCAAAAAGAATGACAGGCCACTGCGTAAACAAATGAACAAGTGCCAGGAAGTCACTAAACTAAACAGCCTGAGAACATACTCTGAAATTTTCGACTTTAAGTAGAAAGGTGCAAGGTTGTGCTGGTCAGGAACTCGTGTTTGAAGGACAACACAAGCGCCGGTCAACTTACACGGCAAGGCCAGAATACAAGACGGTAACAGCTCGATAAAGAAATTGACCCGTAGCCGCATAGAGATAACGCGCGAACAGCAGACGCAGGTACATGGCCGAGGGCTGATTCACAGAATGCTCCAATCCCCAGCAGCTAGCCAAGAGAACCGCAAGCCCATCCTCCAACCGTGAGAAAAAAAGCAGGCCAAGAAGCAACGAGGCGAAATAGCAAACAGAAAAAAACCAAGGAGTTCACCAATGAAAGCTTCCAGCCCGAGAAATCCTACCTTCCAAGTAGAAAACTAGAGGCGATTCTTCCTAGACGAATTGCAGCTCGGAAAAGAGCGGGGGAAAAACAAGGACAAACAGAAAGCGATAGGCGATTCGCCGGAGCTACACGATGCAGCACTGTAAAGAAGAAGGAAACAGGGAGGAGGAGAAATGGTTACCAAAATCGGTGGGAGGCTGGTTCTGAGAGCTCGCTTCGCGGCGGAAATGCGGAGAGGGGGAGGAGGGGAGGGGAGGCGTTAACTGGTGTAGAGGCTTAAAACTAGTTTAGCTAACGTGGCCGCGCGCGTACACACTGACGCCGCGGGCCCAGGGCCCAGGGCCCACGCGAGGCAGAAGGCGTGGCGTGTGACCAGGGGCGGCATCCATGCGCCTCCGCAGGCGGCCGTGGATCGCGTGTCGCATGTCCTGAGGTAATCAGGTTATGATAACGTATTCGCTGACGCCGGCGTTACGTAACGTCGTCCGCAGTGGCCAGTTGGTCGGTCCAGGCTCTGTACTAGCTCGCTCGGGCTCGTTGGAGTGACCGGAAAAGGAAGCGGCTTTGGGCTGGTTCGGCAGACAAGCTGAACCCGAGCGAGCAGTGGCTCGATATAGCTCGCCAGGGCTCATGATCTCGTGGAATGGTGGTGTCGGCTATGAACAAAAATCACCTTTACACCCTGTTTGATTCCTGAATTGAAAAATGGAACTGGATTCCAATATCAATTCTACTTGAATTGGAATCTTCATGATTTGGATTTTAGATCGCAATATTTTCGTTTGGCTCCCACTAGAAATTGTGAAATGAAATGAATTTCTAATGTTGTTTGGGAGTACGGCTAAAAAGTTGATTCTACTTTTATCTGGCTTGACATGAAAACATCACAAACTGAATTTCTACATCAAAATCTAGTTTTCGCTGGCTTCACATGAAAACATAACAGGATTTATACATCGAAATATCATAATTAGACAACTTTTTCCAGCTACTGCCCTTTTTTCCAACTACTGAAAATCAACACCAAAGTTACATGTGAAAATTTCAAGAAGCTTGTGCGATCACAAAATCAACCATCATGTGAATGTTGAGTTTAAGCACAAATAGTAGCAATTTTTTGAATAAGAGAGCTCCAAAAATAGCAATTTAAAGAACATACTACAAACATCAACAAGAGTCGCCGAAAATTTAAATCTAGGAAGGTCAAGCACAGCAAGGTCATTCTTATATACCACCATGTGAAGCAACACAAAGTACAAGAACAATATCTAAAATTTCATCCATGAGACTAACTTGTTTAAGACAAAAAGTTACACGTCCATGCCACATAACAAAAAGATCAAGCCTCTCTAGACATACATATTCTGACACATAAGGGCAAAAGTAAACAAGTCATATACTATATTTAGTAGATGACTTGTTTTTGTCCTTCAATTGCAAAGTTTTCTTTTATCATGTAGCCGCATATTTTAGTGCACATGAACACTCTCTTGCTACATCTTCAGTACCCTCTGATCTGTAAAAGCAAATTCAATGTTTAGTCTATTAGCTGGAGACATCAAATATAAGGTTTCCAATGAAAGCATCAGTTGTTTCTTTCACCAGAAAAAAAAGAGATTGCAACTAACTTGCCAAGAGACTCATGTCATCCCAAGTACTAAATTTTTATTGAGCACAATCACAATAGCCACACATTAAATTTTGATAAGCACTTATTTTGCACTAAACCGAACATAGTTTGATTGCTCTATATAAAATTCAGAATATTGTACTGAGGAGATCTCTATTTTCAAAGCAACCTGACAACAATATGTACAACACAACATGAACAATAGGTGCCCTTAAAACAAATTAGTTATTGAAATATGCATAAGTGAGAGAGAATGAACCTTCATGACTTAATTTGCTTTAGTATCCATCTCTTTCTTAATCCAATTGATAATGCCATCAATGCCTTGAACTTACGATCATTTGAATTAAGAATATTGTAGGCTTCCAACAGTTCATCTTCTCCCAACTCAGGCACTTCATTAAGAGAGCAAGTATTTCTTCATGAGAGACAACTTTTGAAGCTTGTGAGAGCCCATCCGCGACAAAGGCAGCAGTGAACGCATCTAGTTTCTCACTAAGCATACATGCTATTGAGTCATCAGATCTATACCTCTTCTTTTTTTTGCTCTTCACCCGTTTGAGCTGACGATGAATGGTTGATAGAGTTAACCTTGTGAGCATCGTTGAGCCCTAATTTTTATTAGTGGCATTGATGATAAAATTAATTAATATAAAGGGCTAGGGGGTTTTTGGACTTCTCGGAACCCTAGCGAAGACTCGGCGATTTTTGTAAACCCTAATTCGAAGCGTCGACAATTTTTCTGAGCTGCTCCAAGATTTCAAGTGCGTGACCGGGCGAAAGAAGAGGTCACGTATAGATTAGGAGTAGTTAGGTTTATTTCCTGTTTTTCGTCGGATTTCAAAAGGGGTTCGAATATCTCGGACTATGCCGGATCTTTGCGAATTCTCGAAAACTCGGTTTCCGTAGTTCACCACTTCTAAAAATACCCAAATATCCCTTTGTGAGATTTCTAGAGAGAGAGAAACCCACCAAAATTCTCCCACATTTTTAGCTCGAAAATTCCTCTCGTCGGACGGCGTCGAAATTCCAGACGGCGTCCACCACCAAAATCCAAATTAAGTCTCTCTGTCGGACGGCGTCCGTTCGTCACCGGACGGCGTCCGATAAGGTTCAAAATTCGGTGTTTCTCGCTGCCGGACGGCGTCTGGGGGGCGTCCGGTAGCTCCGGGGCTTGCTCGATCCTTCTTTGTCGACGGCGTCAGGGGACCGGACGGCGTCCGATAAACCTTTTTTTTTGAGCGAAGACGCTCTGTCGGACGGCGTCCGGAGCCCGTCGGACGGCGTCCGTAGAGTGTAACGGCTAGTCTTTTGTCCTCTTCCGAGGGCAACGACTAGTTTTGCTCTAGGGGCTATAAATACCTATCTAGTGGTCGGCTATTTTGAGGTTTGTTGCTCCACTTCACCTACCACATTCATAGCTCATAAATTAGGTGTTCTAGAGCCATTCCTCCACCCACAAGATCATCCAAAGCCACAATCCATCAAACCCCAATACCGAGCTTCATGGAAGTCCTTTGATCCGGCATGATCGGGGCGTTTCGGGCTTGTTACTTTTGAAGACATCCTTCGTGGAGGCGTGGGCTTGAGAGTAGGCCTCGGCGTGTGGCTACTCTTGAGTCGGTGTACGGGTGACGGAGTCCACCTCGTCGGAGTGGCGGAACGACTACCGGGAGTAAGTGAGGCGTGAGGCTCGAGAGCGAGCCGGTCCTTGTGCGCATGGGGTAGCCTCAACGGAGAGTAGGAGTTGCGGCTCCGAACTTCGGTCAAACAAACACCGTGTCGCCCTCTTATTTACTTTCCGCACTTACTATCGTTGCTTTGAATGTGTTGATTGTGATGCCATGTCTTAGTTGCTTGTTGACTTGTTTATCGCTTCGCCATGTATCAATTGACACTAGGATTGGGTCACTATTAATTTGATGCTTAATTGAGAATAATCAAAAGAAAATTAAAATTGCCTATTCACCCCCCCTCTAGGCCTTAGGATCCTCTTTCAAGTGGTATCAGAGCAACTAGGTTCTCCGGTATTAGCTTAACCGCTAGGAGATGGCTCAAGAGGGGCCTAGGATAGAAATTGGAAAAGCTCCTATTTTCGATGGAACAAACTACAACTATTGGAGAATTAGGATGCAATGTTACTTAGAGGCACTTAGCTATGATGTGTGGGTCGCTTGTGAGACCGGCTATCCGGACCCTCCGGCCGGAACAATTGCTCTTGATGAAGTTCATGCTAAGTACAAACATTTTAATGCTATTGCTAGAAATGCTTTACTCTCTTGTGTGTCTTTCGAAGTCTTTGATAGCATTGGCAATCTCTCTAAAACTTATGACATTTGGAAGCATCTTAGAGAAATTCATGTTGGTAGTGCCGAGATGCTTGAGGAGAAGCTATCTCGTGCTAGAAAAAGATTTGACCAATTCAAGATGCTCCCTAATGAAAGTGTTAATGAAATGTTTCTTAGGTTGAACCCCATCGTCAATGAAATTGCCGGATGTTCGGAAAAGAAGGTCTTGGAAGACATTGACATTTGTCGGAAGATGCTTGATGTTGTGCCATTTAGCTTTAATCCACTTGTGACCTTGATTCGAGCATCCAAGTCAAAGCTCAAGAAAATGACACCGACAAAGCTTCTCGGGCAACTCAACTCATATGAGATGCGGCTTCTTGAAAGTGAAGAGTCTCCGTTCAACAAGAAGTCAATCGCTCTCCCCGCCAAAGCCAAAAGTGCAAAGAAGAAAGTTGAGATTGAAGAAGATGATGAAGACTCGATGATGCAATTCCGAGATTGAAGAATTGGCCCTCCTTGTCAAGCGGTCAAGAAAGTTGATCAAGAAGATGAGCTTCATGGCGGATCATCCTCTTCAAGGCGAAAACCTATCTCCGAGATGCGTTGCTATGAATGTGGAGAGAAGGGTCACTTGGCGACGGATTGCCCAAGAAGTAAAAAGAACAAGCACAAGGCAAGGAATCAAGAGGAAGATGAGAAAGATGACAAGAAGAAATATCGTCACTACCGCAAGAGTGATCACAAATCAAAGGATAAGAAGAAAGCTCTTGCCGGTCAAAAGACTAAGAAGGAAGATAGCTCAAGCTCATCGTCCTCTCAATCCTCCTCCGAAGAAGAAGATACTAGAGCTCATGGGCTAGCCGGACTTGCGATCAAGGAAAACGCTCCTCCGGCTCTTCCCAAGCAAAAGCTTTGCCTCACCGCAAATATACAAGAAGAGGTGATTGGGGAATGGATCACCGATGATGAAGGTTCTTGGGCGGACTCCTCCGATAATGAAAACACGAAGTTATCCGGAGTCGCCATCGACAACCCCTCACCTCCCATGTGTCTTATGGCACTAGAGGAGAAGGTAACACATGAGCACCTCTCTAAAAGTGAGCTTAAGCTTTTGATTGATGATTTGAATAATGCTCTAGAGAAGGAAAAGTCTAAGAGAAAGAAGCTAGTAAAGGTGCATAAAGAGCTAGCAAATGAATTTGAGAACTTATTAGAAAAACATAAAACTCTAGAAGATGATTATGAAGCTCTAAATTTGCAAGTTGAAATTCTAGAAAATAAACTTGCTAGTTCTAATGTTGATGTTGAAACTCCGATTGATTGCTTAATTGAAAAATGGAATGTTGGTGTGACTTGTGATTTGATTGACACTATAGACGGTTCACTTAGCTTATCTCATGACACATCCTTTACCTTGTCACCCACGATCACACCCAATGCTAGCTCATCTTCACCCACTAGTGCTACTTCTCCAAATGAAAATGCTTGTTCAATTGGCACTTGTGGTGTTGCTAAATGTGCTAATGAGCTAGTTAAGGAAAATTTGCTTCTTAAGGATAGAATTGAGCAACTAGACTCTAACTTGGCTAAATTGCTTGTGGGGAACAACTCTCTTGACAAGGTGCTTCGGGAGCAAAGGTATACCTTAGGTAAGCATGGTTTGGGATTTCATCCCGGGGATTTGCCCAAGGGTGGTTGGGGTAAGCCCAAGCTAACTTTCGTTAAGGGAGGGACCCGTTGCCACATTTGTAAAAATGAAAAACATAAAGCCATTGCTTGTCCTCTTTCTAAAACATCTCAATTTATGTCTAAAACTCAAGTGCTTAATGCTAGTTACATGCTTATGAGGAAGAATGGCTCTACCTATGCTAAATATGTTGGTGCACCAAATGAAAAGAAAGATGTGAAGGCTATTTGGGTGCCCAAATGCTTGATGACTAACTCAAAAGGACCCAAGAAGAAGTCTTGGGTACCTAAAACCCAAACTTGATTGTGTGTGTAGGTGAACTACAAGAGCGGTGGCCGGCATTGGATATTCGATAGCGGTTGCACCCAACACATGACCGGTAGCTCAAGTATGTTCACCTCACTAGAGGAGGAGAAGGACCCCGAACACAAGATCACATTTGGGGATAACTCCAAGCGAAAGGTAAAGGGTATAGGTAAAATTGCAATATCCAATGACCTATCCATCTCTAATGTGCTCTTGGTGGAAGCTTGCAACTTTAATCTCCTCTCTGTTGCTCAAGTGTGCGATTTGGGTTTTGATTGCTTCTTTTCGATCAACGGAGTTCGTGTTGTTTCCACTAAGGATCAAAGTGTTGCATTTGAAGGCACCCGATTTCAAAACTTATATTTGGTTGATTTTTCAAACCGTGAAACTTCTCAAATCAAGACTTGTCTTATCGCTCAAACCACTCTTGGTTGGTTGTGGCATAGACGTCTTGGACATGTTGGAATGGGCACTTTGAAAAAGGTTTTTAAAGACAACTTGGTTGTTGGAGTGAAGGATGTCAAATTCGAGAAAAATCGTTTATGTAGCTCATGCCAAGCCGGCAAGCAAGTGGCTAATTCTCATTCGACTAAGACCTTTATGTCTACATCCCGACCACTTGAACTTTTGCATATGGATTTATTTGGCCCAACCACCTATGCGAGCATAGGCGGTAATTCTTATTGTCATGTGATTGTCGATGATTTCTCTCGCTTCACTTGGGTGTTTTTCCTTGCAAATAAATCCCTTGCGGTGGACGTGTTTAAAAGATTTGTTTTGAAAGCTCAAAAGGAATTTGACTCTTTTATTAAAAAGGTGAGGAGTGACAATGGCACCGAGTTTGCTAATACAAATGTTGAAGAATTTTGTGATGAGTTAGGTGTGAAGCACGAATTCTCGGCGGCATACACTCCCCAACAAAATGGAGTGGTGGAGAGGAAGAACCGTACTTTGATAGAGATGGCAAGATCAATGCTTGACGAGTACAACACGCCGCATGCTTTTTGGGCGGAAGCCATCAACACGGCGTGCCATGCCATCAACCGCCTCTACCTCCACCGACTCCTTCACAAGACCTCATATGAATTACTAGTGGGACGAAGGCCCAACATCTCGTATTTTCGAGTCTTCGGTTGCAAGGTATACATCTACAAGAAAAGGACTCATTTGGGTAAGTTCCAAAAGAGGTGTGACGTTGGTATTATGTTAGGGTACTCCTCTCGCTCAAAAGCTTTTCGAGTTTTTAACAATTCTACCGGGCTAGTTGAGGAAGCCTATGATGTCAAGTTTGATGAAACTAATGGCTCGCAAAATGAGCAAGATTTGACAAAAAAATGTAGGTGATGAGCCACCGCATGATGCTATGGAATTGGGGGAAATTCGATCCTCACCGGAGGCATCAAAAGATGAAGTAATCACCCCCACCACCTCCATCGATGATCAAGTTCAAGACACCTCTCCAACAACTCAAGATCAAGCGGTGGACGGAGATGCGAACTTTGAAGTTGATCAAGCTCAAGGGGGAGACGTTGATCTACAAGTACCCGTCCAACAACACCGCACTCTCTCCAAGGATCATCCCCTAGATCAAGTCATTGGCAATCTCAATCAAGGCGTAAGAACCCGTTCTCATACCGCTAATTATTGTGAGCATCACGCCTTTGTGTCTATTGTTGAGCCTAGGACCATTGATGAGGCATTGGCGGATGCGGATTGGGTGAACGCCATGCATGATGAACTAAACAACTTCACCCGCAATAAAGTTTGGGAACTTGTGGAAAGACCGAAGGATCACAATGTCATTGGAATCAAATGGGTCTTCCGCAACAAACAAGATGAGAACGGTGAAGTGGTGCGAAACAAAGCAAGATTGGTGGCGCAAGGTTTCACACAAATTGAAGGACTTGATTATGGAGAAACCTACGCCCCCGTTGCTCGACTTGAAGCTATTCGGTTACTCTTGGCATTCGCTTCTCTTTATAACATAACTCTCTTTCAAATGGATGTTAAGAGTGCTTTTCTAAATGGTTTTATTGATGAACTCGTTTATGTCGAGCAACCGCCCGGTTTTGAAAACCTCAAACACCCAAACCATGTCTATAAGCTCACTAAGGCGCTATACGGTCTCAAGCAAGCTCCTAGAGCATGGTATGAGCATCTTAGGGACTTCCTCTTAGAAAAGGGATTTAAAACCGGTGCGATTGATTCCACATTGTTTCTAAAGCCTATTGAAAATGACTTATTTATTTGTCAAATATATGTGGATGATATTATATTTGGATGCTCTAACAAATCTAAATGTAAGGACTTTGGTGAGATGATGTCCAAGGAATTCGAAATGTCTATGATTGGAGAGCTCACTTTCTTCCTTGGATTTCAAATCAAGCAACTTCGGGAAGGGACCTTCATTTGTCAAGAGAAATATACAAAGGACCTTCTCAAGCGTTTTTCAATGGACGATTGCAAATCGATCAAAACATCAATGGCCACTAATGGGCATCTTGATTTGAACGAAGATGGAAAACCCATGGACCAAAAGCTTTATCGCTCCATGATCGGTTCGCTTCTCTATCTTACCGCTTCTCGATTCGATATTATGTTTAGTGTGTGCATGTGTGCTCGCTTTCAAGCATCCCCTAAAGAAGTGCATCTTATTGCCGTAAAACGCATTTTGAGATATCTAAAAATCACTACTAGCCTAGGTCTTTGGTACCCCAAGGGAGCGCGTGTTGAGCTTCTTGGCTATTCCGACTCGGATTATGCCGGTTGCAAAATTGATCGCAAAAGCACCTCGGGGGGTTGTCACTTGTTAGGACGCTCACTCGTGTCATGGACTTCGAGGAAGCAAAACTCCGTGGCGCTATCTACCGCGGAAGCGGAATATGTAGCGGCGGGGAGTTGTTGTGCTCAACTCTTATACATGACTCGGATGCTTAGTGACTTTGGGTTAAAATTTGAAAAAGTGCCACTTCTATGCGATAATGAAAGTGCGGTAAAAATAGCCAACAATCCGGTCCAACATTCCCGTACAAAGCACATCGACATTCGACATCACTTTATTCGTGACCATGTTGCAAAGGGTGACGTTGTGCTTGCCTACGTGCGAACGGAAGACCAATTGGCGGATATTTTCACCAAACCCTTGGATGAGGCACGGTTTTGCAAATTAAGGAATGAACTCAACATACTAGATAGATCAAATGCGTGTTGATTGGTTTTTATGACTTTTGGGTCTTATTTGAATATTTCCATTTGCTTTTGACCCTTGTCATATTTAGGGGGAGTTTAGTTTCAATTCATGATCTCAAAACTTCCCTAGTGGTGGAAAAGATAAATTTGATTTTGGGTTAGCACATTCTTGTCCTATATTTCAAACCAAAACAAATTTGAGCTTAATAGACTATCCTTATCTTCATACCATTTCAAACTTCTAAGTTTTTGAAAATCTTACCCTTTTAAAAAAATTTGCTCCATATGCATATTTGCTCTCTTGAAAATCATATGGCATCAAAATTGTTGAAAGTATTTGAAAAGGAACCAAAATTCAAAAACATGGGCTTAAACTCTAAAGTGAACCCCTATGCTCGATTTTCATGCCTATGTGAGAAATCAAGGCAAAATTTGGGTTTGCACATTTTGTTGATCTCTAAGATCAAAATTTGGGTTTTTGAATTTAACTTGATTTCATTTGTCACATTATAATCTTATCCCTTCAAAATTAAATCTTAGAAAATCACTTCAAATTGCTCACATTTGAATCTTCGTATGAATTTTGAGCAAAAATGGAGATCATCACTTCAAAATATTATTTTTATATAATATCTCTCGCATTGGTGGGGCCCACTGGTCAGTAGTGCCAGCAGCTGCGTTTTCAGCCTTCTTCGGACGCCGTCCGGCCACTCTCAGATGCCGTCCGATCGCGTGTTGCATGGACCGTGATACCTCTGCTCGGACTATTGTCCGTAGCCATCGGACGCCAGAGCGTTATCCGCGCTGCAGCTCACCTGTCGGACGCCGTCTGGCCTCTCCGCGACCCCGTCCGACGAGGTTCCCTGTGCGCTGCACCCTTGCTGTCGGACGCCGTCCGGTAACCGTCGGACGCCGTCCGACAGACCTAATCGCTGAATCGCTTATAACTTACCTCTCCGCCTCCCTCTTTCCTCATTTGATCTCTCTCTCCTCCCAAACCGGCGCCGCCCTGCTGCTTCTCCTCACGGGAAGACCCTCGGCGACCTCCGCGATCTCCACCACCATCGGCGACCTCCCTCGTCGTCCTCTTCGATTCCTCGCGTGGATTGAAGTGGGCGGCTCGTTCGGCGCCTCGTCTCCGCCGAGTTCCTCCTTTCCCTACGGGAAGGGCCTTGGGCGATCTCCTCGCGCCGGCGTCTTCCTCCTTCGCTTCTAGGGCTCGAAGCGGTTTCCGCCTTTCTTCCGTCAAATTTCGTTCTTTACCGAGTTCTAGGTTTTGAATAGGTTTTTCCGCGTTCAGTATTCAGGGTTGGACCGTGGTGGGTTGGCACCGTGTCGATTGGATCGTTGGTCAGTGGCAGTTGGCAGCGAGGTTGTTCAGTCGATGGTTTCATTGTCAGAGGAAGTGATTCAACATGTCGAAATCTTTGAAGAAATTCGGGAAGGCTCTAGGCAGGACCCTCAGTGGTCGGCGCGACAATGCGTAGAAGCGATCCGGATTACATCGATGAGACGGCTAGCAAGGCCGCTCCTCCTCGCCCAAGTAGAGTGTCTAGAGCAGATTCTGCAGTTAGATCGATCAAGGGTTCCGTTGGACTCGGATGGCGTGTTCTTCTTTTGCCACCGCAGAGGATCTTGACGAGACATATGCCGAGGACCCGATTGATGAGGATGTCATCGAGACGGTGGTCGCCGAGGACGACCCGTGGATGATCGAGTTCAAACTATCTATGGAGACTCGAGGAAGGGAGGTCCGTCTCTTATGCCGTGGTTCCCTCGAGGCGAGAGGATACCGTGGATTTCAGGTTCTACACCAAGTTTGAAACAATTGTAGATGTGCTTCTCTGCTCCCACGGTGGTCCTAGGGATCCCCACTGTGTTGATCGGAGCGAGATCTCAGCGATATGAGGGCGAGGTGCATACCATGTTCAGCACCACCTGTGTCTAGCGAATTGATCTCCAACAAAAATTGATCCGGAGCGTAGAAAGAAATTGTGAGTTCTTTGCTACTCTCTGGTTGCCGAGGACGAGTCGAATCGAACTATTATCACTCGGTTGATGGTCGATTAAAGGGATCACAATGGCGAGATGAATCACGCCTTGGGTACTCTGGACTGCACCGATTTGAATGAGGTGTGCTATGATGATGCCCCTCGGAGAGGCAAGTACCCTCCTCTTGAAGAGGTACGGTTCATGTACATTGATGTTGATGAAGAAGAACTAAACATAGAAGGCAAATCAATTGCGCCAGAGCCACTCGATAAATCTTATCCTTTGAGCATTTTATTTGTTCGAGGTGGGAACCGTGACGAGGATATTACCGATCTGCACTGGTTTATGCTTTACCTTCTGACAGGCAGAGTTATAAACATTGGTGCCACCCTCATGGGAGAGTTGGATGACACTATATACAGAGAAGTCAATAGGGCTCTACCTCTAGCGCCCTATATTGGCCTATTGCTTTTCAGGACTCAGCGGGTTTCTGTAGATGAAGTAAGAAGCTGGACAAACAGAATCAAAAAGCATCAGATAAAGAACTTCTTAAACTCACTTGGGAGCAAGCCCAAGTTGGCTAGACCTAGTGATGATGCTCCTCCTCCAAAGACTGCCCCTATTTTTGCTCCCCTTTGCCCAATGCACTGCTTGTGCCACAGACTGTGCGGGGTCTTCGTTGCTGCCCTCCTCCTTGGTATGACGCTTTGATAGATGAGATGAGGGGGCTGCGCACAGATATGAGAAATTTTCACACTGAGGTGAAAGAAGAGCTGGCAGCCACCCGCAGAGAGATGACAGACTTGGCAGGGCAGCAGACATACTTGGCAGATGAGTTCGCAGAGTTTAAGTCAGCTGTGCAGTACATGGGAGCGATGTTTATGCCAGCGCCATAAGGGGCAAATCCATATGGTTGGTATTCTCATGCCCACGGCAGTTATCAGGATTACCAGCAGACTCAGAGTTTTCCTCGCCCACCTGCCTACCCACCACCGGTTCATCCTTGGGTGTACCCTCCTTCTGGGCCTGCTCCTTCCTTTGTGCCTCCACCTCACCATACCCTCCTCTGGTAAGATTTATTTCACTGGTGGAGAGATCGCTCGTCATCTCAACTTTTCTTTGCCAAATCCTCAACCGACCCAGATGTTTGATGATCCTTCCTCACCTCGGTCGGTCCCCTCTGCAGCTCATATGCCCCTGTTCAAGCGTCCGAGAGGTCAGGGCTCCTCTTCCGGCGGCCAAGGAGATGACGGAGGCGACGACATGGATCAAGATCAGCAAGAATAGGACCTTTTCCCGTTTGTGTCACTTGGTGACAAAGGGGGAGAAGTTAGAGAGTAGTAGAGGGTTAGTAGTGGGTAGGTAGTAAGATCGAGGTTGTGTTTTCCTGTAATATTATTTATTGCCTCGACACTCGGTTAAAAATTTGTTACTTCGGTTGGTTTATGACTTTTGAACCTTGTTGGCTTCTGAACTTTTTATGCATGATTTTAGGGGGAGCTTCCTTTCATTTGCACTCCTTTGTGGTCGAGTTGTGGTTTCTTATTTATTCATATTCAAATTGCTCGCATACTTGTATTGCACTAACCCCTTTTGCAGCTCAAAATAATTTATTTTTCCTTGGGTTGCCATCAAGTGCCACAAAGGGGGAGATTGTGAGCATCGTTGAGCCCTAATTTTTATTAGTGGCATTGATGACAAAATTAATTAATATAAAGGGCTAGGGGGTTTTTGGACTTCTCGGAACCCTAGCGAAGACTCGGCGATTTTTGTAAACCCTAATTCGAAGCGTCGACAATTTTTCTGAGCTGCTCCAAGATTTCAAGTGCGTGACCGGGCAAAAGAAGAGGTCACATATAGATTAGGAGTAGTTAGGTTTATTTCCTGTTTTTCGTCGGATTTCAAAAGGGGTTCGAATATCTCGGACTATGTCGGATCTTTGCGAATTCTCGAAAACTCGGTTTCCGTAGTTCACCACTTCTAAAAATACCCAAATATCCCTTTGTGAGATTTCTAGAGAGAGAGAAACCCACCTAAATTCTCCCACATTTTTAGCTCGAAAATTCCCTCTCTGTCGGACGGCGTCTGGAAATTCCAGACGGCGTCCGACCAGCCAAAATCCAAATTAAGTCTCTCTGTCGGACGTCGTCCGGTCGTCACCGGACGGCGTCCGGTAAGGTTCAAAATTTGGTGTTTCTCGCTGCCGGACGGCGTCTGGGGGGCGTCCGGTAGCTCCGGGGCTTGCTCGATCCTTGCTGTCGGACGGCGTCCGGTGGGGACCGGACGGTGTCCGATAAACCTTTTTTTGCTGAGCAGTACGCTCTGTCAGACGGCGTCCGGTAGAGTGTAACGGCTAGTCTTTTTGTCCTCTTCCGAGGGGCAACGGCTAGTTTTGCTCTAGGGGCTATAAATACCTATCTAGTGGCTGGCTATTTTGAGGTTTGCTGCTCCACTTCACCTACCACATTCATAGCTCATAAATTAGGTGTTCTAGAGCCATTCCTCCACCCACAAGATCATCCAAAGCCACAATCCATCAAACCCCAATACCGAGCTTCATGGAAGTCCTTCGATCAGGCATGATCGGGGCGTTTTGGGCTTGTTACTTTTGAAGACATCCTTCGTGGAGGCGTGGGCTTGAGAGTAGGCCTCGACGTGTGGCTACTCTTGAGTCGGTGCACGGGTGTGAGTCCACCTCGCGGAGTGGCGAACGACTACCGGGAGTAAGTGAGGCGTGAGGCTCGAGAGCGAGCCGGTCCTTGTGCGCAACGGGTAGCCTCAACGGAGAGTAGGAGTTGCGGCTCCGAACTTCGGTCAAACAAACACCGTGTCGCCCTCTTATTTACTTTCCGCACTTACTACCGTTGCTTTGAATGTGTTGATTGTGATGCCATGTCTTAGTTGCTTGTTGACTTGTTTATCGCTTCGCCATGTATCAATTGACACTAGGATTGGGTCACTATTAATTTGATGCTTAATTGAGAATAATCAAAAGAAAATTAAAATTGCCTATTCACCCCCCCCCCTCTAGGCCTTAGGATCCTCTTTCAAACCTCCTTACCACTATTTTCAACATGCATTTCAGTGGCACTTTAAGCAGCAGTGTGAGCATCGTTGAGCCCTAATTATTTAGCGGTATTGATGACGTGGATATTTGCGCATGGATTAGTGCTAGGGAGCTCTTGGTCCTTTCATGGAACCCTAGCGAGGCAATGGTGATCCTTTGAACTGCTCCAAGATGTTCTAAGCATGACCGGGTGAGTGAGGAGGTCATGTGTAGGTTTAGGAGTAGCTAGGTTTTTACTTTTGTTGCCCGTGCTTCAAGAGGGGTCTAATTGGTTCGATCCTGCCGAGTCTCTTCTTCACTTAAATCCCTAGCCTTCTCTTAGTCCACATGCCTATCAGAATTACCTAAAAAACCGTTTGTGTTCAAAATACTTAAGCCTTGCATTGTCAGTGCTCATCGGACTGGGTCTGATGGGCATAAACCCTAATTGCTCTCTTCTGTAGCTGGTCGGACTAGGTCCGACCGTAGTTGGACTAGGTAAGACAGTATTGAGTTCCTGTGCTTTCACCTCCATCGGACTGGGTCCGACCACCGTCAGACCAGGTTCGACAGTACGTATGTCGTCCGTCTTGAGACTGAGTTACAGCCATCGAACCGGGTCCGGTGGTCGTTGGACCGGGTCTGACGGGTACTGTAACAGCTAGTTTTTGGAGTCTTCCCGAACTCCAACGACTAGTTTCTCTCCAGGGGTATAAATTGAGTTCGGTAGACAGCAATTTATGAGGTTTGCTGCTCCATTCCACCTAGAGCCATCATTTACTCATCCTATGGGTGTTTTAGAACCTTTCCTCCACCACTTCATCAATCACCTACCTTCCTCTAAACCAAGCATCATGGAAGTCCTTCGATTTGGCATGATCGAGGCATTTCAGGCTTATTACTCTTGAAAACGGTGTTCTTCTCGGAGGAGTGGGCTTGGGAGTAGACCTTGGCGTGTGGCTACTCTCGAGTCGGTGTATAGGTGACGAGTCCAACCTACCGGTGTGACGGAACGACTATCGGGGAGTAAGTGAGGCGTGTGGCTCAAGAGGGAGCCGGTCCTTATGCGCAAGGGTTAGCCTCAACGGAGAGTAGGAGTTGCGGCTTCGAACTTCAGTGAAACAAATACCGTGTCACTTCTCCTTTGTCTCATTTACTTTGGCATTTACCTTACACATGAATTGCTACAAATTGCTTGATTGCTTTGAATGAATGAACTTAGGTTACTAGTGCGTCTTGTTATAAATTGCCTCCGCTTGATAGGGCACTAGATCCTAGGAATGAAGGACTTTTAATCTTGTTGCTTAATCAAGAATAATTGAAAAGAAATTTAAAATTGACCATTCACACCCCTCTAGGCCATAAAGATCCTCTCAAGCAGTGCTAGCACCTTCTCCAGTGGCATGATCCTTTGAGTACACAAAACTGATTGAATCCCAAAATTTGATAACCTTATGCATATAGCATATGCAGCTTCTTTGTTATCCTACAAATAAGAAAAATTTTCAGATACTTTTAATAAAACACAAGTACATAAACAATTTAATAGAGAAGCAACAACATAATAGAGAGATAACAATAATGCAACAAAAGAGTAGCACAAAGGCACTAGTGACAACATAATTACCTTGATATAGTTACTCCAAACATCATCACTATCAACCGAAAGCTTATTCTTGTCACAATCCCAACCAAATCCACTCCTAGATAACATCTTGCTAATAATAAGGTAGTGCTTGTCAAATGTCTTGCTTCTTGCAATGACATTGTCCTTCGTGACATCCACGTTGCAGTTCTCATGGACATTCTTTACTACTACGATGTAAACATGAGATTTCCAACCATTTTGAGCATGATCACCCTTGTTGTAATGCTAAACAAAGACATTCAGTAATGCCCCATCCATCTCATTCGTACACACAATATAGCCCCTTGAATGTTTTTTCACCCTGTCCATATCTTTGATACCAAAACCAATAGTAACAAACAATTATGTCCACGCTAATATAAATATGCATGCAATATAAAAATAGTTTACAATCAATAATCAATATCATCCATGCCACCATGATATGAACAATCAATAATTTTTCGATCAAAAATTTTGCCCACGCATCGCATGTTAATCAATCCACATTTGATTAGCCAAGCTATCCCTTGCTCCACTCATTTGTTGATTGAACATGCCTAATCATATTATGTACTTCTAGATCTTCTATGGCAGCACCATTTAACACTCTGTCCACATCATTCAACAATATATCATCCATTTCTCTTTGTCTATCTCTCAAGAAATTATGCAGGATGCAACATGCATTGATGATATGAATCTGTGACAAATGTAGTTGGCATGTCAACGTAATTTCTAATTAAGTTATCAATGGATGGATGCTATGATAACCAAACTCATGACATACCTGAGTTGGTAAATCATAAAATGAGTAGCTCCTCAATATTGCCCACCTCATCTTTAACAAGCCAAAAGTTTACTCTATCACATTTCTGGCTAAAGCATGACGCAAGTTATAAAGCTCTCTCGGTGTTTGTGGGCTATTTCCACAAGATGCTGGAGCTAGAAATCCTAGACCACTTTTATATCCTGCATCTACTAGGTAGTACTTTCCTAGTTTTTTTTAAAAAAGAGCTAATGTTATACTCGAGTCTAAATATTAGTACAAGAAGATATTATATTATACTATGATGGAAAGTTACCATGTGGAACAACAAATGCATCATTGTTTATCATTGCATGTCGCAACACTCATCTGATGCAAAGCCTTCCCATCCAGCTAGTACATATAAGGACTTCATGTTTCGATCGCACACTCCCAACACATTAGTAGTTATGTTTTGCTTTCTATTTCTGTATCTACCATGTTGACTAATGAGCGCGAGGACATCAATGTGCGTGCCATCTAATGCCCCAAGACCATTTTCAAACCACCTCCACATGTAATCCTCAGCTTGCTCAATTGAATGGTTAGGGAGCTCGATAAATTCTTGGGATAATGACAAAATAGCTCTTAATACCTCATTAAAATGTGTGCTTATTGTCCAAAGTGACCATCTATTTGTGTTGTGGATTGAAGGAAACTTTTTTTAATGGCATATAATTAACAAGAACAATGCTAACGATTCTTCAACTAATACAGAAGAGGTATCATGCAAACCGCACTTTTGTTTCAGCATGGCACATAGGTCAGAAAATGATCTCTTAGTCACACGCAGGCTATCATAACAGTGGAGATTAGAACCTTGATAAAGGCCTCTCAACATTTGCTTTCTAATTCTAGTTTTAGCATTATTGTCACTAAAGTCACCCAACTCTCTAATCCTTTTCCAACAATATACATGGCCATCTATTGTAGCAACAATGATAAAAAAACCCAGTAATTGCTCTCTTCCTTCTCTTTCTCTTTCTCTCATCATCACTTGTATTAACTTGCAGCTCTAAAGGTATGTCTGACATCTATTATGCAAATAAAACAATGGAAACATAGATTGATACAGGTAAACCAAAGCATGGATAAAATATTATGCATTTTTCCTTCATAAGACTATGCCTAACACCACTGGAGCATATAATCAAGCACTTAGCAGTAGTAGGAAAAGAGATAATTACCTTGATGAGTTGATGCTTGCAACCGACTTTGTTCTTGATGAATTGGAACCGCTAGTATTCTGACTAAAAGCTGATTACAAGAAATATTTTTATTAGTTTTCAGCACAATAAATATAAATATAAATAACAATGGCCATAAGGAGGTGCTACGAATTGAGGGAGATTAGCACGGTGCAAGTAGAGGAGCAATGGGAATTGACGCCGCGGCAAAGACGGGAGCGTCTGGCACCGTCTAGAAGATTTGGATGTGTCATGGTGTCAATAACATTGTTTCGAATTTTTTTTATGTAGGATATAAAGAAGTTGAAGTAGAAGTGGCTTGCAGAGCTTGATAAAGAAATGTGTGATGTCGAACATGAGCTCCAGGATCTCAATGAGCAAATAAGAAAAGCTGAGATCTCACTTCAAGGTAGGAAGAAGCTTTCTTCATCTGCTTTTTACAAGAATGCTGATTGAGCAGTTCTTTTCTGACTTGTGTTTAGTGGTGGTGTTTGTTGGTTAGTTTATTAACTCTCTAGTTCTGTAACTTCTGTAACTACTACTTGTGGCCCTTTCTTCGTTGTTTTTGCTTTGGAATGGAAGGGCAACAGAAAAACTGAAAACTTGCACTGTTATGTTTCTTTCTTTCTATTGTCTGCATCATGCCAGACTCTAAAATATTTTGCAAGATTGGGATGATTGTGCTAGAAATTAACAAAGCAGAAACGCAATAGTTGAACATTCATTGGTTTAGTGAACATCTAATATTGCTGCCATACTAGTTTTCTTCAGATTTAGTTAGACCACAATCAATAGAAAAATTTATTGTCACCGTTGATTCTCTAAAATTGCAAAGCCTGCTCTTTATGAAGTCCAGACCAGTTCAGTTCGGTGTACCTATTGGAAGCGAAACAATGTTATTGACACTATGACAGAACTGCGCGGGCAGAGTAGAGGCAGTGATGCACGTGGCGTAGGACGCACGACTCATGTAGAGAAGAGGAGAGGGAGGGGCATATGAAATCTCACCTGATTTTGAGTCTCGATTGGGAGGGTGAGGCAGCACAACCCTTCGTTTGGAGTCTCGATGGAGCGGAGAAAGGTGGAGAGGGAGAGGTAGCCCGATCTGGTCTCGACGACGAGGAAGACGATGAGGGAGAGAGAGGCACCACAATCTACAATGAGGAGTGTTGAGGAGCGAGAGGCAGCCTGATCTGGCCTTGACAGCGAGGAAGCCGATGTGAGATTTTACTTTTTGATTTACCATCTAAGTAGAGCTTTTTGGAAACGATATTCTTAGGGCCTTCTTTTGTTCTTTATCTTCTCTATTGACCCACAATTGAATTTCTCCTTCTCCTTTAGCCAATGTTTAAATATATTTAGTAAAAACAGCTTTGCATCAGCTTGTATGACACTTTTCTCT
Organism: Raddia guianensis; assembly: GCA_036346415.1. Lineage (NCBI taxonomy): Eukaryota > Viridiplantae > Streptophyta > Magnoliopsida > Poales > Poaceae > Raddia > Raddia guianensis. The sequence goes on along the minus strand of CM070534.1, from coordinate 15,049,347 downwards.
TAAAACCTGAGGCTATCATCTTCCATAGCTGACGTAGTCTTAGTCGATGTCAAACTAGATATATGTGAATCCAACAGCTATATAGCCGACGGTTGTCCGAATTGACTGATAGGATTTGACATCAATTACGAAGAAAATGTCTCGAAAGCCAATGGCTGCAAAACCACCGACTGTTCACATGATCTTGAAGACCGTAGACTTGGTACTTGTCAAGTAGATATTTCAAAAAACCAATGGTTGGGAAGCCGATGGTTGTTCTTAGTGTTATGAAGCAGATGATCTTTCATCTTGTACACTTCGTTTCTCAATTTATTTCCTTTAGGCGTTGAGCCAAGAGGGCATGAAACTTCAGAGATTATCGCCTTGGGTTGGACAGTTCTTTCTTTCTATTGGACTATTGCTCTGTGCATCACCTTAGTTGATGCTCTTGGAAAAAAGATGCCATGCGCTCTTCAATATATTTTTCCCAATTTCTATTCCTTACTCTCCATTGAGTCCGGAGGTGATATGTGGGCCACCAATTGTGTTCGAAACAAACTAACCTTGAACATATGTCCCAATCGGCTTATATAGAGTCAAACCATAAGTATGTGTTGAAAGCAAGCGATAAAACAGGATCAACTTAGGAGAATCTGAGTGCCTAAAATCTAACCAGCTTTGATGATATGGTGAGGTTGACTGATTAACCTGATCTACATAACCATCATATGATATCAACCCAATCGGATTTTGATATTCACGATCAGGCAATTATTGAGTATATGGATGATTATATCGAGAGATTGGCTTAGTTGTAGCCTGATATTCATGTTTAGATGATGGTTGATCATAAGGAAGAATCAGCTCAGGCGGAGCCTAACATCCATGTTCAAGTGATACTTGATCATATAGAAGAATCAGCTTGGCATGAGTTTGATATCCATAATTTGATGATGATTTCATAGATATATAATTATAATAACCACTCATTTTGTGTAGATCTTGCTGGGTATAACTATTCATGTCCCACTGTGATCACCAAAATAGGAAAAGCCTATATTACACCTTGAATTATGACACTTTGTCTGGATACCACCTTGAACTCAAAAACCATGTAGAAATTCTACCCTAGTAATCTTGCAAACTAGCGCAATTAACACCCCGCAGCTGTTTCACATCCTGGTTTGCCATAGGCGCGCACCACATCAGCGAGCCACGATGGACAGTATATTATATTCATCTAGTTCACGCCTCTCTCTCATACCCATTATCTTAGAGACCTCTACCCGCAACCTAGCCCGACTGTTCATATCCTCTTGCCACTCTTTCACCGTCATCACCGTCACTGGAGAAGGAGGGGATGGTTGGACCGTTTCTCTGTGTGATTATAGTCGGCGAATCCATCCACATTAGTAACCCCAACCACTTCAAGCTGTTTTCCATCAATTTTGGTTGGGTGCGTGTTGCGACAGTTGAGTTTAAGAGTAGATGATGATTTGGGTTGGTATTTGTGAGATAATGCGTCCTTTCAGCTTGCAGTAGATGTTGCTGTTAGCAGTCGTTAAAGTCCAATTTTATATGCCAACATACGCCAACTTTCGGGTAATTTGGGAGAAAATCAAGATTTGTATTAGCATTTCCTTTAAACTAATAAATTTTCACAAGTTTTGGTGAGTTTTTGTTCTTAGGAATATAGTGCAAAAAAAATCGGAGCTGAACCGGACGAAGAAGCCGGTCGACCGACCTACCCTAGGTCGGCTGACCTGACTTCTGCACCAAACCGACTCCAACTTCTCCCATTTGACAAGAAATGCATCAAGAAGTAATTTCAAGTGTCCACATGCATCGGTTTGATCAAATGGCTTCAGTTCCTTCACATTTGGGTAACTTGGCTCTTAAGGAAGTCAATTCTACCGGCTCTAACTGCCAAAACTGACATGGGGAATTAATCTACATGCCAAAGAAGTATTCCAGGCGAAAACAAGGGCTCGGATCAACCGAAGGTGGGTCGGCCGACCCACCTAGGCCGGCCGGCCCCCTTGGATCCCCTCTCGGATTCTCCTTCGGCTGGTGTGGATGTGACACTTGTCCCACGACGTGGAAGCTCCCTGTTGATTGCGGATGGCTATAAAAGGACCCCACTTTATCTTATTATTATCCTTACCCCCGTTAACTAGCTGGCTAATATCTTAAATAACATAGATATTAGAATTATCATTCTCCCTCGTTCCGTGTGGATTTGATACTATGGAATACGCCCGGGTGAAAACTACAAGCGATATCCGTCCGCTTGTGGATTATTTCTAATAGCGTAAGAATCGCCAATAGTTGCACAAATTCTTTGCAAGTATTCTTCTCAAATTGTGGCTATGTTGTAGGTTGAATCGGGAATATTTTGTTTGGAGAGGGTTTGGTGCATGAGGCTTGGGACACAGTCAATCTTTGTTTATTAGCATATTCATGACACATTTGGTCGGTTATGTGCACAAAGTTTTAATCTTTTTTCCTTTTAGTGTTTTTCCTAAAGGCTAGACTTTTGGGATAGAGAATTTTGATATTGCGCTAGTATTCCTAATATTTCACATGAAAAAGCTAATGTAGTCATGGTTTGTAAATATTTGTAGGGGAAACATGGAGCTACGGGATAAAGTTGGGGCCAGATTGCATTTTAGTAGGCAATTCAAGCTAAATGGTAGAAATGTTAGCTATGTTGGAGAGCAGGAGGCCATGTCTTGCATAGAGGTGGACAAACTTTCAATTCTAGAGTTGAAACGTCACCTTGGCAATCACAACAAGTTTTAAAATGATTTAGTGTTCCACTAGCTGTTTCCTGGGAAGGACATGAGTGAAGGGTTGAGGATATTAGTTGATGATCAATCCTGCCTAACAATGGCAAAGCATATAATTGATGGTAGTGTGGTTGGCATATTTGTGGAGGACATAATTTAAGATGACTAAGGACACAAGTGATTGAGAGACTGTTTTGAAGAGGGCTATGAATCAGGAGAAGATGTGAGCAACAAGAAATTGGAACAAAAAATGGTGCTCATTTCACGTAAAGAACAACACAAAAAATAAGTTCAAAGAGTGAGAGAGTGGTATAAAGATACCCCAAAGCGCAATGTAAAAAAAACTTGCAACCAAAAGAAGGCTAATTCCCCCACAAGAAGAAACTTGCAACCAAAAGATGGTTAATTCCCCCACAAGATGTTGTTGCTGAAAAAGATAATGTGGAACAGAACAATGATAGTAGATTTCATTCATTAAATGATGATATGGAAGCATCCAGTGATGATGAGGAGGCAAAGGAGTCAAGAGAGAAAGACAAACAAGTGAACAACTCAAAGTGCACCAGAAAAGAGTTGGTCGTGGCACTTTGGGTCATGTGAGGATTACTCATATGAGGATGACAATGGTCGACAGGCAGTTAGGAAGAGAAGTGTTCACACTATTTTTGATGCCAAGGGTGATGTGCCATCTTTCTCTCTTGGCATGATGTTTAGAGATATGAAACACTTCAAAAAGGCACTTGTCAAATATGGTTTGGCTACCCATATACATATCGTATTTCCCAAGGATGAGAAAGAAAGGATCAAATAAAATTGTTCTTGGCCTGGCTGTCCTTGGCTCATATATGGTGGCCTCAGCAGCAAATCTACTTTGGTTTTAGGTGATCACATTTGTCGATGATCATAACTATATATCAACCTAGGAGAGACAACTAGTTGATAACATCACATATGATTGCAAAGAGATATGCAAGATAGATAGGAGATAATGTAACATAGAAGGTGGAGGGGATTAGACATGTAGTGCTTGAGGACTTCCTTGCATATGTCTCTCTGTCCAAGTGCAAAAGAGCAAAGAGTATAGTGATGGGGAAGATAGTAGACGCTGCAAATGGAGAGTACTCTAAAGTCTTTGACTACACCCTAGAGTTAATAAGGAGCAATCTAGGGAGCACAGTGGTAGTAACACTAGACCCAGGTTTAGAGTCAAGCTAGTCTTTGAGAGACTACATGTGTGTTTTGATACTTGTAAGAAACGTTTCTTTCCAGGATGCAGGAAGGTGATAGGCATAGATGGATGTTTCTTCAAAGGCCATACAATAGGGGAGCTTTTATATGCCATAGGCAAGGATGCAAACAATCAAATGTATCCGACGGCCTTGTCAGCTGTTGAGAACAAAACATATGACTCATGGTACTGGTTTATATGTCTTCTCAAAAAGGATTTGAATTTAAGTGAAGGAGGTGATGGGTGGGTGATCGTATTAGACGAATAAAGGGTATTCACACCTAGACCAATTCCAATGCATTATCATGTCTTAATGTTACAATCATATATTGATTTATTTGTAATCATGCAATGATATGTTTATATTAATATGTCTTATTGTCTAGCAAAAGCATGATCTTTTTGTAATCATGTAGGGACATATAAGTGATGTAAGTGATCTTATCCCCAAGGCAGAGCATAGGATGTGTGCAAGGCACATATATGCTAATTAAAAAGAAGAAGCTTCCTAGTCACAGTTTGTAGGAAATATTCTAGACGTGTGCAAAGGTCTATGAAGATCAATGTTCAACTACAATAAAAGCAAAGCTTGCCCAAGTGACTCCTTGAGGTGCAAAGGACATGTTGAACACCTCACATGAACACCGGAGTAGAGCACATTTCAAGTTAGGATTAACAGTTTGTAGACAGTAACATGTGTGAGTCCTTCAAGAATAACATCATGAGTTCTACGTTTCATTCAATTATCTTAATATTGGAGTCTATGAGGACCAAGATCATGGTCAGGTTACAACAGAATAGGAGTAAGGAAGATAATTGGCAGGGCAAAATCTATCCTAACATCTTCGACAAACTCAAATGAAACATTAAAATGTCTGATCAATGCCATGTACTTTCGAATGATAAAGACGGGTTTGAGGTTGAGAGAGAGAACACGAGGCACACAATAAATATGCATGTTCTGGTATATAATGGTAGCTATCAGGCTTACCATGATGCCATACTATCAATGCTATGTATAAGGCATTAAAGAATGTATAAGATTTTCTATTGCTAAATACTATAGCATTGAAGAGTATAAAAAACCTATGAGCATTGCTTGCTACCAACTTGAGGGAAAGGAGAACTAGCTTTTGTCTGATCGCCCAAAGCCACATCCACCTATTTATGTGAAAATGACTAGGAGGCCTAAGAAAGAAAGAAGAAGGGAGCCTACAATGCCACCAAAAGGATACAAGTTATGCAGGGCTGGAACCATAATTAAATGCTCTTTATGCAAAGGTGCTGGACATAATGCTAGAAGATGTCCCTTGAACCCAGTAGGTGGTAATAGAATGCACACACAATAGAGCCACCGCAAGAAAGAGGAAGCAATCCGAGGCATCAACTTCTCGCCAGGCTATGATAAGCTTCTACCTTGCACACATTTATATATGCGCATGATTGTGCTTCTATGCTAATGTGTTTTCTATTATTAACATCTTGGAGTAGGATCACAAGAGAACTCTTCAAGCCAAGTACCTCCTACGGCACTAGGAAGAATACTGCTACATGGAGGTATTCTAGGCTTGCTTCTCCGATTTTAGGATAAGTGATGTAACTTTGGTGTCATGGTGGTAGTCTTTTATCAACAAAACCTCACTTCAGCATGTAATCTATGTTGTTCATCAATATTTTGTGCTGAAAACTTCATGCCAGCTTGTCGTTTTGCATGTAAGCTATGTGGTTCAACTGTATTTTGTGCGGAAAACTTCATGTCGGTTATTGGCTTGTTGCATGTAAGGGTTGATGACTTGCTGTTACATCAGCATGCTATGATAAACTTGTTATTCTTATATGTCTAGTGCCTTAATGTAGGTGGTAATATTTCATTCTGTTTTCACTAGTGGTTGTGGTCATAATTTGTAGGGTGCATAGATCTATGGAGACACCAAAGCTCTGTTATTTTAATTTCAACCGAAGCTAGGGGTTATTTTCTCTTGAACATCACAACTATTCCATTGTAGCAGATCTTGCTGACGTGTCGCACGAGCACAACAAAACCTGGCTGCAAAATCGCTGCGAGGTGTTAAGTGCGTCAGTTTGCATGTTTATTGGGGAGAGAATACCAGGTTTTTGAGTTCAAGGGGTATCTAGACAATGGGACGTAGTTTAGACTGTAATATAGACTTTTCCCAAAAAAATATGTTCCTATCAAAAGTTTATTTGACACAAAGATACGTGGAGCTTAGGGTTGAGAGGCTCCATCAACACCAAACTAGGATTTGAGGCGTGCAAGCCAATTCGACCGTCAATCGGCAAGAAAAAGAAATTAATCGGCTTTAGATGAACTTGCTAACACTTGAGAGCAACTAAAAGAGTTAACATATTCAAAAGGATAATGAAACTATCAGCTAAGATTAGATTGAAGAAAATAGTTCAAAAAGGTAAACAATCTACTACCAAGCTGATGATATTATAGAGTAGCAGAAAGAGGGTAAACAGACTACAAACTAGCCGCATGATCAACTAGCAAGTAAAACGAATGGTAAACAATCAATCGACCAGTACTAATGCGACAAACCGATAGAAAGTGAAAACCAAGCAAAAAGATCGAACTTAACCGAGACAACACTCACGTTGGGTCGTGTCATGTAGTCAATCGAGAATGCAATGCGCAACAAGCTTAACAAGAACAAAATACGGCGAAACTACACTAAAGTAGACATAATGCGATAAAACTAGATGAGAAATAAAGGACATGATAAAAGTATATTTGATTGATTGGTCGGGATCCTTTACACGCCATAGGGAAACCTCGTATTTACATTGATCTCTAACCTAGACCAACTAGATTGCAAAGTCATGTTGCATACGGACTTGAGTCGACATCTTCCTATTTACAATCTATATTTACTATTATATCGGTACAATTCTCACACAAATCCTTCCATCTAAACCGATCCCGACTCTTCTTTCCTTATCTAATATCTACACAACCAATTTGAACTCTTCCTTTTATAGTCGATCTGGCCCAGAATTCCATGGCCTAATTTAATTTCTGAAAAGTCCTAAAATATCGGCCGGTTGTTCAAAATTGGATGTCAACAATATTTTCATCAGTTTTTTGTGATATTTAATTGAATACTTTATCCATATTATATCATATTTCATCATTATTTGACCATATTTCATTAGTGCTTCGACCATGCTGCCTGAGTACATGCTCTATGTTCCTAGTAATAATATCGTCTATGTTTGATCAATATTTCACTGATGTTTTACTATAAAATATCTGAGTTTCATCGGTATTCGTTATGTCTCTACGCATGATGCCGTATTTTTCGTCATATTTTAGCAGTGCATTTTCTTTCCTCGGATATCCAATTTCTGGCGTTGGCCAAGGAATTAAAAAGAGAAGTGGAGCGTTGGCCTGACAAGACTCCTGGCGGTCGCTAGCGACAGAGCGAGGGCGCGGGCCGGTCGTACGCGCGCCCGCACCCGATGAAAATTCGACGGCGACGTCGGGGGTGGCCCGTGGCCGCCGTGACGAACGCGGTGACGATCGGCCTCCAGCCCGCGGTGGGTGGGGTCTCCCGCGCGCGCTGACTGCTCCCTTTTGCCGCTTGCTGGCTGGTTCCTGTCAATGTCAAGCGCCCTAGTCAAGGCAAGCATTAGCGGGCTAATCATGTTTTTTTATTCTCACTTCTAGATCTTCTAGAACAGTTAACCATTGTCCACGCACTTTTCCTAGTTAACTTTTTTTTTTCTTCTCTTTCTTTACGCAGTGGCTTTGTTTGGAGTTTTAACTTGCCTGTAAAAAGATAATGGCGTGTGTAGTGTACCATCCTTGCATGTAATATAAATATGATATATATCGTGTGGCATACTCAATTTTTCATTCAATTTTTTAGCTTGAAATTTTTCACAAAAAATCATTATTAATGATCCCTGGTAATCTCCTATTTTTAAAGATTTCTCCAAGCCAAATATCCATTTTATACCCTAAAGAGATTATCTTCCTCTAATTATTAAGGAAAATATATCACATGAAGTATCAAATATAATTGCATATTTGGAATCTCCTTATTTTTCTATATTTTTAGAAATTTATTATATATTTTTCTAAGCTTCATACTATTTTCTATAAGTTGTTTAAGGTCCTATCAACTTTTCTAGAAATATTTTGCATCTTACATCAAACCTTCCTTTTCTGGAAATTCCGTAGATAACGCTTTCCATTTTGGGGTTATGCCTTCGAAGTCACACCTCCGCCTTTGCTGTGATCATAACTCGGCTCAAAGGTCAAGACCTCATCCTCTCAGATTTAATGGCCCACAAAATAACCAAGTCACCATTCCAATATTGTTTCACTTTAGTGAAGTTGTGGAACCAAACTACCATTATCAGAGAGAATGAATGGGAGCCTCGAATCCACCTCCACGTTAAATCTGAACACTTAACAACTATGTACCCCTAACAACTATGTACCCCTAAGTTGTATTGATAAAAACCATGAACATGTAGGAATTTTTCAATCATAATCTTAGTTGTGTTTCAAGTAAAAAGGAATCAAAAAAAGGCAAAAAGAGAACAAACCAAACATATAAAGCAACTTTTGAGAAAACTAAAAAGAGAAGAAGCCAAACAACTAAAACTGCTGTAATGAAAAAAAAGAACAAGTCAAACAAAATATGTTACTTTACAAAAAGCAAAACATATTCTTCCAACAATTTATCTCTCTCGACATCTTTCGACCATGGCTTTAATGGTATCCAAAAAGTATGGTATGTTTTGTCCCTATGTGTGAATAAATCATGAAGCCGTCATCCAATATTTAAGATCCAAACTCCCTGTAGAAAAAAGATGAAATTTCTTGCACTAAGGTATGCGAGGAACTTCGTAGAGAAAATTTAGGACTCGGTTTTTACATAATAGCTCCCAAACGGTGCATTCAATGGACTCCAAATTTTTATGACATGTGGATATGTGAGTTACACACCTCTAACTAGAAACACTTAAAAATATTATTTATAGATTTTTCTCAATATCCAACACTAACTACTGCGTAGAGGAAAGTTTTCTAAACAAACAAATTCGCAACTAGTGAGAAAACTTGATCTCTAACTTATCAATTGTTGCAAGAAAGGTCTAAAACCATATGAACAACCACAAGGCATCATGGATCAATAGCACAAAGAAAGAAATGAAGAAGTAAACTACTTGCAAACAAGAATGCCAAAGAAACACGATCAAATACAAGAACTAGGCAAGAACTTGGATGAACATTTGGTGGATTCTATTGCTTTGGTTTGGGGTAGATAAAGCAATGACAAGTGCATCACAAACACACCTGAACCTCAGCTATAGGATATCGTGATATCTCACGAAAAATTGTTGATACCCTTAGATCCCTCATGGCTGGATGGGAATAACGATATCTTATATAGCCACACCATGAGAAATATGCTCCACATATTTGATAGGGGCAGGGGTCAACATGGCCTCATCAATATCCCACTTTTGTACAAGCCCACTTGGGCCGGCACGTCGGACGCAGCCGGTTCAACCCAACTGCAGTTTACTACTCCCGCGATCATCCTGCCTCACCTCGGTCCCACTCGCTAGTTGCGGTCCATCTTTCACACCATATTTGCGACCCCAAATCCTACTCCGACCGTCTCGTGAAACCTCCTCGCCTTATAGGACACAGTCCGGTGGACTTCTGAACGCACGCCCAAAAGCACATTTCAAACACAACTCAAATCCCACTTCAAAATCTATTTAACTATGAAACCCATTGCCAATATGTTCGTCACACATGGTGACCTCCAGATGGTGTTTGTGTCCATGACCTATTGCTAACAACATTTCACCTAGAGCCGTGCCATAAAGATTAGTCCATTCGAAATAACTTACCTTCCTCACTAGCATGACTACTCTATAACCATCCATAAACAAGTCTCATGCACAAAACCCAGCGAAACTGGATCGAAAACTTTGCAAAACCACTCAACCAGAGATAAGATGGCTCCATCGAACTCTGTTTAGAGAAGGCGATCGGACCCAACCTGACCACCATCGGACTTAGTTCGATGAACCAAAAACCGCACACAGCACTACAGGAAACGTCAGCAGTGTCAGGTGCCCAAACCGTCGATACAAACACATAAGCCATCGAGACAAGATACTCTCGACAGCCACCCGTCGAGTGAAGACCTCCGTCGAGAGAGGCACACTTCTCGACGGCTCGACCGTCGATAACACTTATCTCGACGGCTCAACAAAAAATCGTCGAGTGTACTGCGACAGACGCCGTTTGCGCATGATGGGCATACTCTCGACGGCCACCTAATAACAGTCGAGTCAAAGGGTCACATACTCTCGACAGCCCCGTACGAATAGTCGAGAGACTGGTGACCGAGCCCCACGAAACCACCCTGGACGGGTCACATACTCTCGACGGCTCGAACATGGCCGTCGAGAGTACTTTGTCCAGAAGTTGTGTAGTATCGACGGCTCTTTCACGGTCGTCGAGAGTATGCATTTGAAGTAAAAAAAATTGTTTTAATTTTGCAAAAAAAAACAAAAAACTGCAGCAACTGCTGCACCTGCAAACCCAAAATGCCCACAATGCATATATATCCCCAATTGTCGCACACATGCTACCACAAGATCACAATTGCACACAAATAATTAAAAAGCACGGCACACATCGATAAGCAAACGACCGATCCAAATGCACGCACGATATACATATAGAACATCGCAACCCATTGTCCACAAACATATGATAACCAAAACATATACATCGCTAGCTAGCTAGTCACCTAATGCTTGCTAGATGGAGGATCGTCTGAAGGGGGTAGGGACGGCTGGGTAAACAACGGTGGAGTGCCATCGAACAGGTTGTTGACGAAGCGCCCGATGTCTCCCCTCCCTGGTGCGCATGAGCTGCTGCTGGGGCGATAGAACCCGAACCCTTGAATGAAACATAGACTTATTAGTTAATGCTATGTGTTGAAAGAAAAAATAATACATATTTTGAGGTCGTATGACTTACCGCCTCAGTAACGTACGGGAAACAATCGCAATGAAATAAAACAATCGATAGTTCTTTACTTCCCTCGAAGACTAGTTCAATTATCTCCTCGATGATGCCATAATACTCCATGCCATCGTCCCCGTAGCATAGTACACAACTATTTGTTGTCTTCAAATTAGGTTTTGACCTTTCGTGAGACGCAGACCGGAATCGGAACCCATTAACATCGTAAGTTCCATACACCTTTACACTTTGTCTTGGTCCACGTGACATGATATGAAGATCATTATGTACGCTCGCACGGGTGGTGCACTGCGTTAGAAAAGATAACGGATGTTATGAATTGTAAGAAATTATATTAAATACTTACATGATACTAAGTAATACTTACATGTTTCCAGAACCAAACTAAAAAGTTTGGCCGTCCTTCTCGAGCACCCTCCTTCATCAGTTTCGTTCTCTCATCCGGATTGGCATCATTACAGCCAATCCATTCAATTCCGATGAATTGTTTTTGCATGTTTACCATTTCCTCTATATTATCGAACACATATAATAGTGCCACCATCCTTTCTTCTTGTGCTAACTCTCGCTTTGTACTTCTCCTCACAGGATTACCTTTTCCAAGGAACAGCTATAGGTCAGATTGAACGTCAGTGCATACTGAGTTGTACCGTGGTACTTGTATGTTAACATTATGTTCTCTCGTTAAATATTTGTTGCAAAAGTTGGTAATCTCCTGCATATAGTACAATTCTGCTATCAAACCCTCCACACAAGCCTTGTTTTTCACACTGGACTGAACCCTTTTTAGTCGACGCTCTACGGGATACAACCACCTCTACCGGACGGGTCCTTCCAATTTAGCTTCATGGGGTAAATGCATCAGTAGATGCTTCATTGGATTGAAAAACCTGGGCACATAAATTTTTTCAAACTTGCAAACAAGTATAACTATATCATTTTCAAGTTTGGCCATTTCGTTCTTTTGTATCTCTTTAGCACATAATTTTCTATAGAAGAAACTCAATTCTGCAAGAGCTATCCAGACTTCTTCAGGCACGTAGCCACGAAACACAACGGGCATGAGATCTATTATGAAGATATGATAGTCATGGCTTTTCATTTCATTTATTTTTTCTTGAACAACATTGACGACACGACCAATATTTGACGCCCATCGGGAAATTTAAGCTTCTTTTCGAACCACTCCATACATTATCTCCTTTATGCGACTGTTAAATAGTACAGTGCTTTCGGCTTCTTAGCGCCTACCCACTATCATGTTAATAGATGGTCAATTGCATATTTCACTGCAATCGAGACATGCTTTTATATTATCTTTGCTCTTATCAGCTATGTCAAAGTTAGTACCAAAAATAGCTTGGGCCACATTCATCTCTTGGTGCATGACATCAAAATTATGGGGTAAAAGCAAATCATCAGCATATGGAAGATAGTACAAACTGCACTTATGCGTCCAATGGTGTGACTCCTCGTAACCCTCGTACACACCATTCCTTCCTTCAACCAATCTGGCCTGCCACGCCTTTATAGCAGCAACAGTTAAACGACCACGCTTTTGTCTTTTGTCTACAGTGTTTTTTCGGAATGTATTTTTTTGCTTCCTAAACGGATGACTTAGTTTGACAAAATCACGGTGACAATCAAAGAAACTTGTCTTTCTCCCATGTGGCAACTGAAAAGCATTTGAATCATCCATACATGCCGGACAGCTTAGTCTCCCATGTGTGCTCCATCCTGAAAACATTCCATATGCAGGGAAGTCATGAATAAACCATAAATATACGGCCCTCATGCGGAAATTTAAATTTGTTTTCCTATCGTATGTAATTGCCCCGATTTCCCATAACTCTTCAAGCTCTTCAACCAAGGGACTCATGAAAAAGTCTAGATTTTTTTCAGAATTTTTGGGACCAGGTACGATAAGGGAAAGAAACATAAACTCTTCTTGAAGTAGAAGAGATGGTGGAAGGTTCAAAGGCATGGTGAAAACTGACCAGCAAGAATACCACGCGGCATTCATATTGAACGGCGCCAACCCATCTGTCGTGATTGCAAGACGTACTTTTCTTGGTTCCAATGCAAAAACAGGATGCCTCTGATCAAAATGTTTCCACGCTTCCCCATCCGATGGTTAAACCATGACATCACCCTTTATCCTTTTACCCTCTTTGTGCCACCTCATCTGCTGCGCCGTTTCTTCAGTTAAGAAACATTGATGGAGACGTTTTGTCGGTGGGAAGTAACGAAGCACTTTTCTAGCCATATTTGTCTGTCTCTTATTTCCTTCGGCGTCGTATATCTTCACATATCTTGACTTTCCACATTTATCGCAAACACGCTTATCCGCATCATCCTTGTAATACAACATACAATGATTGGGACAATAGTGTATTTTCTCATATGGTATTCCTAGACCACCTATAAGTTTCTTACACTCATACCAAGTAGGCGACATCTTATTACCTTCAGCAAGAACATCAGAACACAATGATATGAGTTCGTCAAAACAATCAATCGAGAAATTATACTTGCATTTAATAGCCATCATACGAGCCACAACAGACAGCAGGGCTACTGTGGTTCCATCGTGCAACTGTTGTTTCGCAGACTCAAGAAGCCCCATGAAATCGGACATAGACGTTGCTGCCTCCTCGTCCTCGAAATTATGACCAAAGTCTTCCATCAAATCATTCACCTGATCGATTTCATCAAAACCTTCATCGGGTACGGATAAGGGTGGTGCACACGTTGCATGGCGACTCTCCCCATGATATACCATCGATGGTACGCGGCTTTGTAACCATGTTTACATAGAGCGAGCTCCATCCGGTCACAGGTTCTCTTCTGACAATTCCCACACTCAGCACAAGGGCATGTCACCTTAATGTTAAGGTCTGACACATGCTGGAAAGCATGAGTCACAAATTCATCGGTCTTTTCATACCATTCATCTATGTGTTGTCCGTTGGGTTTTCATCCATCGTACATCCAACTTTTTTGTTCTTCCATCTATGGTAGGCATGTGCTATTTCACGTGAGGGTTTTATGACAGGCTTAGGAAGGGTTCTAAACCCACCCACGAATGACCGATCGAGCAAAATTCATTACGACACCGGTGGGTTCGAGACGAGATTTCGGCAGCATAACCCTAAGGGTGCTCCAGTGCAATGATGGCCCAGAAGGGATATTAAAACCACCGAGCACTTATGTTATGCATAGGAGAACCTCTTAAGATTATGCCATCGAAATTATCGTCTCGAATCCACCAGTGTCGCAATGAATTTTGCTCGATCGGTCATTCGTGGGCTGTCCATTGGGATGCCCATACATGTCAATCCACTGGACAATTCAGAAACGCTTATCACATCTCGTATGAAAACAAAATGAATCACCGTTCGTGTTCCATACGAGTTGTACCGTTTTCGAATGAGTGACGTACGACTGGGTCACAATTGAAAAAAACTAATGCGGACATAATATAATTAAGCCTAATATGTTACCTAAACGAAAGGGTAATAAATAACATTTACAAATTAATAAACAATTACCATCAATCGCAAAAATAATTAATAATTACTGAAGAGTAAATACTCAATTATTTATAAATCAATTATTTATTTTATTTAATTTTAATATTTCACTACCCAAGAGTAAATAATCAATTATTTACAATACATTTATTTCATTTATTTATTTTTTCACAAATTTATTTTATTTATTTATTAATTGCCTTATTTATTCACTAAACCGTCTAAAAATTAAAGAATCAATTATTTACAATACATTTATTTTATTTTTTATTAATTGCCTAATTTATTCACTAAATCAATATTAGTATCGACTAATGATACATAGTCATCGACACTGCACAAGAAGCACAAAAAAAACTATTCGTTTACCTCGTACGTCGACTGTTAAGATGGGGACGGCGTTGGATATCTTGAGGAGGAGGGGCGAGGCAGGAGGCGGTGGGGAGGCGGAGGCGATGGGCGGGAGGCGGTGGAGTGGAGGCAGAGGCGTGGCGCTGGCAAGGCAGGGGGCCGAGCCAGCGGAGGCGGAGCGGGCGAGACGTCGGCGGCGGCGGCCGAATCGGCGATGGCGCTGAGGTAGACGTCGGCGGCGGTGGCGGCTCAGCGGCGTCGGAGTTGCTGGAGAGCCGGGCGGCGGCGAAGCGGCGCTGGCTACAAGCGACGGCGGTGGCGAAAAGCTAGCAGCAGCGGTAACGGTGATGGCGGCGGCGGGCGGCGGCAGCGGCGGCGCGGGCAAAGAGGCGGCAATGCGCTGGCGCGGCGACTTAGGCATCCCATTGAAACCTCGTACAAAATAGCGGTTCTGTCGACGGAAGCCCTAATGCCGTCGATTCTGATGCACTTCTCTCGATGGTTTTAGGGCAACCGTCGATACAGGTAATGGCCATTGGGGAGCTAGGGAGGGACCAACACTCGACGGCCCAAGTTATGCCGTCGAGAAACACTGATCTCACTCGACGGTCTTGAAGTAGCCGTCGAAACTGATAGGGACTGTTGGGCCCGCGAAGAAGCAAGCCACTCGACGGCTAGAAACAAGCCGTCGAGGCAGATATTGATTTCTCTCGACTGTTGTTTATGCTATAGCCGTCAAAAGAAAATACACATGACGGTTTGCTTTGACTACACTCGAGACAATTGCATACTCTCGACGGTTCTGTTAGAAACCGTCGAGAGAAGGCCCTATCTTGAGAGTTTTACCCTTTGTTGGACTCGGCAGTCAACCCAACGTAATTTGATTTCTAAAAATACAAAACAAAATTTGTTGCTGTTAAAAAACAATGCATTCACGTTTGTGTATCAAATAATATCATCAGCGAAAATATAAAAATTTTCAGAGCAACTAACGTGACGAACACTACTAAATGGGGTGTATTCCTGCTAAGTTCTATGTTATCGTACGGTATTGGATGTTTCGTTAGTTACTATACAAAATACTTTAATTCAAAAAATTCAATTTCAATTAACAATAAAAACTTACAAATTGATGTAAAATACAAATTTATTACATTGATTTTCCTACTTTAAAAAAAATAAATATCAATTAAACTCTAGTATATAGGAAGAAAATTGTATAGTCAAATTATGGTTATCTCGACGGCCTAACTCTACGTCGTCGAGAGTAATAACGCTGCTCGTCTGTTAAGCAGATGGCGGATTATACTCGACGGTTATTTCTGTGGCCGTCGAGACTCCACTACCGAAAGCCCTCCTAAAAATGGTTAGACTTTACAGCACCATAACATAAGAAATCTAAATATGTGTATTTCAATAGGTAGGGTAGATTAATTGTCCATATAATAAGGCAACTTGTTGGTATGGAAATGTGTGCGGAAAATGATGAAAATGATTAGGCACAAATCATTAGCAAGGTTATATGGTTTTCGCAATGCATATATGGTAGGGACATTGCCTTAGGTTTTTGGAATGCTTACGTGGTTTCCATAATACTGCATAATACTGGAGCAAATGAGTCGCTAGCAAGGTTATCGTAGTGATTGTGTGATGCTCAGCATTATTGGGTTTTCATTAGTGTTTGTGCGGTGTGAGGAATATTGCAAGACGTTGGGTTATTCAGAATAGAAATGACACAATTACATCCATCCATATAAGAAATTGTTATATGGGTAAAGCTGAATAGGTTTTATAAAGCTGATAACAAATTTATTGATGGACCCTAGTTCGAGTATATGAAGTTGTGTCGACTGAGTGATGCTTCTTCTATGCATATAACTATGTTTTTTTAGGAAAGACATCCATGACCATATGAGTTAAGAATTGGCGGAAAGGAGATAATAGTTGTTAGAGTCACTTTAAATGTTTGAAACTTGGTTTAAAATAGTATATAATCTTAAAATAGAAAATTGCATTCCTTCTTGGTTACAACCTTCAACTTTTTATGATACTAGTTGCAATTAGCTAATATTCTTGTTCTTATAGAAACTTGAAAGTACGGCTGGTGTACTTGTCCGTTATTTGGGAACTTTTCATTTTAAAAGAAACATATACAAATGTCATTGCAGATATTAAATTTACCGAAGAAGTGGGTCTTTTCGGCCAAAACTACTATATTTTTTCCTACACTCATGCCAGTAGAAGATATGTTGTAATTTACGCCAAATTTTGTTATTACAAGCACTCCGATAATAGTTTATGTAATAAAGCACGACTGTTTATATCAATTATAGAGTTACAAGTTGTAATTCAGGAAGATCAATTTCTCATATTCATTATTGGACAATAGTCCTCTGCATATTGAAAATGCTTAGGGGCGGGCGTCTGGCCTAATCGGTCACCCATCCAATTTTTTCCAACCTACAGTGCCATTTGTTGCCAACCACATTAATATTATCATCATCTCTCTCCTACCAACCTCTCCATTTCTCTCTCCCTCCCGCGCCCCGTGCGTTTGCCGTAATCGAAATTGCCGCTGTATTAGGAGATGCAGCTTGTCGACCTCCCTCTGTACCTCTCCTCTTTTCTCTTCTCTCTGTGTGTGTTTCTGTGAACCTGCCCAAGGTTGGATCCATCAGTTGATGGTATTGCTCATCTTGCAACCGTGTGCGTGTGCATGAAGAAATATCTAGCTATAGCTCGCTATCTTGTGTGCCGTAAATTGATCTTTGTCAGCCCTCATTTTTATACTTACCAGAGAGCCACTGTACACATGCACTAGACCGTAGATCTGTACTCTAGTGCGTGCAGTACATAGCCGAGTATCATGCAGACATACATTTCATTATTCAGAGAATTACATACTTGATTGTTTGGCGCAGGCTTACTCTTAAATAAGCCAAAGAATTTACGATGGTTATAGATAAACCATCAGGGTCAGCGGAGCTTATAGGCTTATCCGCAATATCTTCCAACGGCTATGAAATCCTACAGGCGACTGGAGCAAACCCTAAACCGCATCATAGCCATCGTAACTGGGTCATCTCCTTCGCGACACTCGGACAACCCTTCTCCTTAACTTTAATCTAAAAAAGTGGAATTATGTGAGGTCAGCGTCATTCAAACACTGGCTAGTTAACACTTCCCTTAATGCATTTAGTGCATAAGGCTTTATTTGGAGGTAAGGTTTATTTTATTTGCGTAAGGCCAAGTTTATAAGATTTTTAAAACATCTAAACTAGCATCAACTAGTATTTGATCTTATTTAATACAAATCAAGGGTTTCCATCTTAACAATGCACTCAAAACCAATAGCCCAACCAAACACATCAACCAACCCATAATCGACCAACTCTCATCCAAATGCACAACCCAGAATCGACCAGCTCTTGTCCATAACACAACTAGCTTAACAGATCACCACAATCCATACCAGCTTATACATAATTAACACATGTCGACCAACCCTCGATCATAAACCCAACCAGCTTACACCATCACCATACCAGCTTATCAGTTCCTCATGAACTTTCTCCTGGTTGCTCCCAACCAGACTTTCTCCTGGTTGCCCCACAACCAATTCTAGTTCTGCCATCATTCCAGGATTTGGCGAATCCTGTTGCGGACCACACATGCCATGGCATGATCACCCCGGCCTAGTAGGGTGCCGGCCCACACTAGCCGACCGTCATCCTAGGGATGTGTGGCCTTTTTCACCTCGGGTGAAGCCCCATTCCGACCCCTATCGAGACTGGTCCCAGAGGGCCTCCCGGAGAGCTCACTCCTGGCGATCCAAGTCCGGTGCTCCGCGCGATGGCCACGCGTTGTGTTGGAGCCATCCCGGATGGCAGCGATTCCCCGCTACGTGTGTCTATCCGTGCTCCTCCTGGGTAAGCCCCGGGCTAAACCTAGCACTAGGCATATCGTGCCTTAATCATCCCTCAGGATGTGCAAATCCAACTAGGGGCAACCCACCAATCATTCTCTACTTCCACGATCATCGACCACACCACACCACACACTTAGACCTTCCCGACCGACCGACCGACCAAAACCGACCAAGTATCCACATAACCATTCCCACAAACACAATCAGCCCAACATACATCTACCATCCCTAACTGTCATATGTCAAATCATAATGAATGAAAATCATGAATGTCCGGTGAATATCGGTTCACCGTTCCATGGCGATTAGCCAGAAGATTTGTTAAGCCTAAGCCGGTCTAAGCAAGTTTTACTCATTAGGTAGGGTTAAAGTGGTTACCAGACTAATCATAGGCTAACAAGAGCAATGACAATCAAGACAGTCATTAAGGCCAAACAGTTCAAGGCAGGCATGTATAACATGATTAATAATTAGGCAGTCTAATAAGCATGCATCTTTAGTAATTAAACAACATAGTTTAAGAAAAACTGGGTAATGAACATGATATTAGCGATGTTAATCCGCACTAGGAAAAGTCGCTGCCTCTCCCTAATACGGATCACATCTAAAGAGTAAGTGTTAACTCGCCTAGACAACTTGTATCCCAACCGTGAATCTTGATTCGCCTCGAGATCCTCCTTAAACCCTTGGGGTCTACCGACAGGAACCAAATGACACAGATAAATACCATGCTGCGTGAAAACATGGTACATGATATGCAATCGCTCCTACGAGCATAAAAGCGAGTCTACGTAGGCTACCCTAGCATCTCTATGTTAATCCTACGAAGAGTCTCCCTCGATTTTCTATAAGGAGGTAAACTTTATAGGGGGCTCACGGTGCGCTATGCCGGTTAAGTTTCCTTGCCGAGGTTTAATCTTCCGTCTGTAAATAGGTGTACGCATTATAATTTGGATTATATTACCTATGCTCGTTATCATCCTTCTTAATAGTTGTCATGGATTTCTTACGAGACAGTGTGTATCATACTTTAGCCACGATTTTTATCGATGGGAATTGTTCCCAGCTATTAATGAATTCTAGGTATATGATACTTTATACGTAATTCTCCTACATCCATCCCTACGTAATTCTCCTACACATTCTAGTTTGCCTTCTATATAGGAAAATATTGTGCAAGTTCACTCATTACTTACCAATGCATTAGAAAACATGATGCATGCACGACCTATGTCTTATCCTTGGCATATTGCCCTAATCGATTAGCGAACCTACTTTTCGTATGATAGGCTATGGATGTCAGAGTGCATTAATAAGTAGTATTT
Source organism: Raddia guianensis (assembly GCA_036346415.1). Classification (NCBI taxonomy): domain Eukaryota; kingdom Viridiplantae; phylum Streptophyta; class Magnoliopsida; order Poales; family Poaceae; genus Raddia; species Raddia guianensis. The sequence goes on along the minus strand of CM070534.1, from coordinate 15,029,166 downwards.
AACAATATAGTAGCTTACTATTCTCCAAAATGCGATTTCGTACGATAAGATCGTAATAAGGTGATTAGGGTTTCTAGGCGACATAAGATGACGTCGTTTTCGGAATTCAACCTACGTAAGGGGTAAGGATTATCGGAGTTGACATCCACTAGGTGCTTAGAGATAATCTTAAGTTATATCCATTAATAACTTCCTTTCTAAGTTTAGCTCCTTAAATAATTTAATAGGATATGGGTTAATTATTCGTTGGGTTTAGCAATTAACTAATCCTATGCATACACTCAAGCAATAAAGCCAAATTTAAAAAAATGTTCTAAACTTATTAAGGCATTTGCCTAGCCATTATATTTTCTAATCAATATTTGGGTTCAATTTCTTAAGTTAATATAACCAACAAATACCCTAACATTTCTTTAATCATTTGTATAACAGTAAATCTACATTTTAAATAACTGTGCCAATTTTCCCTTTACCAATTTAGTCCTAAATTTCATTAACAAGCAAGCCGATTCGGTCCCCCTTTTATATAGGAATGTACTATGGGGTTAATTACTTACTTTGTTCAGGAAAAACCTACGGACAGTGCTTAAGCTAATATCATTATAAATTTTGTGAGGTGTTCTATTAATTATCAAGAATTTTCTAATACTTTAGGAGGTGTCTACGGTTTTAAATAAATTATGAAATCTTATTGTAAAAATAAGAAAAAGGTTGCTATTGGGCATTATACGATTTTAATAATCCACGCTTTCCACTACATTATTTATTGTGATAGTTTTCCCTGGTTGTAAACCTACTGTAGTATTTTATACAAAATTTCATAATTTTTTGATTTCGTTTGCTAATTTAAATAAATTCTACCAACGTGCTGTGTCACAAGAATTGACGAAAATTCGGAATTAAATACCAAGTTTTGCCTTGGCCTGGACTTGGGCCGAAGCTGGGCCGGACGTGGCTTTAGCTGGCTGCGCAAGGGCTTAACCGAAAGTGTATTTTGGATTTTACGTTTGCACTTATAGACAAGTGGACCAAGGCCCACGTGTCAGCCTCCTGAAACACACATTCTAACCCGTCCCCACCTGTCAGTGTCTAATCACTCCACTTCGTCTTCCTCCGCCAAGACAACTCGTGAACAATGACCGTCGCCATTGGAGATCCGCGAGCTCAGCTAGGCGGCAATCGAAGGCATGGAGGCGTGTGCAAAGGAGTAAATGGAACCGAGCAGCGATGCGAATCCACCGGTACCCAAGGTTCGTGAACGGCGCTCTGACGCGGCAAGACGACGAGCTCCATTTGGTGAGCACGAGGCGAGATGGCGGTGCATTGAACAGCGGAAACTAGCGGAAATGCACGACGAGCAAGAGCTAAGGAGGGTGAAGGGGATGCTCAAAAAGCAAGAAAATTAGTCGGAGATGGCTTGGCGTGGTCCAATGACGAGGAGGTCGACGTCGGTTCGAAAGAGACGTCGGCGTGAGCTCCGTGTCGCAGATGCTACAATTGGTTGAGGGAACATTAGCGTGCATGGGGATGCTAAAGGAGGAGAGGGATTGCCGCGGAGCTCACCAAATTGATGGATCCGAACTCGGTGTAGGTTTGGGAAATTTTGGGGATTTTTTTTTTTTTGATAAATGGCAAATTTCATTCCACCGCAGAGCAGATTACAAGCAAACTCATACAAACCACCCCAGCATCACAAGTTGCAAGGTATACCCGGGTTATAAACTCTCAAGCACCTCCACGGGGGGAATGGAGTAGAAGGACCACGGGAAAAGTGAAACTATCAGCCTGTGACGACAAAGAGCAGAAGAACAAGACCACTCGCAAGACCACCCTACAAACACAAACCGCATCAAATTTGGATCCTGGTTTAAGGGCTATCAGGCCCATCCATGCCTGGCATGGTATAACAAACGCCAGGACCTGATGAGCACACAGCTTGCGACAATACCACTAAAACCTAAACAACACAACTGACAAACACCGGCACGAAGACCGGCAACAACCACAGCCCGGAGATGCAATCTCGAAACCCCCACGACGTCAGCATCGACGCCTGGAACCAAACCACTTCCATCGACGACACCACGTCGCCGAGAAAATAGCGGAGCCCAAACCGGCATCTGCCCCTGCCAATGCACCATGCATACCGGGAGCAAACCCAACATGGAAGAAACGCCCACCCTGTCGAAGAGGGATGGTTCGTCTTCCTCCGCCGTCACTGCCAAAACAACGCCGTCGAAGGCCGACTCCCCATGAACCCGCTCCACCCGCCAACGACCGCACCGGCGGCCGCCGTGGCAGGAATCGGGCTGGATCCCACGCTGTGGAAACAAGGAAAGAAACGGAAAAAAACAAGATACACCCCATCCTCCACCTCCCACCACCACAGCCAGCCCCATCTGTGGAAGTCGTCGGAGCCATCTAAACCGGAGAGGGAGAGCGCCGTCGCCCAGCAGCAAGACAGGGAGAGGCACCGCCAAGCCCTCTGCTGATCGCCGCCGCCACCACGGCCGTCCCCGGCCGGAGCCCGCCGAGCCACCGCAACGACACTGGCAAGCCCCTCGGAACCCAAGGAGGAGAGGATGAGGGGGGTGGCGGACCACCCCACTACAGCCTCCCACCTCACCACCGACGCACCGCCCCTCGCCGGACTTCACCGGCGAACCACGAAAATCCGGATCTGGAGGCAACAAAAGGAGGAGAAAGAAGGAAGAAAGGGCCGTCTAGCAAACCCACAAGCGCGGGAGGACGCCGACGGGGAGACGCCTGGGAAGCCCATCGGCGGCGGGCAGGCCGGCAGAGCCGCCGCCGCCGGCAGGGGAGGAAACCCTAGCTAGGGGACCTCGCGAGTCGCCTGGGAGGAAGAAAACGAGTCCTAACGTGACAAGTTGATGGAAAGGAGAGAGAAGCATGGAGCACTTGTTGGTTGCAAATTTGCAACATTTTGGGGATTTTTGGAGGGACGCTCCAACGGGGGCTGGCTCTGGATTTAGGGGACTGGAAGGTGGTGATGTGAGTCCCGGCGAGCAATCGAGCGGCATGGCTAGGGAGTAATGGCGACGTGACGCGTGAGGCTCGCCGGACGGTCATGATGGCGCGGTGCGGACAGGTCGACGCGAAAGGCTGGCGGTAATGCGACCAGACGAGCGCGGCTGGGCGCAGAGCGACGCGGCGTCAGGGTGGGCTTGGCAGAGGCGTCGAGCAGGTCTACAAAGCAGGGCAGAGCCAAGTGTGAAGGGGTGAGAGAGGGAAGGAGAGAGAAGTTGCCTGTAAGGTGTTTGATGGAATGTCCATAAGAGAAGGAAGAGAGAAGTATTATTTTTATGGGGGCTACAAGGGGACGGGACGATCCCGCCCCCGCCCCTGACGGGATCGGCTCCCAGCCGCCACATGTCCCCGCGCCTCCCCCACTCACCCGCTCACCCGCTCCCGCATCGGCCTCACCCGCTCCCACATCGGCTCGTTCCCCTCACCCGCTCCCGCTCGGCTCGCTCCCCACACCCACTCCGCGCGCCTCCACCACCTCCCTTGCCGCCGGCCTCTCCGCCCTCCTTCCCCCGCCGCCGTGCCACCCCGCCCACCCTAACGGACGGGGACGGCGTGGTCCCCGCCGACGCCTGCCCACCCGCCGCCGCCCCTCCCGGCTCGTGGCGCCACCGCCGCCTCCGCCGCGGCCCCGACGAACCACACCCACCGCCGATTCGCCGCCTCCCCGACCTCCCTCTACACCCCGGGGAACCCCAATATTCCCTAACCCGAACCCTAACCCGAAGCGGTGGCGGCAAGCTCGACGGCGGCGGTGGCGGCGAGGTAAGCTCCTCCTTCCTCGTCCTCCTTCCTTCTTCCTCCTCCCTTCTTCCTCCTCGAACGCGCGTTGGGCGCTGGGCGCGGGGACGTATCCCGTCCGGATCCCCCCCGGACGGGATACCGTAGAAAAGAATTCCTATATTTTTATTTGAATTGGAAATTTTATCTTTGGTTTTAAATTAATCCAATTGGTTTACAATCAAACAAAATTTTGAATTCAACCAAAATTTGAAAACGTCCCAAAATTGGATTGTTACAATCTTGATCTTTTGTGTCCAGATCTAATGCTCTATCTCTACATGTCATCCTCTCTCCTTCTCTTAATCCAGCTCATACCTTCGAGCTAGGTAATCGGATTCAGCGAGCACAACGGGGCTCGTCGGATTTGAGAAAAAGATGGTGAACAAGAGGTGTGCCATGTTTTTTGTTTTTTTCGAACATCACACTTATACGTATGTGAAAACACGATACGGCGGTCAGAGGGGGTGAATGGTAGCCTTAAACAGTTTTCTTTGAACCGGTGCTACTCAAACTCACTATACTTTCAAAACAATTTTAACAACTATGTGTACCCCTATTATGCATGGAATAGAGCCATGGAATATTTGAGCATTTTTTCAATCACAATCCAGATTGTCAAGTTTTCAAATAAAAGAGAATCAATTCAAACCTTGTTTTAATAAAATACATCAAACTAAATCTGTATATCCATATTCAGAAAAGCAAAACAGATTCTATATAATTTGTTCTCGTTTGGAGCAATGTGAAGGTGGGTTTCTAGTGCTACAAATTTTTTGGTAATTGTTCTCCCTATGAAGCAATGAGTCATGAATCACTCAACCAAAAATCTTCTCAAAACTCTTTCCACAAAAATTAGGACAAATCAAACAGTATAACCTATCACAAACTCGTGCAGAAAGTTTAGGGCTTGGTTTTCATCTCACTACACCCAAATGGAGAATCTTCATGACTTTAAAATTTTTGTGTTGACATATGATAGTCATCGAACTGCTCCAAGTGGAAGCATTAAATTTTTTTTATTTTAGAATTTTCTAAAAATCAAATACTGACTTCTACGCGAAGAATAAGTTCTGGACAGATTTGCAACTTGATGGAAAACTTGACCTCTAATCAATCCTATGATGCAAAAGAGATATAAAACCATATGAGCACCCTCAAGGCATCATGGATCAGACGCATAAATAAGGAGAGAAAGCACATAAACTAGTTGCAACAAAAACAAATAAAGTAATAAGATCAAAACATATGAAATATAAAGAACGAGCTATGAACTTGAAGAATGGAGGTTTTATTACATAGATAGTTGGAAGATTACAAGCCTCTGTCGCGACCGCAAGCACTTGCAAGTGCCACCCTCTCTCCCCACACACCATATGAAATATTTAGCTAAAGGGGTGAGGAGGAGGTGCACTCTGTTTATTGCGTCAGGAGTGAGACCCTCTAAACCCAAAGAGTTGCCTCCACCCTTGACGTGAGGATCAACGGTGTACAACACACCCACCTTCTAACTCACTCTCGACAAGTAATATCTACACCATATTCCTCCGAAAGCATCTTCGCACCTTCCTCGGAGTATCCTGGCTGCCAGCCCTCGCCTGAGCCCACCAGTCAGTCCCGCTTCACCACCAAGTGACTGACGCCAAGCCTCTAGTAGCCTCGGATCCGTGCCGCAGCGAAGCTTCTTGTACATGCCATCTCTTCTGACTACCAGATACAGAATCTGGTTGCTTACACGCTCCCGGACGCCCGAACCTCCATTTCGTCTCCGCGGAACGGCGTCAGCCACGTACCCACCAGCACCTACATCTCAAAGATGACTCCAAACCAAACACTTACCTTCCCCTTGCGAGGTTAGCTTCTCAAAACATCATCATGATCACCAAAAATCAAGTGCATTAAGATCACCAGAAATCAATCAGTCAAAAGAACTATCCTAGCACGAGTCCTTCGAGCACGGTCCGGTGAGCACCGGACATTGTTTCAAATTTCGCAATCGTTTCAATAAATGCTCAACCAAAGTACTTAAAAATCTAACCAAACTAATACATCATCACATATATTCATCACAACACCAGATTATCATCCACATGGATATCAACGCTTGATGAATATATTGACAAACATTTTTAAAAAAGATTTTGAAATTTTGAAAATGAAAAACAAGAAGCATTTGCAAATGTCGGGTCATCCTTGGATAAAAAAACTGAAGCAATTGTTCGCCATATCCAAGACATTGGAATCAAATTCTCTTAAGGGTAAAATCTTCCCATTTTCACATTGGAATTAGTTGATGTCTTTTTCAAACAAATCTCCCCTTTTGACAATATAAGCGTCAAGATTAAGTGAGAAGAACAAAATACAAGATGCAATGCACATGCTACACTAAAAAGCTTTGAGAATTATCCAATTGAACATGAAGCACAAGTGAAAGATGCTCAGAAATATTCAAATTGAAGTTTGATACTATCAAGTTCAATAGATGTTAGCAAATCGATTTTCATTTTTAGATGACGTGGTGAGATACACAGACCAAATGCTTAGTCCTAAGAAGGCATGAATATGGCAACAATAGAACACTACTAGCAACCATTTGGAATCCAAATAGCACAAAATTATTTTTTTAATCAAATTTTGCAAATGTTTTGTTTTTTACTTGATTTTAGAAAGAAAGCTTTGAGCCTTTCAAACCAGTGGTCGACAGTGCCCAACATCACATTGAAGGATTAAACTGTCTTGGCTATGCATTTTCCTTTCAAGAACATAACTCTTGTGTGCAATGGCAAGCCGTCTTGTGAATTATAATTGGCGAAACTCTCCAAACAAAAAATTGCATATTTTTGTTTTTCCATTTATACGAGGAAAAGATTTTGGATAACAAAAAATTTTACCAAGTTGCAGGAGCGACTGAAAGGAAACAATAAAAAACTCACTAAGAAATTACACTTGGAAAGTAATGACCTCAAGCCACATCTTGTTTGAAAAAAATGAAAACATTTGTATTTTTGAACCTCGCTATCCATTGAACCAGTTAGCACAAGGTATGTTGAGAATAGAAAAGACATTTTACCAAGCCTAATGTCAAAAACAAAAAGAAGTCTATATGCTATCATTGAACCAGTTAGCACAAGGTATGTTGAGAATAGAAAAGACATTTTACCAAGCCTAATGTCAAAAACAAAAAGAAGTCTATATGCTAATGCAAAGTTTTCCGAAAACTACCCTCAACAAGTGAGTTAACAATTTCATCTGAAAAGAATATGCATGAAAAACAACAACACTAGATAAGAAGTCGGAAAACCAAACAAAGCACCCGGCCTTTCACTAAGATTAAGGCAACAATCAGAAAACACTCAATCTCAGACTCGCTCTCATCTGCACCACGCATCTTACAAGGGAAGATAACACTACACCTCGGATATTAAAGACTCGACACATACCCTGTCTACCTAGAGTGCATCTGATAGACCTATAAGACTGTGAGAATTATATTGATGCGGAGTAGAGAAATCTGTCTATTACGCATGATAGCAACTTAAGCATGAGATGAGAGGTCTGTGTCAAAAGACGTCAGAAGTCTAAGTGAAGAGTGTGATGACAGCCTAAGACAGACTAACCAAGCCCAAATGCACCCTAGATGCAATGATGGAAAAACAGGAAAGATATATTACATATTGTATAGTAGATAGCTATCCCTCAAGATTGATTTGCAAAGATCACCACCCCAAGCTCTTCCCGAAGAACCTCAAACCTAGCCTTGTCCACTGGCTTGGTGAAGATATCAGTCAACTGGTGTTCAATGTCCACCAACTGTAAGACTATATCACCCTTCTCCATAAGATCTCTAGGAAAGTGATATCTCAGATCAATGTGCTTTGTTATAGAGTCTTGCACTAAGTTTTTTGTAATATTGATTAAAGAGGTGTTGTCACAAATGAGTGGCACACGTGCTTTATCCAACCCAAAGTCCTTCAAATTAGAGCATAACAAGATCACCAGAATGCAACATCTAGCAGCAACGACATACTTAGTCTCAGCAATGGACTATGCTAAACTCGAGTGCTTCCTAGAGGACCAAGAAATATGGGAAAAAAATTAACAAGTTCTAGAAGTGCTCTTCCTATCTATCCTACAACCAACAAAGTCCGCATCTGATAAGACTCTGAGAGATAGACAAGAGGTAGCGAAAAACCAAAGGCCAAAGTCTGTACTCGCACAGAGATAGAAGAAGATCCGTTTCACCACCGGACACAAAGACACACAACAAATTGTATGTCCGTCCGGGAGGAGGTGAGGTAGAGCAAGGAGCCAATCATGATATGATATTCCTTCTGGTTGACCGGTGCACCGTTTTCATCAGGCCCTAAGGCTGGGGTATGTATCAGAGTAGAGAGCAGCTTGCAATCAGACCTCGCAAACTGACTTACCTGTTCTTTGGTGTATTTTTTTTAGTGAAGGAAATTGCCCTTCGGTGTATGTCTAAACTGGAAGACCAAGAAGAAATTTAGTTCCCCATCATGCTTATTTCAAATTCCGAGCTCATCACCTCTGACAAATCAGAAACAAGAGAAGGGGAGGAACTAACAAAGATTATGTCATCCATATAGACTTGCACCATGATGAAATCAACACCAATCCCACGGGTAAAGAAGGTTTGATCTATCTTACCCATCACAAACCCACTGCTCACTAGTTAAGTTTTCAGTCTCTCATACCAGACCCTGGATGCTTGTTTTAGCCCATATAGAGCCTTATCAAGCTTGTATACATAATTAGGATATCTTGAATTCTCAAACCCAGAAGGTTGCTTAACATATACTTACTCCTTAATATATCCATTCAAGAAAGCACTTATGACATCAATTTGAAATAGCTTTAAATCGTTGGATGCCATTAATACAACAAGAAGCCTGATGTAGTCATGTCTAGCAACAGGAGCATATGTCTTATCGAAATATATCACATCGATTTGAGTGAAAACTTGAGCAACCAACCTAGCATATTTCCTGATCACTACCCCATTCTTACCATGCTTGTTCTTGAACACCCATTTAGTACCTATTATATTATGTCATTTAGGGCATTCAACAAGCTGCCAAACTTTGTTCTTCTTAAAATTTTCCAACTCTTCATGCATTGCATTCACCCAAGAGGAATCAGAAAGAGCATGGGTGACATCCTTGACTCAAAGGAAGCAACGAAAGCAGTAAACAAGCAAAGGTGAGTGAGCCCTGACTTTGATCGGGTTAACATTCTCTCGGTCAAATCATCGATCACCTGCTCAGGGGGATGGTCTTTTTGGATGTGTCGAGGAGCCATAGAAGTGGCCTCTACCTCATGAACCGGCGAGATAAGCTCAGAGCCACCGGGTGAACATTCTATAGGTGAGAGCCTAAAAGCACAAGGTGAGAGCTGAGTACAAGTAGAAGGTAAGGGGTGATCCTGAGAAACAGCACTGAAAGTCGGAGGCGTCAACGGTGGAGTCAAGTCGAGGTTAGGCTTCTGTTGACATCAAACAAACACCAATTTTATACGTCAACATATTCCGGAATTTCAACATTTCGGAGGGAAAATCAAGGTTTATACTAACATTTTATTTATTCTAACAAAGTTCCAGAAGTTTTGGTGAATTGTGGGTCTACAGGTACAAAATAGGAAAAACCAGAGCCAGACCGAGCAAAATGCCAGGCCGGCAGACCCACCCTAGGCCGGCCGACCTGGCCACGTCACCAATCCGGCTCTATCTTCTCCCCAGTGGCATAAAAACACAAAATGAGGACATCTAGACCATCCACTGCCGTCGGTTTGATCGAATGGACACGGTTGCTTCACAAATGAGCATAGGATTCCCTTGGATTCCTTTCTTGCGCATGTGCACTTGATCCACCGGCTTAAGGGGTTAATCTACACCATCAAGGGAGCATTCTAGAAGAAATCCACAGCCGAAAGGTGAAGAAGGTGGGTCGGCCGACCCATCCTAGGCCGGCCGACCCACTCTGGAGCCCCTTTGGATTCCCCTTTGGGGAGGGTTGGATGACATGTGTCCCTACATGTGGAGCACCCCAGTTGGCTGCGGTTACACCTCACTTGTAACACAACACCCAACACATTTTCACACTTTCATTCCATTTATTAGAGTAGCTCTTAGTTAGTAGTAGTTGGAGTTAGAGTCAAGTCGAGCTGAAGCTCGGAGTTCCGGAAGTGTCTTCGGGAATTCGGGTAATAGCTCTTGTACCCTTTCCTAATTGTTTCAATTAGTGAGATCACTTCATTCATTGCTTATGTGTTGAACTTTATTTGAGCTGAGAATATCTACATAAATGAGTTGTGTAGATTTGCCTTACTGGTAGCTTGTATTAAATGCGGAATCGGTTTAGGTTCTCACTCATATCTTGTTAGAGCCGTGCATTGAACCTAGATCAACTTTTTTTTGGTACTGAGGAAGATTGATTAGAAATAGTAGCAGACGTGGTGTCTGAGACTAGGACTAACTCGGTTTACACCCGGGCCCACGTATATGTGGTAGGTGGTAGGTGGTGACAGCCCTATCCATCCATAGATACTAAGTATCTCATGTGTAACCCACAGCGTCCGGCTTTGGGCCAGTAGAGCCCAATCGGAATGATCATAACCATTCAGGATTCCAATTCAGGATAGCGGGTGGTAGTGAATGTCCGAGCTCCAACAACGAATATCAAGTGAACCACTGTTAGAATACCCCAAGCTCGCTCAATAAACTGAATCACACGATTTTGTGAACTTATTAAACTTGTCTCGTTGTCCTCCCAACTGTCTATCTAGCTAGAGTAGCTTTCTCTTTATTTGTGTGAATATTTATCGTGTGTGTGTGAGTGTTCCCGGTCTTTTCATTTATCCTAACCCCCGTTACCTAGACTGGCTGGTATTTTAAATAATTAGGATATAGAAGTTTATCTCTTTAAACCCTCATTCCCTGTGGATTCGATAACTCTAGGAATACTCCTAGTGAAAACTACAAGCGATATCCGTCCGCTTGCGGATTAATTTCTTTGAGCGTAAGTATCGCCAACAGCTTCGCAGAACCGTCATCTCCAGCCACTCCCTCCTCAATAAAGATAGGTTCAAAGAACAAGTCACAACCTGAGATACCTGGCCTTGCCCCGGACATAGCCTCATCAAATTATGCCTCTTAGAAATAATCCACAAGAGCACGGATATCGCAGTATCTTTCACTCGGAAGTATTCCAAAGGTATCGATTTCCCACAAAGAACGAGAAGTGTCTAGATTGGAATCTAGCTCAACCAGATGGATATGGGGATAATGACGGATGTGGGATAAGATAATTTCGGGCCGAGAGGTTTTATAGATCATATTTCACTTAGCTAAGGCACAAACTTACCCCAACACAAAAGCACTCTAAATCGGAGCTCACTCAATTCACTATCACCCGCTATCAGTTAAGAATACTAGATGATTATGATCACCCCCGATTGGGCTCGACTGGGCTGAGACTAACGGGGCGGAGTTCGCAAAATGCTAATACCACTCGGATAGCAGGGCCATCACCACCTACTACCTACCGCACCACTGTTGAATCAAATGTCTACCGGGCACTAAGTAGTCTAGACACAATGTCTATACCTAGCAGCACTACACACCAAGTCATCACTTTATAAGCACTAGAGTAAGATAACACAATAAGATAATAAAAGTTATGAAGCTAAAGCCAAGTAACAAAAGAGTAACTTATGAAATAGCTTTGCTTTAAAATGTAAAGATAGGCTATGTGTTACTGAATAGCAGAGCGAAGCTGAACTCAAAACCGAGTTAGACTTTAGAGCACGAAGTGGAAGAGAGCCGACACGTTGACGCCTCTCTAGCACTGACCTCTCCTCTCTCTCTCTCCCTCCCTACTCTACTGTTGTTGAGACCCATGTGTAGGGTATACCGGTTTGACGATGAATATATGTGACAAGATGGAATTTGAAGTGCTTTGAAGAATTTTTAATGGTGTATTTGTGCAAATTGCCGTGGAATTGGAACCGAACCATTGTGCTGAGCTTGGGCTAGGTAATAGTTTTGAACGGACGTGATCTGGTGGAATTTGTTAAACTGACATGTGGTGTGTTTGAAGATTGCTAATTGTGGTGTCACGAATGGATTATGAAGTTGGTAATTTTGTGATGGACTGACCTTGCTGGAGAGGTAAGGTGTGTTGGTTTTGTGTATGTTCACATCAGTGATGCTGGTATCGGCGGGTACGTGGCTGACGCTTCGCGGGGACAACTAGAGGCTGGTGCGTCCGGAGGCGTTCAGGCAACCGGGTTCGATAACATGGCGGTCACATGAGGTGGTGTACTCGAGAAGCTTAGCCATGGTAAAGAATCCGAGGCAGCTGGAGGTTGCGGCATCGGTAACCTGGTGGCAAAGCTGGTTGGATCGGTGGGCCAAGGCATGGGCTGGCGATCGAGGAAGCTACAAAGATTTTCCCAATGGAATATGTTGAGAATATTCCCTCTCGGGAGTGTGTCTTGTATTGTGTGAGTTGTACACCACTCATTCTCAAATGAAGGGTGGAGATGGGCTCTAGAGTTTAGGGCATCTCACCCTTGGGCTAAAATATAGAGAGGGAGGGGAGCATCTCCTCTCATCCCCTTAAAGCTGAAATCTTTAGAAATATAGAGGGTAACTTGGGCGTGTTTTGGGTGTCACTTAGAGTTCTCATGACCACAAGGAGTGTGTTTTGTAATTCCCCAACTTCTATGCAATGAAATCCTTTTTCTCCATGAATACCTTGTGTTAATTTGCTCTTTTGTTTTCATTTTCATTTTTAGAGCTCTTGTTTGGAAATGAGTCTTGGTGATTTTTTACTGGTTCTTGATAGTGTATGATTCCTTGGGTTTTCTAATATGATTTTTCACGCTCTTTGCAACCATATGAGAGGCAAGAGATTAAGTTCTTGATTTGCTGCAAATATGTTCAGAAACATTCCTTCGCGCAGCAGTCAGTAAAGATTTTTAGAAACATCTAGAAAAATCATTTTGGTATGATTCTAGTTGCAAAAGATGTGTGACTCATGTACACATCTATGGTAACAATTTGAAGTCCACTGATTTTCCCGTTTGGGAGCTATGAGGTGAATACTGAGCCCTAAATTTTCAGTCTCGAGTTCCTGACAGTTATTGTTGCACGATTTTTCTTATTTTTTGTAGATGGAGTTTGATGCTGAAATTTGGAGGACGCCATGACGACCCACCCTACATGTGTGTATGAAAAGTTTAAAAATTTATGTAGCCCTCTAACAGAAGGAACCACTTTCTTCTTACAAGACAAATTTTCTGGAATCTGCTTTCTCTTTTGAGGAAGTAACTTTTATGTTTTGGCTTGATGTCTTTTCTAAAAGCAAGTTTGAATTGATTCCCCTTTATTTGGACACTTGACAGCCAGGATTGTGATTCCAAAATTCACACTTATTCCATGGTTCTCACTCAAACAAATCATGGGTACACATAGTTGTCAAGTTGTTTGGGTTTTGGTGAAATCAGTAGCATTGAAAATTTGTGTCGTCTATTCACCCCCTCTAGCCACCTAGCTCGGGTCTTCAACGTTCTATTTGGGCGGCGTAAGGCTGCTTTCTCCCTCTTTGCCTCACTTCTTCGTGCTTTGCAAATGAAGAGGGAAGCTCTATTTATAGTGCACCGGGGCCAATCGACGTTTGCCACGTTAGGGGACACTTGGCAACTTGTGGGGGAGCATCCATGGGGCATCCAAGGGCGAGGAGGTCGGTCAGCCGACCGACCAAGTGTAGGTCGGCCGGCCTAGGGTAGGTCAGCCGACCCACTCTGGTCTTCGTCCGACCCTTTGTTTCTCCATATTGACACATGTACGTCTCTGATCTTCTCCCAATGACGGTTATTGGCGGGAAAGTCCATTTTGGGTGATTTTAGTGCAAATAAGTGGGTCCATCAATCCTTGTGCATTCCCTTTCCTTAGATCAAACCAACACTTCATCATCAGTGTAGATGGGGTCCTTGTGTGCTTTTGTAGCCGTGGGAGAAAACTCAATCGGTTCGGAGCCGGATATGGGTCGGCCGGCCTAGGGTAGGTCGGCCGACCTGATTTTTGTCTGATTTTCTCCCACTTTTCATCAATTAATTTCTAAAGACACAAAATCACCAAAACTTGTGAAACTATGTTAATTTGCACAAATTATGTCCATGTTCCTTTATTTTAGAGGTATGTTGACAGTTGAAAGAATAAAGAAAGTTGTAAATAGTGATCGTCAACAACACCCCCCCCCCCTTAGGACTTTGCTCGTCCTCGAGTAAAGGTTGGTTTTCAAACTAATAACTCTGCGAAAAATGAATAACCAGTATAAAAGAGTTCCATGATATTACTCAAATTGTGGGGTTTGAGAGTGGCTACTGACCTTATCTTATAAATGTTGACAAATGGAACAACAAGGAATGATGACTATGCTATCATAAGATCAGTGCAACCCAGAGTTTTATGTGTTGTAAAGAATTCTTGGCTATTTTTCTTAAGTGATACTCTCATAACTCTCAAAATTGTTTTAACCTCACCATGGTATAGCCTTAATCCTACTACCTAAGGTTTTGTGGAGCTCAGGGCAGGATAGTGGAGTAGTTATGATAGGCACTTTTGTCAGGTTAAAATTAGATCCTATTGAAGAACGTGTTAATCTAATTTCTGATCATAAGAGAATTTTTGCCTAGGGGTGAGGGAGAGAATGAAATCATGCCAAAGGAACAAGAAGTAATACAATTGCAATGATGTGTGGTACTGATGAGTCCAACACATCGGTTTTTTATATTTTAGGAATAATGGTCTCCTCCTTAAAACTCCACTCTTTAATTTGTGTCCCTTTTTCAAAGAAAACAAAGAGTTTTATGAAGATCTTTTTTTTTTATTTGTGAAACTGAAAATGACTTGCCTCCCTTCTTGTTTTCTTTCTCTCTTTTTTTGGAAATCTCTTTCATGCCTCTATCATAATTGGGACTTTTTGAAAAGTTTATGACAAGTGCATCATTATTTTGGAGGACCATCATATAGGTAGGTATGGTGGCACTAGAAAATATGAAGGGTTTAATTTTGTAGGGTGGAATATCTGGCGAATGTGTACGCTCAATGCTGAGCTGGAATTTGGCGTCACCAGATATGAAAAGGTTAGCATTCAAAAGGATGCGCGAAGGAAAATGATTGGAATAGACAACACTTTCTTAGGAGGATTTAAATTTTAATCCAACTTAGTATGATAAAAAATACGAAAGAAGGGCTCAAATCTTGTGCTAAACTTTTGGCTATGATAGCTTATAAGATTATCTTAAGAAGTTAAGAGTCAGGGTTTTTAAGATTTTTGTGAAAAACATCTCGGTGAACCAAATCCATGATACAAAGGTCATGTTTCATACTATATCACATAAGTCAACAAATTAGATATGGTTAATCCTAGTAAAGTGTATCACAATTGTAGAGTTATAACCAAACAATAAAATTTATGCAAGTCAACATAATATCGATCAGGGTTATAATTTAAGACATTTCCACCTTGATTTTATCATTTTAGTGTTGTTTAATCATTTCCAAGATGAAATTGGGCAAGTAACAAAGAATTGAAATGAGTAAGCAACGAGGAGTGTACCAAAATTTTGCGAGGACCAACCGATCCAGAAGGGGGGTTGGCCGGCCTAGCGTCAATCGGCCGGCCTAACATTCGCCCGGTCAGGTCCAGTTTTTTTGCAGTGGTATCTCCCTTCTCTGTACTTTATTAATCAAATGCACATAGTAGCGAATAATGTCGATCGGTGCAGAAAGTTGCACCGATTGAGGCAAACATACACATGCATTTCAAACAACGCTTTATTCATTCATGCATTGGATACAAAGCAAAGTTGGAGGCACATACATTAGAAATATTTTTTTTGAAAATAAAGAGAAAGCGCCTAAAAATTTATTATCTCGATAGCCTACTCTTCTAGGGATCAGATGGAGGGTCATACAACTTAGGGGAGCCCATCGCTTTGGCATAGCGCTTGAACTTGGCTGTGGTGGCCATGTGGAGAGCAGTGAAGTTATCCTCGTAGTCCATCATGTTGATCTGCACCTCCGCCATGTGCTCCTCTAGGTTGTTCTGCCTCTGCTGCAGGGCAGTCACTAAAGCGCGCAAATCAGGGCCCTCCCCGTCACAAAACTCCATCTCTCCAGGCAGTCCTCTAATAGGTAGTGGTATACGATTACGCCTGACCCTCACTAGAGAAGAGTCAATGGACTCATCCACTAGTGATGAAAACCTTCCTCAAAGGCGGGGAGAGCACCTTCCCATACCCCGTTCAGGTCCTTTGCTCACGCACGATGCGTGGGGACTTGGGAGGCCTCTCCGGAGACATGGGATCCAACTGCTCATACTTCATGAGCACCTTGCCCTTCTCCATCTGGAGGGTCACCCGA